>CM021106.1:288408122-288993418 GCA_007115665.2 Sequoiadendron giganteum
TTTTATGTTGGTCCTCTTTTGCAATCATTATCTGATTGTACCCTAAGAAACCATCCATTAGGGACAACATCTCATGTCCAGCTGTCATGTCCACTATCATGTCAATGTTGGGTAGTGGAAAATCATCCTTAGTACATGCTTTGTTTAGATCCCTAAAATTTGTGCAGATGCAGATGCCCCCATTCAGTTTTGAGACTGGTACAAGGTTGGATACCCACTTAGGATAGTCAATCGGGTGTATGTAGCCAACATCCAAGAGCTTTTGTAACTCTATCTTGACTAGCAAGGCAATTTGTGGGTGCATTTTCCTTAACTTTTGTCTAACTAGTTTTGCTCCAGGGTAAACAGCCAAATGATGAACCACTACATTAGGATCGAGACCTGGCATGTCAGCATATGTCCATGCAAAGTTTACCTTCCTTTCCTTCAGAAATGCCACTAGCAGTTCTTGTTCCTCTATTAGGAGAAACTCAACATAGAAAGTGATTTGTGGTTCTATTTTTGTTCCTAGGTTGACAGGATTACACTACTCTACTAGGACTACTAACTTTTCTTGATGTAGAGTAGTAGGTAGGAGAGTGAATCCTTCATCCTCTAACACCTCAGAGAGGTTTTCGCCATTGGATGCATCCTTTATTTTTACTATTTTGTGGTTAGAGACCGCCACAGTGTGGTTTTCATTCAATAACTCTGAGCTTATTCTCGATATTTTTCTTTCGCGACTGAAGGACTCAATCATCTCCCCGTAGTATGCTCAGGTGTCTAATATGATGTTGAATCTTGCTTTGTGATCTCCACATGGAACTTTATCCCTTATTCCCATGAATTTTGAGAGTGCCTCATCATTTTTGAATGAGTCTAGAATTGATGGTCCTCGTTGGTCGTGATCAATGAGTTGAGGATATATCAAGGTAATTCGGTGGGTTTGTTGGTTTGACTTAGTTGGGGAGGCACTAATCATTAGTAGGGTGGAATTCTCAAAGAGCCTAGGAAGGCCTACTATGGTATCATCATTGTCACTACTGGTGCAAACATCAGTGATGTCAAAGGTAAAGTTGTCAAGTGGGACACCTAGGCATACTGGGGGTCTAAGGGTAGTTGTTGATATTTGGGGAGAGGACCTGACTGCCCTACTAGGAGAACCTCTACCACACATGGTTATACTCAGAGGAGTACAGCCAAGGCCAAGGTTCCACATTCTTCTTTTTGCAATGATGGGCTCTAGACGTCCATCACTATTCCTTCCAAGGCTTTCATTTCTATTATAGCCCATGCCAAGCATCATTTTAGCCCTCTATTGGTTTCCTCCATTAGTAAGGTGGGTGTAGGTTTTGCATCATGGTATATTGAACTTTCAATATCTTCCTCGTCAACACTTTCCTAACTTAGATCTCCCCAATGGCGGAATCCAGAAGGATCTACCCTAAGGGTGCGGACGGGTGTTTCAGTTGATCAAGGTTTCCCATGTGACCTAGGAGATTGTGGTAACTCACCTACAAAAAATGCATTCCTTTTCATTCTATAGTCACCACATCCATTGTTCTGGATCATGTTTTTGATGTTGGATATATTAGGGATGGTGGGTGTCTCTGTCGCAAAAGTGGAAGCGATGTTGACTAGGTCGATGTATGAAGTGGATGGGCCTTCATCATTTTTTGGTACTTGGGGGATTTTATAAAACTTGGCTTCCAAGTTTTTGCAGTACGTGAAACGTTTGAGATCCCCATATATAGTGACCTCCTCATTTTGAAGTGAGAACTTGATACATTGGTGATATTTCAAGGCCACCACCTTCATTTCATGGATCCACAGATGTCCAAGGAGGATGTTATATGGTAGGTCGAGGTCGAGGACCTGACAGGTGGTCTCCATAGTTGTCGATCCCACTTGGATGGGGATTTTGATAGTGCCTTGAGACACTCTTTCTTGATCATCATACACCCTTATTGTGATGCTCTTATTCTTGTTAATGGAATCCTCAGGGAATCCCAATTATTATAAGTTTGAGAGAGAAAATGTTAAGGCTTGCACCTCCATCCACTAGGACTCTTTTAACTTTCTTTTTATGGACTAGCACTTGAAGGTGAAGTGCGCGGTTATGAGATGGCTACGGGGGGAAATATTGGTCAGAGAATGTAAAGAGATTTGGGGTAACGATGTTACCAATCATAGCCTGAAACTGCTATGTGTCAAGGGTGGTGGAGACGGTGGATGCAGCTAATGCTTCATCAAGGATCTTCCTATGGGTGGTGGAAATTTTCAATAGTTCCATGATGGAAATTTGGGTAGGGGTTCTCTTTAGATGGTCAATGACATTGTAGTCATAGGGGAAAACTTTTGTATTAGAAATGGGGGTCTTAGCTGGTGCCCCTACAATGGTGACCTTTCTACCATGTGTGGTGACTCCACAGTCATTGTTGGCTCCTTTGACATTTATGACTGTGACCATTTCATCGACACATCTGAATATTTCCTCATACACTAGATTAGCACTAGCATATTTTTGCTTACCTTTATTGTTGCCCTGATTGTTTCCTTGATTGTGGTTCAGCATCGGATTTGTGTATATTTTCAGATCTTGGTTTCCATCTGGCTACTCAACATTGATAATCTTATCCTTGATGAGATATTGGATGATTTTTTTTAGTCTCATGCAATTGGTGGTGGTATGCCCCTTCACTTTGTGAAAGTCCAAAAGGAGGTTCTCATTATACCATGGCGATTTGGTCATGGGTTCCGCGTATTTCTCAGAGTTAGAGACTTTGATCAAGTTTTCCTTGACCAACTTCTTCATTATAGACTCGATATAATCCCCAAGGGCTATGAACTTCCACTTGGGGGGATATTTTCCTTGGGGAGGTGGTCCTCCTTGATTACCCAAGTTATTGATTTGATTAGTGAGAAGTGGTTGGTGCACCACCACTACATTATTCTGCACGTTGTTGTGATTGTGATTTTGTGGTTGATGATGGTTTTGGATGTTCTACTTAGGGGCACTGATGACCACTTTAGCATCGACCATGTCATTGTTTGTGATATTTTTGTTCCTCGACCATGTTCAAGGTTTATCATCATAGTTTTTGGATGGGCGGTTATCCTGTGGTGGAGTGAATGTTGATGCGTCTCCTTGTGCGGTAAGGGCTCTTTCGATGTTGAGCGCCTTTGGGATCAGTTGATTGTATGATGTGATGCATTGCATTTTCAAGTAGAACACCAGGTTTTCATCTAGATTGGATATGATGGTGCAAACTTGTTGTTCTTTTGGCATGGTCCACTTGCTCTGATTGGCCTTGGATCACCACCTTTGCAAGAATTATGCGAATAGCTCTCCTTTTCTTTGTTTGAGTGTTGATAGTTCTTCCAAACTAACATCTGCACCCATGTTGAAAGCATAATTCTTAAGGAAACCTTCCATGATTTCCTTGAATGTTTTAATGCCCGTGGGTAGGTGAGAGAACCATTCCATGGATGGACCTATCAGACTCTGGGGGAAGAGTTGCATTAGATACGTGTAATCATATGCAACCTCCATGCAATGCACCTGAAATTCCCTAACGTGGTTTTCAAGGTTGCCTGTTCCATTATACTTGTCAAATTTGGGGATCTCGAATCCCTTTGGGAATGGTACCATGATGAGACTTCTGTTGAAAGGATAAGGGCACAAGTTGCTTGGTGTTCTTGTTGTTTTTCCTACTTGTAAGTCCAACACTTGCTGTGAGAGAAGTTTGATTTGTGTTGTGACATCTTTGTTTGGATCAGGAGGTGGAATGAATGTGTTTTGAGGTGTTTGAGGTGTTTGATGGGTGGGAGGAGTACTATTTGACATTTTTTGCAAGCTCTATTGTGCGTTCAAGGACTGTTGGTATGTCTGCATTTGTGTCAACAACACTTGTTGTTGATCTTGTTGCTGGTCCATCTATTGTTGTTCCCATGAAGCTTGTTGTTGGTCAAACTGTTATTGCGCTAACAAATCTTGCTGTTGGTCTAGCTATTGTTGCACCAACAAAGCTTGTTGTTGGTCGAGCTGCTATTGTGCCAACAAAGCTTGTTGTTTGGCTTGTTGTTGTGCCTAAAAGTCTTGCAAGGCTTGTTGGTATGCTTGCAGATGGATTGCTTGTAGTTGCGCTTGGTATTGTGCTTGCGCCTATTGTTGGGCTTGTTCTTGTGCTTGTGCTTGTGATTGAACTTGGGCTTGAGCTTGGGTTTGAGCTTGAGCTTGGGCTTGGGCTTGGGCTTGGGCTTGGGCTTGTGCTTGTGCTTGTGCTTGTGCTTGAGCTTGAGCTTGAGCTTGCTGCTTTTGCTTGAGTACCCTCTATTGGTTGGCCTTTTGAATGGTTTGGATTAGAGTGGTGAATGAATTTTCCACGCTGGATTTTGGTGGGATTGGTGGTGGAACGAGAATGATGCCAACCGTTGTGACAAGTGAGAGGGTTATGGTGGTGGTTGGGATTTGGGTTGTTGGAGGGATGGTTGATATGCTCATTCCTTGAGAAGGTATGCTTTGGGATATTTGAGGACCAATTGATGTATTTGTCATGGTGGTTTGAATGGTCGTGGTTTGTTGTGATGCTGTGGGCAAAAAGAGGGAATTTGATGTGATGTTCACATTGCCCGAATCTGAGAAACTATCGACTATTGGGGGAGGAAAACCCAATCTGAGAGGTGATGTGGTTTTGAATGGAAATGGGGGAAGAGATAGTATGCTACCCTGGAAAGAAAAAGGATCACCAACTCTAGTTGTTCTGAAAAAACCACCTTCTCCTTGTGGTAGAGAAGTTTGTATGTTTGATTAACATGTTAGTGTAGCACAAAATGAAGATGAGCCAACGGGATTATGAAAGGTGAGTGGGATGTATGGGTGTGATGGATTTAACGAGACATAATTATCCAGTGTGGTGTTGACAACCACCTCTTTATTGGTCACAAGGCGATGCCTTTGTAACTCTCAAAACATGGCACTCCCCTTGTTTACATTCGGTGAGGTTGGTGTGATGGCCAAGGTGGTGTGAGGTATTTCTTGATTGATATTTGACATTGGGGATGCATTTGTAAGAGGCATGTCCATACTAGTGCTTGCGTCAAGATCAAAAGGGAATTGGACCCCTCCTTCTACTAACATGCTTATGTATTTGAACATGGCACTGACGATTTTATGGTTTTCTGGATTTTGAACCATTTTCATCATTTCAGATTGTGTCATCCCCATGTCTTCGTTTGTGATGTCCTCTTCATAGCTCTCCTCTTGAGGATTTTGTGATGGTAAAGGAGAGTTACTTGGGGGATTTCTTGATCTTGCAAGGTTTATTTTGGAGGTTACCTGACTCATGTCAATGGAAGTTGATATTTTGCTGATATTTTCCATGTTCTTCTTGTATTGTGATGTTGTTTGGACCATAAAGAATAGGGATCATTTAATCCTAACCTTTTAGGCCCAAAAGAGAAGAACTAGGGAAGTCAAAGATCAAAGAGGGTGGTAATGATGATGGGATAAGTGGATGAAATGAGTGAGTGAAACCTTTTGAAATTTTTTTGAAGGGTTATGCTAAACTATTAGGACTTAGATTGATTTGTGATGGTTTGACTAGGTGCATTAAGTCAAACAAGATTGTAGTGAAGTTGTAGTCCCTAGGAAGTTGTGTTATCCTATGGGAACTTGCACAAGTGGATGAATTGGCTAGGTGTGATAAGCCAAGATGATTGTGAACTAGTAGGCCTTAGGAAGTTGCGTTATCCTAGAGGTGAATTCATCCAAGAGATTTGACTATTTTGGCTAGGTGTGTTAAGCCAAGATAGGGTGATGTTGGTTTAGCCCTTTAAGTTTAGCATGAGGGATTTTTCTAAAGTTCTCAAGAATTTTGTTGATGGAATGAGATTTGATTGATGGAGAGATGGGTGAGGATGACAACTTTGATCTTGGACCTTGACCTAGAACCAGCTCCTTTTTACAAAACCTCGGTGTTGAAGAATATGCTAGACTTCCTATGTGAGGAAAGCAAAGCTCTCAAAAAGTTCAGGATTTTGTTGATAGTAGAATGCATACAAAGTTGGATTATTCCTTAAAGCCTTTTTATAGAAGTTGTATACTAGTCTTTCTCTGACTTCAAGGAGCATTTCAAGGTGTTGTTCATGGGCTTTTAGACTTATCCTTTTGAACCTTGGTTTTGGAATCTTGACCTTTCGGGAAATCATTTGGAACAACACATATGAGGTTCAATTTGTCTTTTATATTGGATTAATGAATCCTTTTTACCAAAGACACTTACTTGCTTATGTTTCAAACTGTATGTCTAATGTCCCACTTTCTTTTTCATCCCACAAAGTCCATTATGTGGAAATCAAGGAAAATAGGACAAAATTTTCCTATGTTTAACCTTATTGAAAACAAATGTTGATAGAATCCAAGCACTTAGAAACCTCTAAGGATATGATCCCTAGTGAAAACCAGAGTGCTTAAATTCATCAAAGGTATTTGTTTCCTCAAAGGGGTTTGAAATTTGGAGGCCTTGTGAATGTTTGTTTTTCGAATATTTTTAGGACCAAGCAATGTATTCTTCACTTCCAAGAACTTTTTACAACCCTAGGATGATGAGACAATATTTTGTTGGGTTCTCACTTGGATAAATCTAGTTGCACATATTTTGTGTGGATGGTTAAATGTTTGACCACACTAGCTCCCCTCCATAGCACACACTTCTCGGGTCAGCCAAGCATTAGTACCCATGAATCTCCCATGGCATACTTTCCATCTCTACAACAAAACCGCATGTATAATGTGGGGGGGCTTCAAAGGACATGACCTTTTGCACCAACAAAATAGATAAGGATTTGGACTTTTCTAAACAAAGGGTTTTAATGTGGGCATTCCCTTTGTGGGGGACTATCCAGTATGGTGAGAGACCATTGTTGCCCTACTCGTTAGAATAATCCTTGTGATTCTTAAACTTTCCTAAAGAATCCACACTTATATACCAATTGGAAGTCTCTTGGCTTTAGCGTGTTCCCGATTGGGTCGTTCCCTTGGGTGATTACTTATTCCCACAAGGCAGGCCTGCTAAGATAAACAATAGCAATCTAGCATATCCCGTCGTTCAATCAACCCTTGTTGAAAAAATAGGGGAGAACCTTCGCAATATGCCATGCTCACACTCACATGTTTTATTCAATTGTTAGGTACCCAAATTGAAATCTGGAGGCAATCTTTTATGCAACTTAGTGTCACCAAAAAGACTTTTGATTCTCAAGATCATCGTGAAGCGCGAGAGAAGCGCATACACCTTTTTAAATGACCCTACTTTGCAAAAAATATTACAAGGTACAAAAGACACATATTCATTTTAAATCCCTCAAAGCAATAATGAGTTCATTTTAAGCACCAAAGGAAATGTGAGATTTCCTTGTCCAATTGTTAACCTTTAAAAAAAATCTAGTATGTTGTTCCTAGGGTTATTTTTAGCCCTTTTGCAACTTTTGAAAAGAAATTTGATTGTTCTTTTTAAACCCAAAAGAAGTTTAGTGTTTCTAAGGCGAATGGAATTAACAAATTTCTCTTAAACAAGAATCTAAAATCCTTAAAGAGTGTTGAATAACACTTTAGTGTTTAAAAACACTTTGTGCATAATAAACATGGTGTCATAATGAAAATTTGCTTGTTCTTTTTAAACCCAAAGTAAATCTAGTGTTTCTAAGGCAAATGATATTAACAAATTTCTTTTAAACAAGAATCTAAAATCCTTAAAGAGTGTTGAAGAACACTTTAGTGTTTAAAAACACTTTGGGTATGATGAACATGATGTCATGATGAACTTCTTCCTTTGCTTTTTTTTCTTTGCTCCAACCTGCAAAATGACAAAAAACCAGAGAGCAAAAGATATCAAACAAGGTCAAGAGTTAGAAAATCCAAAATTCAAAAATCAAATGCCAAATTTCAAACCTGGTTGTTTTTTGTGGCGTAGTTTGTAAAAAAGTGGCGTAGTTTAGACAAAAAGCGGTGCTATATAGCACCGCACGATTGACTATGGGTTGCGCTCTACAGGAATAGAGACCAAATATGTGTTGCAATATGGTTAAGTGATGCAGTTTGTAAAGTAGCCAAGTTTGCAAATTGAAAATTTAACAAGCAGGAAAGCAGAAGTGGCGCGATTTGGAAAAATGCGGTGCAATATGGTGTCGCAGAGATGAAAGCGGTGCAGTATAGTGCCATCAAGATGAAAGCGGCGAGGTTAGGAATTTTTAATTTGACAGGTGGGAAGATAAAAAGCGGCGTGGTTTAGCAATTTGCATGGTTCGTTATGGCACCGCACCTCTGAAAGCAATGCAGTATTGTGCTGCACCTACAAAAGCGGCACAATATGATGTCGCGGGACTGTTTCCCTATGACCTACAAAAAAAAATGTTAAGAAACACAAAAATTTTGAAAAACGTGATTAAATTCTTGATCTAGCCCTCCCTCTAGCACCAAAATGTGAACCCCAAAACCTGCAAATGAACAAGAGAAACAAACATGTCAAATCGTTAGCTCAATATGCAAACAAGCATGAAAGATTCCCCATGAAATCCATCTATTAAACTTAAACTAGGAAATGATGAAGAACAAAATCTAAATAAGTGAGTGTTAATCCTAATTAAATAAATAGAATAGTGATCCCATGGGGGAATTGGTGCCAATTGAATGTTGAAATTGGCCCTTTCCCAACTCCTAAGTTGAAATTGTGAGTGATTCATAAATGGTCAAATCTCCCAAAGAGATTTGAGCATAACCTTGTTACAAGTTGTGAAAATGGTGAATGGTTGAGTGAAAATGGGCAAAATTAGCTCTCAATGTGAAGAGAGTAACTTTGCATGAGATTGTTGATAATAAATGAGGAGAGAATCCTCCACTTTATAGATTTAAATTTGGAAGAATTTGCAAGCTTTAAGCAATGTGGGACTAAGCTTCAATCCAATGGTTGGATGCCACATGTCATGATGTGAATGGTTGATGGTTGTGCACATTTTGGCCAAAGTGCCAATAAATGCATTTAGTTTGAATTTGAATTTGTGAAATGACTTGTTGAAGAGGGAAGGAAAATGAAGTTAATGTCACTTGGCTCAAGGCCAAGGACATGTAAGAGGCCTTAAATGCCTTGTTGGAAGGACCAAGTCCACTTGGCCTTTTTGAATTCAAATGAGGGAATATTCCCTTTTGATGCTTTGTGAGGGAAAATAGAGAATTAAATAAATCAAAGTAATTGATTTATTGTGCAAGTTGCATTCTCTAGAGGATTTTAGTGAGAGGGATTAACTTAATCAATGTTTTGATTAATTTAATGAAGAATTAGATGATTTGACAATTTTGAGTTAAATTGATGTATTTATTTAAATTAGAATTGAGAGGAAATGATTAATTTAAATAAATGACTTGATTTATTTAACTAAGGAGGAATATGTTAGATTAAATCAAATAAGGTTTAATTTATTCAATTTAATAAAAGGACTTTAGGGATTTTAATCAAATAAAATGATTTATTTAATTAAACAACAAAGTAAGGTTGATTAAATTAAATTGATTAATTTAATCACTGGAGGAAGAAGACTTAATTAGATGAATAATGATCCATTAAATTAAGAGACAAAATATGATGAAGTGTTGAAAGTATGATTCAGGAGGAAATGATGTTAGTAATCAAGATCAAGTGTGTTGAACTGAAAATGTACATTTTCTATGTCTACATAACTCAAAAGGTTATTCTCATAAATGTGGCTAGATGCCATAAAAGTGTGGGAGAATGCATAAATTTGAAATTTCAGTAGGGTGTAATTTTATGATATTACTAGGTGGAAGGGATGTGCTATTTTAGAATGTGGTCTAGTCTTGGGAATTTGGCTCAAAATTTGAACTTGGGATCTCGGTTTGGAATTTTTGGGTGGTTTTAGCTCATGGTAGCCTAATTACCATTTTATGGTTTCATTTATTTCTCCTATTTATTAAGTGCTTGAAAATTAAGTTTTTATAGTGATTTATATAGGTATTGTTATGATCCTAGAATTACTCTATCTATATATAATTTATGATATTCTTGTAAATTCCTAAAATCTTCAAGTGTATTGTAACCTTTGATTATTCAATAATACACTAAGTTATTTTGGAGTGTGGGGTTTTTAGTTTTTGGACAGATGTGTTGTACACCTTGCATAAATATAAAATAAATATTTAATTGTGGTGCATCTAGAGATGTGGATACTCCTTGCAGTCATGTCACTAGTTTGACAATATAATGTTATGATTATATGATTATATCATAAATGATAGTATAAAATTAGCATGATTTTTTTTTGTGAAATGGGAGGATAGACCTCTCATTAAATATATTTTATAGGAGGAAAATCAAGGGCTTGGATTAATGTCACATGGATTGAAGTCCTATAATTATGACACGTGTCACAAGGGAGATGAATATCCAATATCAAAGGATGCGATTTGATCAAGGTGACAATAGTTAAACTAGCAAGTTATGTGGAAAATTCTAAGTATTCTCACACATGTATGAGCAAGGTGGAATATATGGGAGAAATTCTCAAAAATATTTGAGAACTTGAGGCAGAAATCCTCATACATGTTTGAGAAAAGAGTGTTATGAGTTAGCATGCTCACACATGTGCGAGAAAAGACTGGAATGAGTTAGCATGATCACACATGTGGGATCATGAAGAACATTGGGGATACATGGAAATAGGAGAATGCTCAAGATTTTAATCAATGTAAATGGATTTAATGACAAGAGTAAAATTCTAAGGATTAACAATGATTTTGAATTAAATAATGGATGAATTATTAATGAAGGATTTAATTATCTTAACCATTTAACTAATCATGCATTAATCAATTGATTAAGTTGGAGGAATTTGAGATGGTTAATTAGCCTAAATCAACTAGTTATAAAGTGTTAATCAATTAAATTAGTTAGGAACTAAGGTTTTTAAAATTAACTAATTTAAATAATTAATATGAAGGGAAATTAAGAATAATGAAGAATAGATAATTAATTAAATAATTTATTTAATTAATCTAAAAAGTGTAGTATGAAGGAAATTAGTGGTAAATTTTCGATGTGTACAACTCCAATTTGACTTCCCATTAGAATAGGAGGCACTTGAGGAGGTGGCTTGTTTCCACCAATTTATGGACAAATATTAAAAGGAACAAATGGTTTTCTTTGAGCATTTTGTGGAGGATTCATATTTCCTTGTCCTACACTTTGAGATTATTTTAGAATGGCAACTTAATTTGTCAACACCTTCAAGATATGCTTGATACCATCATCTTTTGATGGTTACACAAGAATTTTCTTGGTTTATTTTTCTATTTTATTGGATCAAATCATGTCATTCATAATAATTATGGATAGATCTAGAGGAATGTACATGTTATTGTGGCACTCTCTCTTTAATTCATACTTTCTTTTTTTGAATACATGAAGAAGAAAAATGATTTTTTTAGTATAGTAGGCCTTCAAATGGTTGGAATTTATGTAGTTAATTTGTTGAATCTTTCTATAAATTCATGCATGTGACACTCTTTATATTTCTTCTTAATGTTAAAGTATTATGGAAAAAAAATCCTTTATTCTCCACAAGTTTGAATAATGCAATGAGTATTATCCTCAAGTCATTCAAATTAGGGATACATTTAGCTACAAGGTGTTGAAACCAATCAATGAATATTCTATAGAGACTTTCTATGTATGATATTATTTCTAGATTTTTATGAGATACTCAAGAATTTTGCATGTGCTGATAAAATCTATTAGAACTTCATTTAGATGAGAAAAATCATCATTGGAGAACTTTGGAATTTTTTTCAAAAAATATGATGGTAAAAGATAAAGTTGGTCCAAATTCAATTATCTAAGATGATTTTCCCATGGAATTAGTATCATATGTATTGGGCACAATTTTTTAATTGAGGGAATCTAGGTTCTCGAAAGTAAAAGAGATGAGATGAGATAAGAAATTGATTGTGGAGTCTTCAATAGATTCTTAGAACTTGTTTAAAATCTCATAAAATTTCTTGTATCTCTTGTTCTCAATATTTGTTTAAAATGAAATGAATGATTTGGTTTTCTAGGATCTTAGAATAAAACCATGAATATTTTATCTATCAATTAGGAAAAAAAATACATTATTGAGGAGCTATAGCAGAGGAGTT
This sequence comes from Sequoiadendron giganteum, assembly GCA_007115665.2. Classification (NCBI taxonomy): domain Eukaryota; kingdom Viridiplantae; phylum Streptophyta; class Pinopsida; order Cupressales; family Cupressaceae; genus Sequoiadendron; species Sequoiadendron giganteum. Next base: position 288,420,307 of record CM021106.1, read on the forward strand.
TATATTTTGTTAATGGTGATAAAGATTATTAGAAGAGTAAAGAAGCCAAGGATGACTCCACAAAGGAAGCTAATATAATATAGACAAGTTTAGGTATGATTGATGAAGTACTACCTATTTGTAAAAATTCACAACATCATGATAAGTGGTTATTATATTTTTCTACTTCACATCACATGTGTCCACATGATAGTTTTCTTCTTACCAAATTGTATACATCTAAAAATAACTAACACATTTTCATCTTTCGATTTTATCATTTTATCATCAATTCCCTTATCTACATTAATTAAATAATTTTTAAGTATTTCATTAAGCTAATATTTCCTCAATTCATCGATAATAATTAAATATTTTTAATTATTTAATTATCTCAATATTTATTTATATCTATATTAATTAAAATATATATATATATATTTAATTAAATAGTTTTTAATTATTTAATTATCTGTCATTTCCCTCCAATATTAATTTCAGTCCTCTATAATCAAATAATTTTCAAAAATTATTTAATTAGGTAATACTTACTCCAAAATTAAATAATTGGAAATATTTTATTTAATTACCTTTTCCCTCTAGAATAAATAAATAAAATTAATATTTTATTTATTTCTCCAACTATACCTTATGAATTAAATAAATTTATTTGACTCTTTCAACTATTACACCTCCTCAATCCAATCCATTTACTAATTTTAGCTCCTACACTATCTTAATTTTTCTTATCAATTGATTCTTTTAATTAATCTCCACCATTGATCAAATATTAAGTGAAGAATATAAATAAAAACTTTCATTCACACATTATATCCTAGAGCATTATTATTACCAAGTAAGAGCACAACCATTATCAAGCAAGTTCATATCAATATATTTTATCTAGCTCCTTTATCTATCTTTCAGCATATATCATTTTCATTTGTGCTATCTTGGTTATGCTAAATTTAAGAACAACCCACATATCAAGCTTTCAAGAAAATATCAAAGAAACACTAGAGAAAATTGAGTTATTTGATATGGCTATTTATTATTTGATTCATATATAGATCTTAAGCTTTATTGTATTTTTTAGTGTGAATTTAGTACTTTCATTGCATTGTTACTATTTTACATAATTCACATTTTCATCATCTGTATTTTTGGCATGCTTAGTGGGATCCATGTTATTGATTTTATTAGCAATAAATTCAAATTTTTAAGGTTACAAGTACATATTGATGCATTTGATTTAAATTATATGGTGAATTTGAGTGAACTGGTAGCATTATTTACCTAACTTTTAGGACATTTGAGTTAATATGTATCGCATCTAAGCTTACATAAGACACATTTGAACTAACTTGGTGAATCTGACACATGAGACATTTGATATATATATTACATAGCATTTGACTTGCAAATAGGTTTTTACAATCAAGTTATAGATCTACACATTTGATGATTTTTGATGTGCTTCAAAAGTGACTTGTTGCACATTTGAATCATCCCTTGATGTATTTGATAAATATTGATGCACATCTTATAAATCTTGATACACATTTGATAGTTCCTAATGTACATCTAGTATATCATGACACACATTTGATAGATCCTAACACACATCTAATAGATCTTAACACATTTTTTATAGATCATGATGCACATTTGATAGATCTTGGTATAGATCTGATACATATCACAATTCATTTGATCAATTGATAGTAAGAAATTAAGAGTTAATTTTGATTCATTGCAAATTAGTAGAATTTAAATTTCTAACATTATTGATAGATTTGACCTATATATGTAGTGTAGAAAATTGTACTCCTTTTATATGATAGTAAAATTTCACACTTAATTTGGACCTATTTTAGTGACCTCAAATTTATGCATTTTACCCTTCCTAAATAGGCCCCTAAACCCCTTTTATTATACATCCCAAGGTCTATTTTTATCATTTTTCGACATTACAACATGCATTTAATTAATCTAATGCCCCGAAATTCATTAATCCAAATTCAAATTTTAAACATGTTTTTGGTGGCATTTTGAAGTCCCAAGTTCAAGTTTTAAATGTCAGCTTTCGAGATTTAGTAATCGAGAAATTAGAAAGGAAGCCTATAAAGCCTAGTATTTTCCCCATTTTATACTAGGTTGAGAAAAATATTCAGAAGATATTCACAAGATTAACACTCAAGAGCAAGGAGAACATTCAAGAAAGAAAATTTGAAGTCTTAGAGAAACATTTCAATTGTTTTTGCAGGTCTTCAAGCTCATTTTGTGAAGATTCATGCCTATGGTGGATCATGATGGATTCTAGGTTTTGTGACATGAAACTAGCCATTTCCCTTTATCCAATGACTTGTTTCCTAGTGGTCCCATCTTCTATCTTCATTCTTATAGCTAGATAAATAAAGGTATAATTAGATTTAGATCTATTAGGGCATTTGACTTCTCTGTAACTAGGTCTTTTGTTCATTATTCATGTTCATTTAGGGATCTTATCCTAACACACTAGAATAAGGTTTATTTACATTCTAACTCTTAAAAATATTAGACACACTTAAGATTAGGGATCACACACATTTTCATATATATATCTATATATATATATATCATCAAGGTTTAATTACCCAACTTGGGCTTTGACTGGGAAAAACCCCCACATGTAAACAAACCAATTTTTTTAATCTTGCTAAAGGTACAGATCCAAAAGTGAAGATTGAAAGGTACATGCAGAAAGTGCAGATCAAGAGCTACAAATCCAAATTTTAAAGTTTCAAAAATCTGAGCAAGACCCACTCAGCCTAGTGAAAATTTGTCCCAGGAGGACACTTAATAGGAGCTTTTGATGGAAGGTGCATAAAATCCTAACCTTCTCAAATCTGCCAAAATTTTGTTGATTCTGATAGTTTAAGGTTTTAAATTGATGATTCAGATTCAATTTTTACATTGCATAATTTCATTCCTTTGGTGTTTTTCATTTATCTCCTAAAAGTGAATTTCAAGTTGATTTACCCCATCCTCAGTCATAAGGAAAACAACAAGATCTCCATTAAGATTGACTCACCTAAGGTTTGAAGGTCAATCTTATCCTAGGGGATCTCTTTTTCATAATGAAAGTAGGGAAATAGGAACATTACCCCAATTCAAAACTTACCTCACCTATTCCCCTATGTTTCATTTTGGTGAACCTGACATTGTACATCTTAATTTTTAAAATTGGAGTCCATTCAAACCCTGGATCTAATATTTTCAATAGTTTTCATTTCATTTAGGGTTATTAAAATTGTATTAGTTTTAATCTCATTTAGGGTTTTAAATTTTCATTTTGCATCATTTAAAATCTGAAAAATTCAAAAACTTGCATGCATATTACATTCATTTTGCATAGTACTTTCATATTAGTGTACTTTCAGTCATTTGCATTCACAAATTTGGTCAAAATTATATTTCAAAAAGTGTCACAGTGACCATCATTTGTCACTAAATTCAGTTGCATTAGGACACCTAAATCTAGAAAATTGTCACTGAAACCATAGTTTGCAACCAGAAAGAAGAAACGCTAGCAATGAACCTTAGACTCGGATTTTAATTTAAATTGCAACCCCTGTGCTAGGACCTATTCACCCTAGGGTGAATATGTCCCTATACAAGTGTCCTGCTAGATTTTTGGGTGCATTTTTATGTTTGTTTCTACATTCTATTTCTATGGTTACATCTACAGTTTGATCTGAATGTTAAAGAAATTTGTTCTTTTAGTGCAATACTGAGAGAAATTGAAAAATTTAATTTATGTTTTAGTATTAGATTATTTCAAATTTGTGGTTATTTTTTTCATCATTACATTGCATTAGATAGGTTAGTTTTCATTTTGGAAACATTGAAAACCATAAACTATCTCAAAACACAAAATAAGAAACCACACATTAAATGGTCAACCTTGGAGAAAGCATAGTTATTTGACAATGTTATATCCCTTTCTACAAGTTAACATATCCATCAAGCCCTTTAGTAGTGATGACTTTGACATGTTAGATGAATCCCTTGAGAATTTCATCTCACAAGGATCATCCACTAAGGCTTGTTGTGACAAACCAAAATAAATGGAAGTTAATACAATCACACCTCAACTTACCATTCAACCACCCTCACACCAACACCAAGTTCAAACCAAACTTGTTCTTATCATAGGACCACCTAAACATAAACCATTACCTCAAGGAACCATTTTGAATTTTGCAAGGCAACTTACTAGTAAAAATGTTTCATAGCAACCAAGTTATAACACCATTGCTCATATATATAACACAAGGAACAATAGGAAACCATAATCAATAACTACTTCATTACCATTACCTCAACCAATTTTTCCTAGTGCTCCTCGATTGCCTTTACACAATGGAAAGGAGTATGATCTTATGGAACAACTTAAAAGCACTCCTGCTAAGATTTTTTATGGGATCTCATTCAAGCCTCATCTAATTACCATAAAATGCTTCAAAATGCTTTGCAACAAGTGATTATCCCTCCTAGTTTGCAAAAAAATGATGTAGCAGCCCTAATTCAAGGTATGAATTCTATTAGCATTGACATTTTCTTTCATCAAGATGAGTTACCTCCATTGGATATACAAAAACAAAATGAAACCTTCATGGTAATGGTTGTCATTAACAAATGTGGATTAAAATGGACTCTCATTGAAAATGGTTTAGCTCTTAATGTGTGTAGCGTGAACCTCTTATATAATATTGGAGTGGACAAGGCTATGATTAAACCTAATTATTTAGCTATTTGTGGATTTGATAATGTGGGAAAACAACCACTTGGTGTGATATCATTTCCTATTAGAGTTGGAAAGGTCACATTGCAAACTCCTATCTATGTGATGCCTCAAGATCTCTCATACAATCTTCTTTTGGGTAGACCATGGATCCATGAAATTTGATTGATGAGAATAGATAAAATTTGATATTACATAATTATTATTGATGATTATTTGATTCAACTACTAATATCAAGCTATAGTATATTAATAATAACCTAATCACAAAACTATACAAAAAAAAAAATCATCCTCCACAAGATGAAAATATTATGATTGAAGGCTCATAAAGCTTCTTAATACATGAAATAACTTGTGACTTAACTTATGACTGGTGTTGAAGGATGAAGAAATATAGAAAGTGTGTCTTGTCACAAATTGACCATTTTCTAGGGAACAATGGTAAATTCCTAATTGGCTAGCATTAAAATAGAATACACACATTTTTCTAGTATCTTTTGATATATAAGGTTGTATATGATAGCAAGAGGTAAAAATATATGTGATTGTGTTGGCCATGCAATTGATAGTATAAAGATAGCAATAGGATATTGTACATGAACAATGCAAGAGATCCTATAGAACTAGCATACTCACCATACAACAAAATACTAGAAATTATATTAAAATATTATTTTTTCCTTGAAATAATGAAGTGTATTCCTTTAAGAAAAAATCAAGGTATTTTACTTGATGATTGAAAGTATTCTTGATGATTTTTTTTTACTTTTTACCTTACTCTACTCTAAGTAATAATTTATGCATTTTATAACCATGTGACATTGTGCATCATGTGTAGTATGGTGCACTGACTCATGGGAGTTCAACTATCTTGTATGAATATGTGAATAGGTCTTCAACATTGAAGATGATTAGTTTTGTGCAATAACCTATCTACACTATAACTACTATATTTGTAACTATAGTAACTACATTTAGATGCGGTAAGAAAATAAATTCTCTCATTAACTTAGTTACTTATGTCCTATTGTGCCTTTTGCACACACGCCTCATTCAAAATGGGGACCCTCTTTTCCCTCTTTCCTTTTTGGTCCCTTTTGTTTCACCTCATTTTGCATACCCATTTTTGTGCCCCAAGGGTAGGGGGTAGCACGTTTCCCAATGCCATATTTAAAGTCTCGGACTAACCCGAGTTTTCCTTGTTGAAATTTTGGCATCTGTGGCAATTTTCGGGTTTCCCTTTCCAAGTTTCCCTTTCCAGATTGCCTTTGTCGGATTGCCTTCGCCGGGTTTCCTCCCCCAGATTTCCCTGGCCGGGTTTCCCCTCAGGCTTCACTCTTTCAGAACGGCTGTCCCGGGATGGCTTTCCGGACCCCGGACCTCCTGCCACCTCTGTATTTTCTAAGCTCACCAACTAAACCTGCAACCGTATGGAAGAGTTAATGCCGCATTAATGGAAGTTCTGCTATAAAAATGAATTTTTCGGTCGTCATTATCAAAGGCTCGAACGATTGAGAAGTTGAAGAATTCCTAGCGCTTTGGTTTTCCTCCTATCCCGGATTTCGAAGCGTTTTCCTGACGACCTTCGTGCATCCGGTAGTTTGTTCTTCGGATTTTCGAGGTAGGTTTTTTGTTCGCATGCCCTCGTTTTTATTTTGCGAATTTTCAGATTTTCTTCAGGGTAAAATGTAAAATGAAACCCAAACCAAGTAAATTTGTGCCCCCTGCACATAACCCATGTTTTAGAAATCTGGAAATCAACCGTTAGATCAACCAAAGTTCAATCCAGAACCTTCCCGCGTTGCGACTGTTCTTCAGAACGGCGTTGGCGCCTTTCGGGCCTGGGTCTTCCTGCAGTCGTCCGTCCCCCCTCTTCATTTTTTAAACTTTTCTTTTTCCTTCTTCAAATTTCCACATCCCGCATTCCCTTCCCAGGATTCTGTTGTTTCTTCGCCGTTTCAAACGGCCCTGCCCGAGCGTCTTCCCGACCCTCGGACCTCGAACCCTTGAAGTCCATCCAATTTCAAACTTCCCAATTCTCTTCAAAATCTTCCCTCAAAATTCAGTTTTCGGAATTCCCTTATCGGAATTATGTCCCTATTTCACCATTTCAAACGGCTTCCACCTTGTAGCTTTCCGGACTTCATTTCCCGGCCACAAAATCTTCCATCTCTCGGTCGAAACCCTTGACATTTTCTACCTCTTCGACTTTCGCCTCTGGAATTCCCTTTTCAGGATTCTGTTGTGTTTTCGCCGTTCCAAACTACCCTGTCCGAGCGTCTTCCCAGATCCCGGAGCCCGGTCCTCTGTTTGTCGGAACTCGAAATCTTTGTTTTATTTTCCTCTAAGCTCCATGTAGGTTCTGAACTCCAAAATTCTCCCCTCAGAATTCCGTTCCTCCTATGTCGTTCTAAACAACAAGCGTGGACTGTCCTCCCGACCTCTCGGTCCCAGTGCTTTGTTTGCCGCCCGGTTGTCTCGAACCCTCTGATTGCTTCCAAAAACTTCCTCCCAAGTTTCCTTCCCTGGGTTTCCTCTTTCGTTTCGCCATTCCACATGGCCGACCCGTAGCCGCTTCCCAGTGACGGCAATCCGAGATGTGGATTTCGTTGCCCGGAATTCCGTTTCCTCTGCGCCATTTCAGACGGCTTCCCTATAGATGATGTTCGAACCTCCAAATGGGGCATCAAATGACCTCCAAATCCAAAGTGGATTTCAACCCACTTGCTAGAATTTTGTTTTCTTCCATTTCCAACCTCAAATCTTCAAATCCAACTTCAGGAAGTGCATATGGGAATTCCATTCTCATTTTTCCCTTTCAAGGGGTATTTTGCCAAGGGATTTCTAGCCCAAGAACTCTGAATTGTTTGTACTGCCCTCTAATGGTGAAGTATCTAGCTTCCATGATTATTAAGTATGAATTGTGATTGTCGGACTAATCTTGACATGCATGTATTTTTCGCTGGCCATTTTGTCAAGTTCATCGTTACTGATTCTAGTCTGTTGTGCAGGATTTATGGAATCTGGTCCAGAGAATTTCGGTGCTTCCAAGAAAGGAAAAGGAACAACGAAGCCACCAAGGGGAAAGGAAGACAAAGAACTAATGAAATATAAGTTCCAAGGGGTCCCTATTCAATCCAGGATCACTACCCTTTTGAGGGATGTCTCAGATACCAACATCGGACAAATCGATGTTGATGAATTCACACAAAGGGTCAGAATGAACCCGAAAACAACAAATGCAAAATTGATAAAGAGCAATGGACTTGCTAAGGCTGCAGGTTTCCTGCCGGCCCTAGTGGCCCCAGAGCTGGTGATGGCATGTGTGGAGGCATACCAATCTGATACCAAAACAATTGTGGATCATGAGGGGAATATCCTTGCGGATATGTCTCCATCGGGTATAACTGAGACCTTCCACATTCCCGCCTTTGAGAGCATGGAGGTCCCCACCTTCGAAGACTGTAAGGAGGTGTGGGAATAGGACCCATTGGATTGTAAAAGGCTCATCAACCAGTGTTGGTTAAAAGACAAATGGGCTAGTGTTGGGAAGCTTCCTCAGGAGCTCTACTGTATTAATTTCTTCGAAGACTACCATGACCTTGTAATGCTGCTCAGCCAAGTCATGGGCCTTCCTAGCACGGTTTTCTTTCAAGAATGGATGTTCTATTTCATAGAACAAATTCTCTGAGGTAAGGGTACCACCTTCTATTGGGGTGAGATAATCAATGACTGCTTCCATGAGCAGTTTACCACTGTGAAGAAAACTAACAAATTATTCATGACCTCTTACTTGGTGTGTTCCCTCACCAATCGACGACATTATCAAGGGTTGACAATGATTCCTAGTGATCCATCAGGGCAAGAACTCCAACCTTATGACAAGTACCCTCAGTTGTAGTTTAGGAATTTCAAAAGGAACTACTGTAGGGTGAATGACGCGTTCATTGCCCACGTAATCCAATCGGTAGGAGGAGATTTTCATAGAAGGACATCCCATAGTGCCAAGGTCCTCCTCAGACAGTACGCCTTCTGGTACATTCAGTTCCCAAGGTTCACATACATCTGTGCCAAAGGCTTCTCACATAAACCAAACAAGCTGCCCTGGTACCCAAATGACCGGATCGTTCTCTTGGAGCTGACTCGGCAGTTGCGACACATTCACAGTGTCTTGAGTGAAAAACATCTGGCGGGCCCCATCTACCCCATGAACCTTGGTCAGGGGATGTATAAGGTCCACACTTCCCAGTGTGTAGGATATTTGGAAAGGGAGTTGGCAGAATATAGTTTTGAACAATACACAGCGAGGCCACGAATGGATCCCTATGGCCATGTCAGAAAGGCACTAGGGCACGAATATGCCCACCTCCACAACATCGAGGACTTCGAGGCCAACTACAGAGATGATCTTGAGGTATAGTTGGCATATTATATGTGCATGACCATCATCCATGTATGAAGGGTGAACTTATGCCCGGTCCCTAATCAGCTAGAGGAGGATGAGGAAGCAATTGTGGATCCAGTTTACGATGCAGTTTCCAATCTGCCGCTGCCCGCTATCAACTGGGATGCACCGGAGCTCAATGATATTAGTGTGCTCACCAGGTCTGTCGAAGTCCGAAGGAGAGCATGGATCGACGAGAAGGTGGCCCAATTGAAACAACAAGGGGTCATCCTAACATACACCGAGCTTGCAAGTGAGCACCTGAGTGAACCTAGTCGCTTCGAAGGTGGGGAAGCCGCCGCTGTAACTGGGGAAACATCTAAGGCCCCACCACCTCTAAAGACCAAGAAAAGAAAGGAGGCTAGCCAACAACTGCCCAAACCAAAGGTCTATGCCCATAAGTCTTCTGAACCGGAGCCTTCCAAGAAGAAAAGAAAAACAACGAGAGACACGGAGACAATGGTGATGCCCAAGGGTTCGCCCCTCGAGATCGCAAGCAAAGGATCTAGCTCATTTGGATCTTCACCCATTGTGATCACTGCCACCACCCCACTTGCCTCAATTCCAGCTTCTGCTTCCTCCCCACCTGCGGTGGATATCTCTATCCACCTTGCTCCTACTCCTCCAATGTTGCAAGTCATTCCGATGGATTCATCATCCACCGCCACCTCACTAATGACCTCTTCCTCCATGTCCCCTTCCCTTCCTTCCACATTCACTGCCACAACGTTAGCCCCAAGCCTTCCAGAATCTTTTGTAAGGTATATGCAGAATGTGTCATCTGAGCTTTTGGGGATGCTCACCGATCCAATAGTCCAGGCTGCGATAGCTCAGGCTATGGCCTCTGCTCCAACGACATCCCCCTCTAATGAATCACCAAAGATGGAGGTGACCATGCAAATATCAGACAAGTGTGAATGACAGCAGCTAGAGGCTAAGGAGGCACCAGAATATGAAGAGTTTGAATATCACGAACATCCCTTGCTCGAGCATCGGAAAATTGATAAGGTGGCCTATGAGTCTTCAAGTGAGGGCAGTGAGGGCAATGAGGACCTTGATACTGAATTAATTTGAGAGTCAAATGATCCTAAGCTCAATGCAGAGTGGGGCAAGCAGCTCAAGGAAATTGAGGACAAGGAGGTCGAGGACTGGCTTGCATAGGAAGAGGAGACTGCTGCTCTAGAGATGGAAGGTAATAGGTCTCCAACCGAGGAACATGGCCAGACTCCAGAGCATGGTGAGGAAAATTTCCTCCTTGAGAACAAACAAGCAGAGAGCCCTAAGAAGCATCAAGATACTTTAAACGAGGAGGAGGATGTTGAGAAGAAGGATTCACCCAAGGAGTAGCTACATACTGAGTCCCCCACTAGGCATGAAACATTCAAACAAGTTTCTGATGAAGGAAAGCAAGATGCAGGAACAAATGAGAAGGCTCTTGTCGTCAGAACTGTTGAACTTGGAAAGGAGGACAGCGGGACTCAAAGTGAAGCGCCAGGGAAAGAACCCCAAATGCTTGATTGGCTGCAAAGGCAACTCAAGCAAAAGACTCCCACATCGAAGGATCCCAAGGCAAGGCTGGAAGCCATCATGGCCAGAGCACGAATAAGCACCAGAAAAGATAAGAAGCCGAGGGTTAGATCGAAGATAACCATGGATGCCTTGGGATCAAGAGCAGTGCAGATAGCAATGCCGATGGTTGGGGAACAAGGCATAACTTACAACGTCTCCACCATCGACCTGGGAGTGGCCACAAGGGAGCAGAAGGTTGAACATCTCCAGGAGTCGGTCGCCACAGTAATGCACCTTATCCAGCAGGATAAGATCTCCAAAGAAGAATTAAAGGAGCAGGTGGCTGATCTAACATCTTATATTCAGCAATGGTCGTCTCTAGATGAGCAGCCTACAACATCATCGGCCCTACCTCAGTTGCTGTCCAGAGAACAAATTGACAAACTCGAAAAGAGATGAAACTTGGACAAAACTATGAAAAATTGGTTCTGACAGGTTTTGGACATAGGGAACACAGGTATCAACGTGGCTATTCGGGTAGCAAATAGGTTCCTAGAGGTTCAAAAAACTCTCGAAGACACAAGGCAGATCAGTGAGAAGTTCCCAAGGAAATACGATGCAGCCTACCCGAAGATTGAGGCCATTCTCGCATTGCTGAGTGATATCTGGGAAAAGGACTTGGCCTTCAAAGATGACGACCACTGCCTGGTGGATACTTGAAAGAGATATTATAATCACTGAAAGCGAAGGCTGGAGCAGATTTTGGAACGGATAGCGCCTGACATTGAATGGGCAAGGGAGTCCAAAGAGGAGTGTACTCAGTACCTCAAACTGATGACAGGGTATGAGGTGCCCGCGGTCGAGATCAATCCCGAGAACATCAAGCCCCACTTCTTGAAGATTATGGAAGATGGGATGTCCGCCGAAATCACCACTGATTTCATGTGTTTTGCAGCCCAAGCCTTCATGCAATCAGAAGATTGCAAAGAGAATGGTGCTAAGTATGAGGCAGACTGGAAGAAGCTTGGCAACAATTCATAGGAATGGAGTTACCAAATCTTGAAACTCGCCATCCTAGAGGTGGATAAGTTTCAGTCCCTGGTCCTGAGTTTCATGGAGTATGCCGCGCTGAAGAAGCGAGAGGGAAATCCAGTCATCGATGAACAGTTCCTTGAAGAATAGCTACAGCAAAGGGCAAATGGCTAAAAGACAAATTTGCTACAATGTTGTCACTAGATGACGAAATAGGGAAGAGACAAGAAAGTATCTATAAATATAATATATTGTGGGGTAGGTGAAACCCTAATGGAAAATGAATCTTAGCCACATAATATAATCGAATCTTAGCCACTCATTCTATTTTTGAAAACTATAAATAGGGTTCTCCTCCTCTCATTCTAGGAGAGTTGAGTTGTTGTAAAGGCATTCTGCAGAAATTATAAATAGCAAATACAGTCATTTTTTGGTGTATTTTCTGGGTTTCTCAATATGTTTCATGATTCCTCTCCCTTTTAGTTATAGCTTTGCTTTAAGTTACTTTGTTGTTCTAGTATCTTTATATTAGACTTGGTAGATTTAGTATGTTATTTCTGGTTTTGGAGATAGTTGTTGTGTGTATGCTTTCCTTGTCCATACTTTTGGTCATTTGCTGAAGGTAGATGACTGTGCAAAGTTAGTCTGGACTTTGATTCCATTGTTGTTCATTAAACCTTATCTTTATTCATGATTCCATAATGAATGAATGATGAACATCTGTAGTCTCTAGAAGATAGCACAGATTTCATGATATTGTGAGAATTCTGATTAAGTGAAATCTAGTTTAAGGAAACTGTCCACAACAAGAACCTCCATGATCACTGTTCATTGGTAGTTGCAGGTCCAAGAAACATCTTTCTTCCTCACCCTTTCCTTTTTTCTTTTTTTTAGAAACAACTTGTGTTAAGGTTCGTTGCACATTGTAAAGCCAAATCCAGCGAAATAATGGAGCCTAAGACTGTTGCTTGAACCTCCAGTAGAGCATATCAATTTCAGACCTCTAGAACTCCATTTATCGACTCAATTCCCCTACAGCTTCGACCATGTAAGGCCGCCCTGTGATTCTAGCAAATCACATAAATCAACTGAAATATTCCAAGCATCGTCAAGACCTAACATCCGAGAGACATTGGGATAGTGTTCTGCAATTTGATTGTGGAAGACTGTCTTTCAAGAGAGGTGATGCACCTATGCATTACCTGTGTTGAGAAGTGCATGAAAACACCATCAACATGTCCCTACAACACAAAAAACATACTCTTGCAAATACGATAATGATCTTTAGAAAAGCCCCAACTCTAATTCCCTTGTTTAAGGCCACTAGTATCAATCTCAACAATACCAAATTTTTCCCGAATTGCTGGAGCATATGTGAAACAATAGATTCACTAATTTTACAAAAATGTGGTAGAGCAACACCATTCCTTATACGACCACCATTTATCTTTCCACCAATTGGATTTATGTATTGAACATTATTCTGATAAATTAAATTTATAACATCCAATAAAAAATAAAATATACAACCATTTGAAAGCAAACATATGACTTTTAGAATTATTTTTAAAAATATCCTCATTGATCTAGCTTCAACCTATTTCTATAAAGACATTTCATCCCTCTATTCCAAGATGTATTCTCCTAAATTCAGCTTGTTCTTTCAATCAAAATAAATGTGTCGAAGAATTACATTGGATGTTTTTTATTTCATTGGGATGATTTTTTTAATTGCTGACTTTCTTACCATATGCACTTTATTAAAAAAGATTAAATAAAAGGAAAATGGTAACGATCTGATATTTGTATGGAGGATAGACTAAATATTATTGAAGTGCTCAAAATTGTCATAGTTTCAGATTTGCCCATTGTTTGCAAATCTGTGCAAGATGATGATTGTGAGGGCGACTCAGCATCTCTTTTTTTTTTGCAGCTGTGACAGTTGTCTCGTGTATTGCCTTGACACCATATACTTAAGACTGCCCAAACTTGTCCATTGCCAACCCGCAAGAAAAGTTGCTGATTGTACCAAGGAATTATGGAAACTTATTCTTTATGAGAGAGTACCTCAATTGAGCACTAGCACTATATAATGGACATACATCTCATTGATCAATGTTGTTTTTTTATTATTTATCTCATTAAAATCAAGTTCTTTATGGATAGCATAAGGCCTTTATAAAAGTTAGTTCAAAATTTAATTTATTTTGATGGTGAATGATGCAGAAAGGGATCACAAAATTACTAATTTAAATATTTAGAACATATTAATGTAAATATCACAAACATATAATCGTAAAGATTATGACCATACACTAAAAGTATGATATTCTAGTGAAAATAAATACATGGGAAATTTAATAATTCAGTCTATTTTTAAGAGATTTTGATCTATTAAATAGGTCACTATTTGAAAGTCTTTGATGATTGAATCATATATTTTTTATAAAAAAATATAATCTATGAATATGGTTAGTAAGGTTCATTATTATTTATTGTAATTTAAATCATTTGATATAAATGAATCATGGTATGTTGAATTTTATGGAATATGTGTTGATGTTAAAACACAACATAATTGTGGATATGAATAGTGTATATCATAATTTTAAATGGTATTTGATAAAATTATTTTTAATTTTTAGTGCTAAGATTTAGACAAATATTAAAATATTGAAAAATAAATACTTCAAACTAAAGTCAAAATTGGACAAGAGGGCTCAACTTTATTGAATGGTCAAATTTTCACTTGCATTATTAATTTTTTTTATTTTCTTACGAAATTCTATCATGATGAATAATTATAATTAATTAGATTATGAAATGTAATACTAAAAAATAAAGATCATACATTATCAAATTATGTAATTGTACTTTGACACTTTTTGGAATGAATTCTAACCATGTTGAAATGAATAATACTTAAATAATGCCTTATAATTTTCTTAATAAAGTGAAAATGTTTTCCAAGCTTTCTTGAATGAAAATGCACCTTTTACAAATCTTATAAAACTATTTTTTTTTAACTTAGTTCAAATATGATGATACATGTAATTTAAGAAAACAAGTAATAAAAATTGAATGTACATATAGTAAATGATTAGCACACCTAATTGGATCATATACCATGCTAGAAATTAGTATCTTAGGCTACTAATCATTATAACAAAATATAAAATAAATTAAATGAAAAATGTACAAGCACAGGTTTTAAACATTACTGAAAAAGGTGAGAAAAAGAGAGAGGGTTAAACCTTAATCCCTTTGGAAGTAATTTTACATTTAAGTGTCCCTCTTTTCCACAATTTCATTAAGAATCTCACCCAACCAATTAGGAGTTCAAGGGACTTTCAACCTCAATGGTGAGTCCCTTAGATTTTGGGTTGGTGGGGATTCTTTGAGGAAAGGGGTTGAGAATGATTGGGAATGATTTCAAACAATGCAACTAAATGAACTATATGACCTAAAATACAAATTGCAAATTCTCAAATGTATAGAAACTAAAACAATAATTTGCAAACAAATCTAAGAAGGATTTGATAGCATGTACCAATCACCAAAAAATGTTTTTGAGTAGTGCAGAGGGACATGGTCTCCCTAGGGAGAATGGGTCCTTGAGATCCTTTTTGAAACTTCAAAATCTAAGATTGGAGTGATTTGTTTGCACTTTGTTCCTATACCTACAAATCTTTGTTTTCAGATGTGAACTTGTAAGAAATATGCAAAAATAAATTGTTTGTTTGTTTGTATGGAGGTTTGCCTCAGTCAAACCCTAGTTTAGTAAATTAAAATTTGATAAAAATATAATTATATGATAAAGTACAATGTGTGAGATCTAACCTTCTATGTTCCAAAAGGTTGTTAAAAGATAAAATGAAAAGAAACCCTACTCAATTGTATTAGAGTATGATTCCTATATGATAAGGATGAGATCCACTTAAGGAGAAGTTAACACCCTAAATAAATAAATAAATTTAAAGATACCTTGCTTAGGCTACAAATAGAAGGAAGCTTGAGGATGATAACAATCAGAAACACATTATTAGTTAAAGGGAAGTGGCCAAATGCATATCCCAATCCCAAAATCCATCATATTCTTCTATAGGAAACAACCTTCAATCATGTGACAAAGCTTGATCAAATTTGAAAATAGGCCTAAAGACCGACAATATCAAATAATACTACAAGGTTGAATTTTTCTTGCTTGAATGCTCTTTCTTGTGTTCCTTTTTTTGCCTCTTCTTGATCTCTTTCATCTAGTTTAAAATGATGCAAAGACTAGGCTTTTATAGTCATTTCTCTAATTTCCAAACAATTAGATCCCAATAGCCAACAATTGCAAGTTAAATTTTGAATGTTAAAATGCCCCCAAGAAGCTATTAAAATTTTGGTCCTAGCTAATGAAGGGGACCCATTCACCCATGGGTGAATGGGTCCTAGCCCAAATTTCTAAGACACATATATTTCAGGGTAATTCAATGATAGGTTGCATTTGTTCAATGCTTGTTTTAGTGTCGGAAAATGATAAAAATAGGCCTTGGGATGCATAATAAAGGGAATTAGGGCTTATTTAGAAAGGGTAACAAATAAATTCAAGGTCACTAAAATAGGTCTAAACTAAGTGTGAAATTGTACTATCACCTACAAGGGAGTATAATTTTCTACACTAAATTTAGCCCCCACTTTAGTGGCCATATGATTCTATGTGCATATGCAAGATAAAGTACTAAAAGTAAATAATGATTCATAAAAGGATACTCATATAGATATTATTATTCATTTGTGAGCAAGGAGAATGAAGCCTGCAACGTAGCTATCCGCAAAACAATAACATTAGGAACCACATCTTGCAAAACCAATTTGTTAGCTATTCAAAATCATCTTATTCTTTGAAATAGACATGTCAAACTTCTATAGAGAATAAAATTTGAGGGTAGATGTATGCCCCTTGATTACACTTCCTTTATGGAGGTGGAATTAGGGTAGGGATCTTACCACATCAAATTGCTAGGTTTTTTGATAGAAATGCTTACAATTGGATCATGATTGTTAGAATAATTCATAACTAAATTATGCACGTAAGAGAAGTTCAATTAGGAGTCTTCAATGAACTATCTAGTTTGTCCACAATTCCTATTCATTGGCATTAGTCATATATAGTTAGTTGGAAATAACCTTCAATTTTTTGTCCATAATCTAGAGATAGTTGTCATCGTATATTCCAAACTTGTAGGATGTTGTTGAGAGTTTGTATCTATAAATCTATAATTACTATTGGTGATTAATCTATGAAATTTGTGAGTTCTTTTGTTTTATTCTTTGCTCTATTTTCTATTGGGTCCAATGGTTTTGGGAGCTTGGATGATAGCTAGGTGACTATACTTGGGAGCAGCTTGAAGAATTCTTATTGATCTGAGAATTGTTTTCAAAGAACAACTTCTGCATAATGTATTTTTTTTATTTTTATGTTGTTAGATATATTAAGAGTCAAGCAAAATTTAGTTATTCTTTAAGGGGGAGTGTTAGAATAATTCATAACTAAATTATGCACACAAGAGAAGTTCAATTAATAGTCTTCAATGAACTATATGATTTGTCCACAGTTCTTGTTCATTGGCATTAGTCACATAGTTAGTTGGAAATAAACTTTACTTTGCTGTCCATAATCAGGAGATAGTTGTCATCATATATTCCAAACTTGTAGGATGTTTTTGAGAGTTAGTATCTATAAATCTGTAATTGCTATTGATGATTAATAAATGAAATATGTGAGTTGTTTTGTTTTATTCTTTGCTCTATTTTATGTTGGGTTTTCTCTGTTGTTCATTAATTCTATTAATGATATCACAACACCATCTATTGATAAATATTAGAGAATATTGGCGATAAAACTATGAATGGAACCAACAAGTGACATCAAAATCATAGTTCTCTTGCCCCCATTATGGTGATTTGAATGAATTTTTTTTAAGTTTTACTATATGTTAGTGCAAAATCCATTTTTTGACTATCATTTTGACATTTACCATTGAGAATGATACCTTGATGCAGAGGAGTGAAGATGTCGAGCCAACAACCATACCAACCCCCACAACTTGAGCATCTTTGAGAGGAGGTTGTGAGTGCCACCATCCGAGCAAAGGTGAGTCTATTGTACCTTGTCCCTACTATTTACCTTCATACTTTGCACTGATTTTTATTTTTTCCAAAAATTATGGTGATCCTGTCCCAAAATGGTGACCCTGTCCCATTTTGGAAACCCTGTCCCAGAATGGAAACCTTATCCTAGACCCCCTGTCCCAAAATGTTGATCCTATCCTATTTTGGCCACAGTGTCCAAGAGTATTTTAGATTTTCTTTTAACTATTTGGTTAACTAATTTTTATGTATTACTGATGATTTTCTTTACTTCTTTTAGAGTTTGACACATGCCTGACAACATTTGGGAGGATGGCTGTTTACCCTTCTCCACGAGTAGGTTACCCACTAATTGATGAGGAGGAGGAGGAGACACTTTGCATTAATATATTGTTTTGGATATACCTCATTCCACCCATGAGGTATCGTGATGCTATGTTGATGGAGTTGGTTGAGTGGTGGGATGCATATAATTTCACATTTCATCTCCCAATAGGGAAGATGGCAGTCACATTATAGGATGACCACCACATTCTTAGGATACCCATCTAAGGTGAGACTGTTCACCTTGAGGAGGGTCACACACCACAATAGATGAGGTGAGATTTTTAATATTGTACTGGTTGTTGCAATAGAGAGGCTATATCACACATCCAGCTTTCATGGCTTTTGTATGCATTTTTTTCATTAATTCAATGGATTATGTTGGTGATCATTGCACTAGATCTTGTACCATATGGATGAGGAATGCACCTTGAGGGAGGCCTCGTACATACTGTGAGTGAGATGGAATGATATCAAATAGTTTATACATGGGGATAAAGCATGCTTGCTCACCTTTATTATGATCTTGGTCAATTCATGCATCAAGAGCTTCATAGCATAGTACATTTTACACTTCTTCAGTTGTGGGACTTTGATCATATCACATGTACTAGACCAATAGGATATCCTGCTATAATAGCCATCGGCTATCCATGAGACTATAGCTACACATTGAGGCAATCCTTGTAGTGTGGAGATCTATTACACTATAGATTTGGATTTTTTTTTATCTTGAGGAGTATGATATAGTATGGATACCATACATGACTCTACCAAAGTGTCAAACCTTACACGATAGTTAACCAAGATGTAGCAAGATATATTGTTTTTCAATGACATGACTATATTGTGATGTCATTTTATTATGACTAAGTGATGTAGAGAAGGGGTGGTTAGCTTCAAATTAAACTGAACCAACCAATTCTTCAAGTTCTCAAGCATTAAATGGTGGGTTTCCCTTCTAAGGTTTGTTAACTTCTAGTAGTACTCCATAACCTATTTTCTAACATAATTTTCAGGCTAGACCTCATACTCAAAATATGATTCTGGGTTTAGATACCCTTTGACAACATATATGATTTTTAGGTGGGGGTGTTTTGTAATACTGAGGCCAAATCTTGACTATCCTACTCTTGACTAGGCTTGAAGTAAAGCAACAATTCATGTTTTTTGGTCATAACCTGTAAACCACAACTTCTCTCCAAGAAATTAAACTTGATTCAAATACCCATTTTTCCCTTATTTAACATCTGAAAATGGGTCAAGGTTTCTTTGGAAATCATGCTTCAAAATATGACTGCCCCAGTCTCAAATAGGCCTAATTAGGCTTGTTCCACTAGGTCACAACAAGGTCTTCAAACTATAGGCTTCAAATATTCATGAAAACACCTCAAAAAGGTAATAAATGGTCTGAATTAACATTTCCCATCACTTCAAGCAATTCCCCAAGAGCTTTTCACCAAACCCTAAGTCCTGTGTAAACTCAATGCCTAAAAAATGAGGTTTTCTTACTAGGGCATCAACTTGTCACGTGTTGCACACCTCCCCCACAGCTGCAAGCTTGGAGAAATTAAAATCACCTTAATCTCATTAATTCCACCAAGTTTCATGAGGTTTCACTAGTGGAATGTGTTAGAGTAAAGTAATTAATTAAGTTTACTCTCCTCTTAAGAATTCGCTTTATGCACATATAATAGTCATTTAATAATTAATATTAATTATTAAATGCACTCACCTTTAGGGTTAGGGTTTCCTTTAGGTTTAGATCTCCTTTTATAAGGATTGATCTCTTGTATCTTTTTTTTGATTCATTCATTTTTCTGATAATACAATTTTGCACATTATCAGAGCCAAACCTTTGTTTTGTTCTCTCTCTTTCTCTGTGACAAGTTTCTTGCATGCAGGTATTTATTGGGTTATGTGGATTTGTATTCCTCAAATCCTACATGGTATCAGAGCCAGATCTGCTGCAGCTTGTTCAGTTTTTTGAAAGAATTAGAGATCTAGATTTTGGCTGCATTAGATCTGTGTTTGTTTTCTAGTTTTTATTTGGAATAGGGGGAGTTTTTTTTGGTGCACTTTGAGCTCAAACGGACCTCATTGTTGAGCTCGCAGCATCAAAAAACCCCTATTTTGATATAAAATATGTCTGATTTGGACAAAGTTTCTAGGTAAAGCAAAAAAAGTTTACTCCAAGGCCGTACGGCCTTACGGCATGATCTTCGAGGCAAAAAATTTAACAAAATACAAAAAAATCAATTTTTTAATTTTTTTTTTTAAATTATGCACTGCCAGTATTAAATCGGGGCGCTGCCAATCGGCAGCCTAGCGGCCACCCAAGGGCCACTGGGCCGGGCGGAGCCTCCAGCCTGTCGCCGACACTGTGCAACCCCCACAGGTTTAGCTGCCATCATATGTCGAACCAAGGGCTCAGCCTCAGCCTTTGTACACCAGCCCCCTAGTCGGTCATGTGACCAGGGGCCAAAGGTCTTAGCCCTTGAGGGCTATGAAAAATTTCTTTTTTGCCTTTCAACCTACCTTCACGAAATCGGGCATAAAATATTCATTTTTTCTCCATTTTTCGAATGAAAATAGGCATTGGAAAGCTGAATCCAAGCCCATCCTGATGGTGTAGGAATATTTTCAAAATTTTCTAGTTTGGTTGCATTTTCTTGCAGTCAAAGTTAGATGATAGTTTTGCACTCTGAGGGGCATAACTTGCTCAATTTTGCTCCATTTTTCAAAAGCGAATAAGCATCAGAAAGGTGGTTCTGTGATCTTTCCAGATCTGTAGTTTATTTCACCAAAAAATTCTGCAAGTACACAAAGATTTGTCTCATACATATACTGCTTTCTATTGTTTTCTGGCTTTCAGTTTGTACTAGGGATTGGTTTTTTGCATTGTGGGGGGGTGTTTTTTCTTGCTTTCCATCATTTACATTAGAAAACCAGAATCTATAAACACCAAATAAAAAAAAACTCCTTCTGCATCTTCTGTCTAGTTCTGAAAGACCACTAAATAATAATTAAAAAAAAAATCAGAGCAGTTGAGGCACAGTTCATAGCATGGCCGACATATCTATTGAGCCTCTCACACCACATAATTATCACACTTGGAAAGGTCGCATGATGAAACTTCTCCAGTCTCGAGGGTTAGGTCCTATTTGGATGAGGTTCAGCCTCAATTGACTCGCCCCTTTGAGGTTATGCAACACAGGAACAATATGGATCATGCTATGGGATTGATGGCTTTGCACATTTAAGATAGTCTCCTGTTTCATCTTGAAGGGTGTCTCACACCTAGGGCCATTTGGACCAAGTTTGATGGAATTTTTGGCACTATCAACCAGTTTATAGCATTGCAGCTTGAGGCTGAGTTGACTTCCTTGGTACCTAATTCATTTCCTTCCATTGAGGACTTTCTAATGAAGTTCAAACAACAAAGATCTATCTTGCAAGGTTGTGGCAAGACTAAGACTGATACATAGTGCATCTTCCTGATCCTCTCCAAGCTTCGGGGTCCATTTCAGATCTTCTCTTCAACCTTCTATTCCACCATGGATGCCTTGGGTGCTTGCCATGTCATGCCTAACTTTGAGGTATTTTGTGATCATCTGACTCATGAGCAAGCCAAGCTCAAGAAGATGGATTCACTTTTAGGTTCACAGAACCAAGCGTTGGTAGCACAATCATCTCAGGGGAAGCAGAAGTAGAAATAGAAACATAAACCATAGACCATAGAGCATTGGAAGGATTCTAGTTCACAGAAAACTTCTGATTCACCTTCTCCTAAGGGGGAATCATCGAAGAAAGACATACCTAAGTGTGCTTATTGCACTAAGATAGGACATGATGAGTCCAAGTGTTATGAGAAGAAGATAGATGGATATGCAAAATAGGTTTCAGATTTGACAACTCTTCTTGAGAAGAACCATATTCATCACTATTTTTCATCTACTTCAGGCGGGTCTTTTTCTTCACCATCATTCCAAATAGATGGAAAATCCCCACCTAAGGGTCATGCATTATGTGAAACCACCAGTTCACATTCATCTAGATGGCTACTAGATTCAGGTGCTTCACGCCATATGCCATCTCCTCAAGACATGTTCTCATCTTTCGAGGCTGCATCCTCACCACACATCTTGATGGGTAATAACACTTATATGAGTGTATGTGGGAAAGGTTCTATCGACATTGATGATGGTACATTCAATGATGTACTATGTGTTCCATCTTTGTCCACTAACCTTCTCTCCATCTATCAGATTGCTCACAGTGGGACAGGGAAGATAGTTGAGTTCACACTTGATTTAGTGCACATCAGAGACATTCAGACTGGCAACATTGTTGCAACAGGGACATTTGATCACTCTTCCCGATTGTATGCATTTACACACTTTGGCCCACCATCTCCCTCTCTTTCTACAAGAGAGCATGCAATATTTGAGGAGAAGATCGGTCACTTGAACTTATGTGTTCTTCCATCTATTCATGAGACTAGTGTTGAGACTTCTACACCTCTTCCTCCTGTTGAGATCACATTTGTTTAGCAGAATTCCTCTTTAGCTGTGACTGACATTGTCTCTCCACTCATCGAGCCATCAAGTGCAGTTGTTGAGGCCATATCAGAGGATATTCCTTTCCTCACAGATGATAGATTCAACACACCTGTTATCCCTTCTTCATTGGAGATTACATTTCAGGATCATCTTGAGTTGTTTGATTCACCATTCTATTATTCACACTCATTCTCCTATTGAGTTCATCAGTGAGCATCATCCAGGACTACAATTTTCACCTCACATCCAAGGATTTCCTCTTCTTCGATCGTTGGATCTGTTTCTTCCTTCGAGGAGACACATTGGTTTGATCATTGGCACATGGGTTCTCTCATTCTGGGGGGCATTTGGAGTTTCCGCTCTCTCTCATGGGGGGGTATCAGATTGTATATCTGCATATGTTCTTGAGAGAATCTCTTGAGACATTCCATTTGTACTTTCTTTTTGCATCTCTTTTTGGAGTAGAGTTTTTCCCATGAGGTTTTCTCTATTTCTCCACTTTACAGAGATTTGGTTGTATTTAGGTACCTGATCAGGCCTAGTTTCCGGGACCCAATTTTACTTTCATGCATTGTAGTTACATTTTTCTTTTTTGCACATGTTTGTAGCTACACTCTTGCTCATCTTAAGGGGGGGTGTTAGAGTAAAGTAATTAATTAACTTTACTCTCCTCTTAAGAATTCGCTTTATGCGCATATAATAGTCATTTAATAATTAATATTAATTATTAAATGCACTCACCTTTAGGGTTAGGGTTTCCTTTAGGTTTAGATATCCTTTTATAAGGATTGAACTCTTGTATCTTTTTTTTGATTCATTCATTTTTCTGATAATACAATTTTGCACATTATCAAAGCCAAACCCTTGTTTTGTTCTCTCTCTTTCTCTGCGACAAGTTTCTTGCATGCAAGTGTTCATTGGGTTCTATGGATTTGTATTTATCAAATCCTATAGAATGGTGAGATTTACATTTTTCTTCCCTTCAAGGAAAAAAGCCTAGGGTTTCTGACCAATTTGAGTAAATTTACTATAAAATGCTCAAATATTAATGAAATTAAATGAAACAAAGTGAAAATGAAAGTAGACTTAGAGTTTCATCAATCCCAACTGGTTTTAGGTCATGAATTTACCATTCATAACTATACACAAGCCTAGAACAAAAAAATCATGTTCAAAAATGCAAAAACAAAGTTAGTTTTATCTATTTTTCTTCAAAATACAACTAGCCCACTTTGGATTCGACATTCCCAGGATTATTTAAACATTTCCCTAATGGTTTCCAATTTCCATTTGAATAGTAGCTATCCAAATTCCTCATTTACAATCGATGACTTCATATTCCGTGTTTTGCACTTTTACAACATTGCCAAAAGAAATTGCAAACTTGACAACTTTATGCAACTTGATATCCCAACCCACCTAATGGCCTAATATTGAATCAAACACACATGATATGGTCTTAAATAATCTTATTACATGGAAAAAATCAAACCAATCCAAAATTTTAACTTGGACCTCCTAGACCTAAGGTGCTCATACACCACCGAGTCATGTGTCATTTTAAACAGATTCAAGTAGGACCTAGATCACGACCTACATTTTTAAGAGATGCATCAAGTGGTGCAAGGCTAAGAGACATTTTTTTCATAGGATCAACTATTTCATTGATAGTGACTTAGATGACCAAGACTAGGATGCACCCCCAATATTTGATTTAGTTGATGTAGGGACCACTATAGCCTATGAGTGATGGTGAGTGGAGCATGACCTCCAGATGTATTCCCTAATGATCATCCCATGAGAAATGATGGACCTCTACCATATCAAGGAGATGAGAGAGAGGATGTGAATATTGATGGAGATACAATTAATGATGTTGATGCAGTGGAGGATATAAAGGATGATGAGGACCAACAACCTATAGGAGAAGAGTCTGGTGAGCCAATTGAGGCCACAAATGTGCTTAAGGAGAGATTGGCATGTCATCCTCGTGTCTCTTGAGAACATACAACGAGTATAGTAGGAATCTCATCCTATGAGTGTGGAGAGTGTAAAAATGCTACACCTACCACCCTTCCTACCCATGAGAGGAATTCTAATAGGGCATCTATGGTATCTTATCAAGACCCCAACTGGTGGGCTAGTGATCCAAGTGATGATGTGTTATTTATCTTTTAAGTTTTAGTGATGCAGTACTTGTTATATCTTATTTTAATATATGTTATTATTTCCATTTTATAGTTGGGACATGAGAGTGGTGAGACTTCTTCAGTTGATTCACTATAGATATGACACCTACCATGCGCCCACAACAACTAACACGAGTTGAGCATAGGCCACCACCTAGCACAAGGCACCATGTTGACCTATTTGAGCCCTTATCGAGGTGGATGATAGCTTATGACGATGTCATGACTAGTATTGAATTGTGTAGAGATAAGATCGAGGAGGTTAGATCTAGAGAGGAGAAGTCTAGAGTCGTTGATGAGGAGCTTATGGGGTGATCCCACAATACCGGTTTACAATATTTGGGAAAACTGGACACTAAACTGATTTTTTAAAACTAAATCTTCACTTTTGAGCTCCTATAGTGGCTAAACTGTGAATAATTTGGAGATTATGCAAACTAGTGATTTGTAAAGTTTTGTCTATAAATTATAAATATATTTTTTTCAAAAATTTTGGAATCAAATTGCACATTTTTTTGCATCTCCTTTGAAAACTAGTTTTTATTAGTAAACAACATTTTTAAGGAGTGATGCTCATTGTATACAACATAACTTTTTTTGTATGAAGGATAAAACTCTATTTTTTTCAAATTTATATTTATAACTATGATAGCTAACCAATTCATTTGGTTTCATAGTGTTGTATTAAATATGTTTTCCTTAATCATGTTTCGAAGTCAAACCAATTACAATTCAGACATAGGCAGACTGTACACAACATAAATTTTTATGTATGTATTGAAATTCAATTTTTTTTTTTTAATGGACCAAGAACATCAATACCCAGCTTGGAAATCTTTTTTAATTTTATTTTTTATAATATTCTATTTTTCCACATGTGCAGAACAAAGACCTTGATTTTTAGTGAAAAACCTACATTCACAATAAATAAAAAAATTAATATAATAATCAAATTTAATTTAATTAAAATTATACCTTTTTGTAAGCTTATAATAAGAACTACATACTTACAAAAAATAAATTTTAAATGAATTCATTTGATACCCCAAAAGGTAAATAAAAAGTGGTTATTTATCAGCATTTTGATAGGTGTAAAGGAGACTTCGTTATAGGTATGGTTTAAAACTAGTGGGGTTCTATCCAAGGGGGCTTGGTCTAAGGTGGTTTGATCAAATCCCCTTCAATTGGAATCCTTTAAATGGAACTTTTCAAGGTTTAAATCATTATATTTTCTAAAAATATGCGATTTCAACAAAAATTGGGATCTCCCAGAAAGTGTAAACCACTATTGTGGCAGCACTGTATGACTACCTACGAGAAGCTCAAGACTACATATGAGGAGCTTTGAGCCACCCAAGTTCCTTTTAAAATCGAGCCATAAGTTTTCACATGGTCAGAACCAATAGGCTATAGACAAAGATGTCAACATGATCTATTAAAAAATCTTCGTAAGTTTTAATAAATATCTCCATGATCTAATTTCTATGTGACCTAACTAAACATTGTTTTTTACTTAGATACTACACTTTTTAATAAGTGTGATATATTAAACTAGATACCCTTATGATCTAATTTAAAATAACACACATATGATTGAATAGTATGCAAGAAAAAGTAATAATTCAAACTAATAAACAATTAATCTACATAATTCAAGACACACCAAAAATGTTCATCAAGAAATAAGTAGAGTGAGATTAAATAGAAACTATCTACCTAATCTAACAACATGCTTTAAATATACATACTATTAAAAAATATTAATAAGTGTAATATCTATGCAAATGTGCAACATTGATAGGCTCTTTGAGAGGTGTTTCATCCATTTTTTTAGTGTATATTCTCTAGACCTAGAGTTTTATTCAATGACATAAGGGCCTAACCAATTCAAACTAAACTTTTATTTTTCTTCCGAAGTAGCGTTAACATTGTGTTGATTTTCATATAACACTAAATCTCCTTTGTTAAATGATTGAGGAATAACATTATTGTTGTAATGACACTACATTATTTTAGAATAAGCTTGGAGATGTTTGAGAGAAATTATGTGTTGTTCATCGATCATTTCAAGATGTTGTAATCATTTATCTTTATAATTGTTATCGCCAATAATGCCCATACGATAAATTCTTAAGGAGTTGATTTCTAATTCTAAAGGCATGATTGCATTAGGACTATAAACTAGATTATAAGGTGTATTTCCCATGGATGTTTGAATACTTGTGCAATAAGCCTGTAACACATAAGATAGTTGGGTATGTTGGTCCTTACTATGTTTATTTACTATTTTTTGCAAGATTTTCTTGAGCGTTTTATTTTCTACTTCTTCTTGACCTTTATATTATAGGTAATAAGGTGTTCAGAAGTGACGTTGAATGTGAAATGTTTCAAAAAATTATTTACATCCTTTTTTTTGAATGGTGTGCCATTATCTAAAACTAATGTAGAAGGAAGACCACATCAAGAAATGACAAATTATATCAGCAGTCATGGAACAAAGAGGAATTTTCACTACCCACTTTGTGAAGTAATCAGTGGTAGTAATTATAAACACATGTCTAGAGGAAGGAGGAGAAAATTTTCAAATGAGATCAAAACCACATACCAAAAATGGCCAAGTAGGAACTTGGGCATGAAGTTCGAATGCAAGATCATGAATCAAATTTTTATGCTCGTCAAATTTATGATTTTTTTTATACAATCAAAATAATATGTTTCCATATTTAACCAATAGTATCCTATGTTTATTAACTTTTCAACTAATGATCTTCCCCCAAAATCCTAATTGCAAGCACCTTCATGAACTTCCTTAAGGTTTATATGGATTTTAGATTGTTTAAGACATCATAGAAGAAGACTATCAAATTATTGTGTATACAACACATCTTCTAGGATTATATATCAAGGTGCAAGTTTTTGAATATGAGTTATAGTGTTCTTAGTAGTCGGTTCAGGAAAATTACCTTATTTTAAATAATTAAATATTGGTGTGTATCATTCACTAGAAACTTAAATATTTGAAACCAATGCTTCTTTTATTGGTTCATCTATTGATGGTTTTGTGGCCATGTGGATTACGAATATAAAACCCATGGAAGGATCCTCGAGAGACACATGGGAATTGTAAGAGAGGTGGACGAACCACTACAAGGCCCTAGGTCATGAAAGGCCAAGAGCGAAAAGGCTGCCCTAACTTACTTCAATTTAAAGGAATGTTAGGATGGAAGGGATGAGAATGATGAGGACTACGTGTCCTTCGACCACTTTGAAATCTCGAGAGTTGAAGGGAGACCAGACGAGTCATTTTTTAGGTCAACTTTGCATCTCAGGTAGCTCTCTGTCAGAGGACAAAAGCATAGTTTCAGGATGAGAGTGCGATGCACTGGCGTCCATGCGACTAGAAAACCAGAGAGACTTGAGGTTAAACTATAAAAGGTAGACTAACAACCTAGTTTAGAAGTTTCTTGAATAGAAGAATTAGATTAAGAAGAGTGAGATGTAAATACGTATGTGATAAAAGAAGTATATTATCACAAGGGTGACAAAGATTATTTCACACAATAGTCTTCTCGCCAGCTTCTTCCAAGCTCTCTCCACCTCCATATAGAAAAAAGGGGGAATATTGGGGCTATTTAGGGGCTTGCCTCAATCAGACTCCCATTTTGGTGTTTCCACCTCCATGGACAGCCAAGTTTGCAACAATAGGAATAAAGAAAGGAATACAAGCTACGTAAAAAAAACACACTACAAAAAAATATGTGCTTACTCAACCAAACATGATAAAGAAGATGAGAGGAGCTTACCACCTCCGTCCAAAGTTCTCAAGGCTTGTGGAGGAGAAAATGAGAGGAACTCAAGCATCTATTGCAATGGTGTTTGTCCTGTGCTCACACTATCAGAGTGATGGAGTGGTAGATTGTTGTTATGGAGTGAAAAGTGTTGCTACAAATCTTGAAAATGGATGAATGAAGTGGAGAGAATGCTCAAAATGGTCTCGCCAAACTCTGTTGAAGTTCCTTTGAAGAGAAAAATGGATGGATTGATGAAGAATATGAAGGAAACAATGAGAAACCGCCATATTTGGGTTGGCCAACCAAAGAGGGGCATTACACTTTGAATTCCAATCGAAAATGTAACATCTCTACAGTCTCTAGCCACAAGAATCTACTAGGGACGTAAGTGATCCTTGCGGATGTTTGCGCACTGCGTAAGCATCCCCGACAGAAACGCACCCACCGAAACACAAAATAGGCACCAAGTGTGATGTGGACAATGAGTTTAAGTTGAATTAAGCCTCTTCCTTAGGTTTTCTAAAGTGCAAGGGGGTAAAAGGTAATTTGTGTTAGGGGTGAAAATTCATGCTTATAAATTTTGCCTCCACTTTAGTGAGCATGAGTACTAATGAGTGCTTCGGTAAATTAGAGTAGTAAAAAGTAACAAGGTAAGAAAAGTATACCTGAACTGATGAGGAAGCAGAGCATAGTCTGGAAAACTTGAAAGCACAGAAAAGGACTTCATAGTTCCATGGATTTATGAAGCTAAAGCGCCTCACAGGCTCATGGTCCTGCAAGGGGGGTATCCTTCAAGAACTCTCACATGAAGGAAACCAGGAAAAGAACCTTATGAATTCGTAGACCTATAAGGAAGGTATCCCCCAAGAACTCTCACATGAGGGAGACTGAGTAAAGGGGACTCCACAGAGTTAGAGAGAGTGACATGTTTACCTGCAAATAGAACACATCAGGAAGCAGCCGCGTAGGCTAGTGAATGGATAGTCATGCAAACCATCGCTAAGTTGGAAGGCTTTCAAAAGGGTCCCTCGGGAACCCTTCAAAAAGAAGGAGGGTCTACTCAAGGGATATTTTTTTTGAAAAGTGAATTCTAGTTGGGCTACCTCCAAGCTAGACGTAAGGATGTGAGGTAGGTTGAGTTAGGCTGCCCATGAACTAGACATGGAGTAAATTTGGTCTAGTCGGGATGCCCTCGAGAAAGACGTGAAGATGTCAAACTAGTTTAGCCAGACTACCCCTAGACTAGATGCCATAGAATTTGTTGAAAGCTTTCGAAAGGGGTCCCTTGGGAATCTGGCATGAAAAAGAGGGGTCCACTCAAGGGACACACTATTCAGAAGCCATCGTCTTCTTTCTTGAATCAATTCAACATTAGGGAATCCTTTTGAAAGATGTTCACTTCATCAAGGAATTCGAAAGGAAGGAGATGTGCTCATGCCAAGGGAAGAATAAGATTGTTCCCACTTCGGAGGAGGGTTTCCAAGTCCTTTCTTTATGAACCCATCATGAAGAAAACATGTTCCACTAGGGTTTCAAGTTGAGAATGTAATTATAACAAAGAAGTGTGTGAAAAGTCTTTGAGAAAAGATTTGTTTGGAAATGAATGTGTTTTCTAAAGACCAAGTAATGTAGAAGAGGAATTGTCACACATGAAAGGGACAACTCAAGAAAAGGAGAGAGAAAGATCAAGGGAAAGGTAAAAAAAAGAAACAGGAACACACATAAAGGGTATGGGGGCATCTGGTTTTGCAGGGTTAGATCTTCCTTTATTTATATATATTAGGTAACTATGGTAAGAGAAAAATATCATCAATCCCCAACCAGATCGGGAAGAATGCACAAAAGACAAAGCAAAAATAAAAATTTGGTTCAACATGGAAGGAGGCCTAAATGCTCCCAACGCTTTGCATCATCCCCAATTTACCGAAAGTCAATCAAAAACATGGAAGAATAGAGATATACATATACAAGAAGGTTTAAAACACAAACACCACGCCTATATCCAAGCACCAACAAGGGTGACAAGGGTCATCCAAGGACATATAGCATGATTACAGGGGAACACATCACAACAAACACACATATAATCTAAAGATCAAGAAGAGGGTCTCCCCTTAACATTGGTCAACCAAGAGGTCATCAAATTCCTACTCTATATCATCATAGGGGGAAGGATGATAAGCCTATAATGGTGTAATGTTAAGGGGAGGAGCTTTTGATCCTCCCGCAACAAGGGCCAAGGTAGAGGGACCTGTAAGGTTTTTGTCGCTCAACTCTTGTTGGTCCAAGCTCCATAACTTCTTGAAGATTTCTGATAGGATCAAAAATTCTTCCACTGAGTTAAACATATATTTGACAGGAGGGCCATGTTTCACCTTATAAAATGGAATAGTTTGTACCCGAGGTTCAACGTTAGGCTCACCGAGAGACTTAGGAGTAGTAAAAACGCAAGGGTGGTCGGGACTGGTTCCATCACTAGGACATAACAAGTCAGCATAGGGCCACCTTTCAGAGGAGATGGGATCTTCTTATGTCCTCCCTTGCTGGAGGGACCATGATCTACCTTCTTCTTCATCAGAGGAATTGAACTCCCCACAGACAAAGCAAGGAGGGTGAAGAAAGAAGAGGAAATAAACACAACAGATACGACCAAAGTGTTAACCATATCCATGAGCTTTGGGAAAGGCAAGACATCTGAAATGGATGTCAGTAGGGGAAACTCCATAGAAGGAGTGATAAACACCTACACCTTTCCAGGTGCATGTGCACTCACAACTGGAGCTGAAACAGATTCAAAATTAGCTAGATTAGAGACAAAAGAGGGG
This sequence comes from Sequoiadendron giganteum, assembly GCA_007115665.2. Classification (NCBI taxonomy): domain Eukaryota; kingdom Viridiplantae; phylum Streptophyta; class Pinopsida; order Cupressales; family Cupressaceae; genus Sequoiadendron; species Sequoiadendron giganteum. The sequence continues at coordinate 288,451,889 of CM021106.1, forward strand.
AAAGAGGAGAACACAACAAGAGGTGATGTCTTCTCTTCCTCCTTCTATGAGGAGGATTGTTCAACTAGGAGAGCCTTTCACTGAAACTTATGATCGCACACAAGACGGTTTCTATGACTCTTCGAACCAGAAGCTGAAACTTGCAAAGGGATAGAAGTGTTATGCTCAGCCATGAGAGATTCCTCCATGAATGTTTCTAGTGGAAGGGAAAATTCCTAAATGGGAGAAAAAGGAGTAGGTTCAGAAACAACAGGAGGAAGCTATTCTACCACCTTAGAGGTGGATCCTTTTTTGTTCAAGGGAATAGGAAGAGGTTGAGGGGAAAATTCTCTCCACGAACCTTTTTTCTGCCATATAGATAGTACCAGGGTCCTAGGGACCCATTAGGGAGATCTGATATCCTGATCTTGGGCCTTCACCAAGGAGGCATCATCAGACTCAATGGGTAGAACCCAAGCTTGTTCATCCAATACTCTTCCCAAGAGAGGGGAGTAGATGAGTCAGCCTGAGAGTGGTGCAGGAGCACCTTAAGGTCTTTGGAAAGATCTTAGCAAGTTTTGGCTTGTAGGTGGTTCTATCCAACCACCAAGGTAATAAGGACTAATTTATAAAGTCCCAAGGTTGAATTGATGTGTGATTTGTATCAAAGTTAGGTTAGTTTAGAGCCTTAAAGTTTGGGAAAGTCTCAATGAGGAGATTAGGCAAATCTAGACAATGTTGTCTTGGAAAATGGAATTAATAATGTTCTAAGCCCAACCTAAGGGTCCTAACATGTGGGCATAAGGTAGATAAGGTTAGAAAAACCCTAATATGACATGTGGGAAAGCTATTGTACGGATTGAGTTTTGGAAACAAGAGATTGTGACTTGGAAAAGAGCAAATTTGTTTGATTTCTGTGATAGAGCCTTCATCCAGTCTATTAATGGATTGAAAGGACTGAAATAATGCTTTGAGACTTTCATTTGTGACCTGTTCGTTCCTTGTGTAGCATTATTTTAGTCATTTAATTCAACTGGTTAAGGGTTTTCTATTTGTTTTGGGTTCTTGGTTTCGCTGCCCGTTTCAGGGACAATTTTGTAAATAATGATCCCCACTTGAATTCCTGTGGAAAATATTCCATGGCCACTTGGAATCAAGTAGGGGACTGTGTATATAGTGTAGATATGGTTTCAAGATTCTTTGTTTTGCAAGGGAGTTGATGTAGCCATCAAGTTCTAGGCGAGTGTAGAGGCATTCTGGCTAGTTGCTTGGACAGAATAGCAGCAAGAAGACTTGCTAAATGGATTGGTTTGTGCCAATTCATGGTGTAAGGGTGTAGGGGTATGTGATTTGAGCATGGGTATCCAAGGAGAAGTGCAAAGGATGCCATTAGATTATTCAACTAAGTTAGAAGAAACCAGACCGTGTACATACCCTAGAAACCCTTGAAAATAGGGGTTTGGTTAAAAGCTTGTGTAAGGACACCAAGGGGAACTAAAACATAGGAAATATTGAACCCTAGGAGGTCTATAGTGAGAATGCATGAAGATCTTGGGGGTTCGTTAAGGAAGGTTTGGATTTTTTCCAAGAATACTGATTTTTGGAGACCTAATTGGCCAAAAAGGCTACAAGGCCTAAAAACCAAGTTTCTTGAATTTGATAGTCTAATGAGGAAATAATCCTACAAGAAGGATCAGAGTGGAGTAGCATCACCCAAGGAATAGTTGGAAGACCTATTCCAAGTCCCAAGAAAGGTTTGGGAACTTTGTAGCAAAATTGAGCCCATAGGAGCTCATGGTGATTGGAGAGCAAAGGTGAGCATTTGAAATTGGTGGAGAGTTCTATAAGGAGATAGGGAGCTTAGGACTGACCTCTGAATAGGGTAGAGAAGAATACCCTAGGAAGACCAAAGAATAGGTCTTAGGAAGAGAAAATTTGCTCTTGAGAGATAGCACTCCCCACCAGAGAGGGAGCGAGCTTCTCCTTTCCCTTTCAGGAGGAGGAGGCAGCTAGCTGCTTAGCTACATGAAGGGTCAACTTTGGCTATCCCTTGCCTCCAGTCTTATACTTCACATAGTTCTTGTACAGTAGGTCTATTCTTTATGAGAGTAGACTACGAAGAGTGGGCCAAAATTGATCCAATGAATATCCTTCATGAGATACCACTGACTGATATCCAATGTCATGCACCATATGCACGACACCCTCGTGGGAAAAATTAAGGCATTTATGGATTACGGAGGTGATCCCATTCATGGAAGCCAGCCAAGGCATTCCTAGCTTCACTATAAATAGGTCCAACTTAGGAATAACATCGAAGATCATGTCTACATTCCTGGTCCCAACCAGGACGGACAACATTATTGATCCATAAGGTTTAAGAGAAACTCCATCATGTGTACGGATGAACGATTTTTTTTTTTTTGTATTCCTCCTTTTGTAGGGAATTTAAGAGTAATATCTCCTCTATTATGATGTTCACTCTACTCGCAGGGTTGACTAAGACCCCTATCACAATGCTACCATTGAGGCAAGCAAGAATATACAACAGATAATGTTTTCTATTCGCTGACACATCTTGGAAAGTAAATGTCACATGAGGAGAGGGAGTAACAATAACCATGTTAATGTATGCCTCTGGGAAGGAAACAAAATATGAGGGATCAATAATCATGTTGGAAAAGTGTGATAAAAATGGGTTTTTGAATATCTGCAAGCCATTGTTAGCTTTTGCCATTGACTTGTTCATGTTTTATTTACTCCCATCAAGATGTGGTCCTGTATCTCATGACGCAGGCACACGCAAAGTTCGGTATCGAGTTTGTTAACTTGATGGTACTGACAATATGTGTTTTCTTCATACCAATTAGGGTACAGTTCTCTAACTGGTTTAGGAGGTGGTAGGGTAAGGATCCTATCCTTCACCAGCTTCTGCAAGATAGAAGAATAAGATTCCAATAACTTCATAAACTTTCAATCGTGTCTAAGGCCATTGTTATCCATAATGGCTACTACATTCGCAACAACCTCACCTTTTCTAGAGATCAATACAATAGATCTTCCTTCAAAATGGGAGCACGAGGGAGGACCCACGAAATGAACCACCGTCTGGTAGTATTCTCGTAAATACGCACATGGATGTGTGAAAGAAGGATACTTCATGAGGGCGAATGTCTCTTGCCAATGTCTCTGCAAATTCCCTATGAAGACCTTTTGTACATCAAAGTCAGGTAGTGGATACGAGATCTATGAGAAGAGCACTTGGTATCATGCTATAAATTTTGTAACCTTCTCATTTTCCCCTTGTTTACACTAAACAAGGTCAAAGAAGGTCATTTGTGGCCCAATATTGGCTTGGAACTATCGCAAAAACTGGTTCACAAGCTGATATAACGTGAAGATGGAAATATCGGGCAAAGAATAGTACTAATCCAATGCTGTATCTTTGAGGGATTGGGGAAATAGTTTTTCCATCAATGCATCATGATGGAAAAAGTATGTGCACAAGGCGTTGAAGGCCGACACATATGTGTGCGGGCCCCCTTCACCACCGTATTTTTGAATTTTGGTATCTCCATCCCTTGTAGGAAAGGATTGTTTAAAATTGCAACTAACAATGGGTTGTGTCAAAAGAAGGGCTAGAAAATAGGTTGGGTCGAGGCCTGGGAAAGGTTCGCCAGCTAATTCTGCATCCTCCCCATTTTGTGAAGAAGGGTATTGAGGATAGGTTCATTAGAAGATAGAGGGCCACTGAAACCACCACTAGAGTCATCGCCTAGACCACCATCATGACTATCGCTAGAGCCACCACCAATGCCTCCACTACTAGTGTGAGTTTCACCATGACCACCACTAGAGCCACCACTGATGCCACCACCATCATTGTGACTTCTGCCGGAGCCATCACCATTTCTAAAGCCAACACCATGACTTCCACCGGAACTACCTCCACCAATGCCATCCGCAATTCTGAAGTTTCCGCCCCCAAAGCCTCCACCTATCATCTCACCAAATCCTCGATCATCGAAGGTGGGGGAAGGGGTGAAGTGGAAACCCAAAGGGTTCCTATTTACTTTGATAGTTTCAATTGTTTTGGAAGTAGCGAGCACATTGACCGAAGGGACCGCATCAACCATATATATGAATGTAGGAGGCATCAATATATCTAGCTGTCTCTCACATTCCTCGAAGAGGCCACCCCATGTCATGCAACTATGGCTCGAGGGGGAACATGCTTCAGCTAGACTAGCAAGACAAGCTAAGAGATCCACACCTATCTGGTCCTTTTGCACCATGTATCTTATTTCACTAATCACTTTAGCAGCCCTAGCCATCTTCGGGTTTTCTTCCAGGTGATTTTTCAATGCACCTAACCCTTTACCAAGGCTAATGACATATTCAAAAGGGATATGAAAGGACTCATTCTCATCTATGGATGAAGAGGTCGACGACATCGAAGGGGTGGGGATGCGAGCGGTTTCATCAAGAAACCTAGGTTCACCTTGCGATACATGCTCCTATGTGGATACACTAACCACAAAACCAGAGAAAAGGTCAGTAGTGAAACTAGAGGAGACCTTCATCTTTTCCATCAGAACGTGTCATAGACTTCTTCTGATAATATTCCTAGAGGTCATAGACTAGTTTGTGAAGTTCATAAACTTTCACAACACACCAGAGTACAATAACCAAGAGGTATAAGAGAAAAAATTCAGAATGTCGACAAATGGACAAACATTGGTTCACATCAGGTTCACCAAAAATGTAAGAGGGGGACCAACCACTGCAAGGCCCTAGGTCATGAAAGGCTAAGAGAAAAAAGGACACCCTAATTTACCTCAATTTAAAGGAATATTAGGATGAGAATAATGAGGACTAGGTGTCCTTCAACCACTCTGCAATCCTGAGACTTGAAGGGAGACCAGATGAGTCAATTTTTTAGGTCAACTCTGCATCTTAGGTAGCTCTCTATCAGAGGACATAAGCGTGGTTTCAGGATGACAACGCAATGTGTTGGCATCTCACAAGCGTGTTGACATCCTTATGGCCAAAAAATAAAGAGACAAGGTTAAAATCTAAAAGGTAGACTAACATCCTAGTTTAGAAGCTTCTTGAACAACAAAATGAGATTAAGAAGAGCGATATGTAAATATGTATGTGATAAAATAATTATATTACCGCAAGGGTGACTAAGAAAATTTCGCACAATAGTCTTCTCGCTAGCTTGCTCCAAGCTCTCTCCACCTGCATACAAAAAAAAGGGGGAACGTTGGGGCTATTTAGGGGCCTACCTCAGTTAGACCCCATGTTGGTGTTCCCACCTACACGAACAACCAAGTCTGCAATGATAGGAAAAAAGATAAAGGAAGGAATACAAGCTATGTAAACAAAAGACACTAAAAAATAGTACGTGCTTACTCAACCAAAGACGATAGAGGAGATGAGAGGATCTTACCACCTCCTTCCAAAGTGCTCAAGGCTTGTGTAGGAGAAAATGAGAGGAACTCAAGCCTCTATTGCAATGGCATTTGTCCTATGCTCGCACTGTCGGAGTGATGGAGTGGTAGATTAATGTTATGGAGTGAAAATTGTTGCTACAAATCTTGAAACTGGATGAATGAAGTGGAGAGAATGCTCAAAATGGTCTCGCCAAACTCTGTTGAAGAGAAAAATGGATTGATGGATGAAGAATATGAAGGAAAGGATGAAAAACGGCCATTTTTGGGTCGAGCAACTAAAGAGGGGCGTTACTCTTTGACTTCCAATCAAAAAGGTAACATCTCTATAGTCTCCAACCATAGGAATCTTTCAGGGATGTAATCACATCGCCTAGACATCTGTGTGCCGTGTGAGAATCCTTGACAAAAATGCACCTACCAACACACAAAAGAGGTACCACGTGTGATGTGGACAATGGGCTTAAGTGAAATTAAGCCTCCGCCTTAGATTTTCTAAAGTGCAAGGGGGTAAAAGGGAATTTGTGTTAGGGGTGAAAATTCACGCTTATACAGGAATCAACACTTACCATTGCCTTTGCATGTCAATTATCCTTTTATGGAACATTATCAATGGTATAAGATTCAAAATTTTCTAGCAATTTCATCAATAGATTTTTGTATTGTGATAACTTCTCATATTTTGTTTGATAGTATCCATTAATTTGTTTAATGATCAATTGAGAATCGTCAAATATATGAATGTTTTGAACACCTAAGGATAAGGTTACATGTATCCCAACAATAAGGGCCTCATACTTTACAATGTTGTTTGTGCATAGAAAATTTAGATGATAGGATAAGGTAATTAGATTTCTTGAAGTCAAAATAAATATAATCCCTTCTCCAGAGCTAGTTTGACACTTCAAACAATCAAAATATAGCTCCCATGTTTCATTATCATTTGGAAATGAGTCATTATTGGGTAATATTAATGGTGAAGGAGCATCAGCTAAATAGTCGGTCAATGTTTGAATTTTGATTCGTTTTTGGGAAATGAACTTAAGATCAAATTCAATTAGCAACATAACCCATTTAGCCAAGCATCCTGATAAATCTCTTATAGAAAAAAGGTGTTTTAATGGATCAAATTTTATGATGACATGCACCTTTTCATTTAAAAAATAATTTCTTAATTTATTTGTAGCAAACACAAGAGCCAAACTTTGTTTTTCTATTGTTGTATATCAAATTTTATAATCAATCAATATTCGACTAATATAATTATAGTGTAGAAAACTATATACCTTTACAATTTACCACTATTTTTGGGTCCCTTAACTAATTGTACTTTTATTAAGCTTCCAATTGAAAAAATTATGCATTCCAAAGCCTTATTATTCCCATTTTCTAAAAGGGAAACATGTATTAAACAATTTTCAAGAGTAATTAAAACACCTTGGAAATTGTGTGTCTTGGATTTAGGTCTTAAGACCCATTCTCCCAAGGGTGAATGGGTCCTCCTTAAGTGCCAAGACCAAATTTTTAATATGTTTTTGGTGGCCTTTTAATGATTCAAACTCAAATTTCAAATTTCATCTTGTGGAATCTATTTTTTGGGAAATTAGATAAATACCTATAAATACATAGTTATTTTATCAATTCAAATCATCTAGTACTAAGGAAAATTTCACAAGAGAAAATATTATTGTCAAGAGCATTGAAGAGAAAATTTATTAGTAATCTAAAATATTAATCAAGATCAGATCATCATGTTGAATTCTATGCACATTCATGTCATGTTTTGGATCTAACATTGTGATGTAGGTTTCAAGCATTCAAACATCAAATCAAGCATCAATAAATCAAGCCAATTCATGCAATATATAGACCTTAGAGAGATGTGTTAGACTTCATTCCTCTAAGGGAAGCCATTAAGGGTTTGGTGAGTTGTGACAAATCATTTTTCATTCATCATTTCCTTCCATTTATCATCATTTCATTATCAAGGTTTAATTACCAAACCAGGGTTTGACCAAGGAAAACCCCTATTCACCCAAAAATAAATATTTTTCTTCTCTCTTTGTATGTGAAAATTTATAGGTGAAGAAGGACTGTAGATTGATCACTGGAGAATTTTTACAAAGTTTTCAAAGTTGTCACCATTGTTGTCAAGCCATAGAATCTCACTCACAAATTTTATTTTTGGCTTTTCAAAAGTCAAACTTGGAGAAATTGGAAGATTAGATCTAGGATCAAAGGACTGCAAAATCATATTTTGGACCCCTACACTAGGACCCATTTTCCCTAGGGGAAATCAGTCCTACTAAAAAGCTCAGAACCCCTTTTTTATGCCAGGTGCACACCATTTTTCCCTTCTCATACCTTCTTAAAAATTATTGCTTCTATTTCTATTATAATAGAAATTTGTATTTCAAGTGTTAGGCCATATAATTCAATTAGTTAATGCATGTTAAATTATCTCCCAAAAGTGCCAATGAGTCATTTCTTTCATAAGAAAACAACAGACCTCCTAATAGGGTTGAATCACCTTAAGGTTGAAATTAAACCCTACCCTTTGGAGATATCTTTTTTGAATGAAATTAGGGAAAGTGTAAGTGTGTTTAAATCTTTAGATAATCATATTGATAAACTCCACACCCATATCAAGCAACCCCCTTTTCCTATTCTTAATTTTGGTGAACCCAATATTCTTACACTATAAACTTTATGAAATTGGAAGTCCTTCAAACGCTAGATTGAGGATTTGCATTCATTTGTAATCCATCTCATTTAGGGTTTCAAATTTACATTAGTTTGAGTTTCATTTAGGGTTTTAAAATTATGTCTTACATCATTCAAATTTTCATTTTGTATCATTTAAAATATCAAAAATCTAAAATTATTGTATACATATTACATTAATTTTACATAGTAATCTTCATATCGGTGTTTTTCAATTATTTACATCAGAAAATTCAATCAAAATTGCATCTAAAAGGTTATCATTTTGCTTGTTGTTTTTCATCAAATTGCATTTGCATCTAATCATTAAATTCCATAAATCTATAACTGAAAGTATTTTTCTGCAACCTTTAAAGACCTTAAACCTTAACTCAGAAACTTGGACTTTGATTTTTAAAACCCCTATGCAAAGACCCATTTTCCCTTGGGAGAGTCTATCCTTTTATAGGTCAATTTAAAAATTTATAGGCATAAATCTATCTTTGTTTGCTTTATTTCTTACTATTTTTAGATCTCAATTTTAGTTTATGAAATTACAAGTTTTGTAGCTGTTTGCATTCACCTAAATTAGTCAAAACAAGTGCATTGTTCAAAAGTAAAATTTTACATTCAAAAGACATCATTTTCATATTTCTACATTTAAAATTAGTCAATAATCATTTCAAGATCTGAAAATTATATTTATTCAAATGGTGATCATGGATATGTGTTTTGGAAATGTATGGATGTCTCTTAAAATCTTTGGTTGATGTCTCAAGTTGTATATTTGGAGATGATCCTAATGCAATTGATAAAACTCATGAATCTTAACCTCCTAATGATTATCCCCATGAGGTGGAAATATTAGGCCAAGATGAAGATATCATGCAACAATTCATATAAGAATCCCTACATAACCTTGAGAATAATACATTCTTCTATCCATCCATGCAAACACCTCTTATCATCCCATCACTTGATAACCTTTTCCATCTTTAAATTGAAACACAAAGCGAGCCTCAAATACCAATCATGAATTATTTTTTTAACAAGGACAATAATGATACTCTTCTATCCTATTTCCATCGAGTAACCAACACACCTATCAACTTAGAAGAGAGTTATGGTCAACGCTTTAAAATCTTAAGAAAACAAGGATGTGACATAACTAGTGAACATGAAATCCATCAATTGCTAGAAAAAAGGATATCTGAAGATAACAAGGGACTAGGATATCAAGATGCTCCTCTCCCACCTCCACATCAACAATTTTCCCAATCAAGTAAGAAACCCAAGCCCTATGAACTCAAGAAATTACCATTTATACACACTATAACAAAGATTGAACAAAAACTGGATGAACTTCTCAGTCTAGGATTGATTACACTACCACCTATTAAAGAGAATAAAAAGGAAAAAGTAAAAAAATGTCTTACTGTACATATCATAGAACTCTTGGTCATCTTACTAATGAGTTTCATGTTTTAAAAAAATCGATACGTGAAAATAAAATTATTGACTAGAATGCACACACTTTTCTCCTTGCCATGTGATAGTTGTAATCATAACATACTCACTATTACATTTACTACATTTCATGCAAACCATTTCTATATTGCAAGGAGCACATTCCAATTGTTGCAAGAATGATGGTGTTTTCATTGATGTCAACTAAGGGATGAAAATGTTGAGGATATTGAGAAAATTATGAAAAGAGGAAAACAAGTTGTGCATGTATAATTGAGACCTTGAGGAAGAGTTGTGAGTACATGGAGGTATTATTTTGTTGCAGTCTGAAGATGATTTGGAATGAAGTAACGAGCTGAGATCATGGTTCTTGTACTTGGTTTCCAAGTGCTTTTGAGAAAATTTAATAAAAAAAAGTAAACTTTGTTTGTGAAAGTGTTTATAGTGTGCTTCAGTATTGCACTGCACATTCTTTTTGTGTTGAAGTGATTTTTGTGCAATTATTATAGGTTATTCGAGGTTGTCAAAGGTTACTATATTTAGAATTTGGGTTTTTGGATCATCGTACAATGCAAGATATTTTTACCATTGTGTGAACCAGTTGTTCAGTGAAGTTTTCTATTGTCTAGGAGAAATGTATTTGCTCTGCATTTCTCCACTATTGGGATTTAGGTCATGCAAATTTGGGAAGTTGCTTATAATGATTTTATATTTTTGTGTTCAGTTTTTACTTGATTTGGTGTAGTTCAATGTAAGTTTCATTTATCAGTATGAAAACAAGGGTTATAAATTGTCTTGAGTTGAATTATTTATTGAAGTATTTGATGAATCTTAAATATTTCATGTATTGTTTTGGATTAAGTTCAAGTAAATTATGTTGTCCAGAACTTTTTGCTTGATCTAAGGAATTGTGTACTTAACTTTATGGTGTTTTACATGGGTATTGGTCGACCTTGTGTTTAACACTACATGTGAGGTTTGTAGAAGTGTTTTGAAGTGTGTTGGATCTATTTAGTACCTAATTAGGGATTTCTGTTGGTTTCATTTGAATGTATAAGGACTAGTGGCTGACATTGGAGAAATTTTTTGAGGTAGAGCTTGATATCAATATGTATGGTGTTGATGTGAGTTGAGCTTGGAAATAGTAAGATGCAAGAGAGATGAGAGATTGATGTGAGTGATGTGTGTGATGCAAATTTCAGAAGAGCAATGTGAACTTCATGTTAGGGTTCTTGTAGGCAGTGAGATGAAGGCATCCAAAATATTTCATGTGTGACTATGAAAGTGTGTGAGAAATTTTGGTGGACTCCTTGTTGCATTGAGAAGTGTTTCTCTATGTAACATTTTTCTTTTATCTTCTTGTATTCTTTATGTGGCAGTGAGCCCTAGATATGAGCCTTTTTGGATAGTGTGTCCTATTTTGGTAGTGAGTCCCTTTGTATCAATTTGGCTATTACTTATATTGTGATCTAATCCTCACCGTGTTTTTTCCCTCATTGTGTTTTCCACATAAATCTAGTGTTCTCATGTGTATGATATTGTGATTTCAGTTTATGTTATCTACATTACATTTTTAATCATTCTAACAAAATAAGGGTTTAATGAATGCTTGTGGATCTGATTACTGTTGAGGTTTTTTGAAGGTTTAATTTTCTATAAATGATTCACCCCCTCTCAATTGTCTTGTTCATTTCAAAAATTTGTATTAGAGTGAGGTTCCTTGAAGAATATATTAACCACTTGAGGTAGATCTGAAATGGCAAAAAATATTCCTTTCGAATATCCTAGATTTGATGGCTCAGATTATTCTTTTTGGAAGACGAAGATGGAAGTATATTTGTCTACTCAAGGATATGAGGTTGAGATGACTTACCAGAATACATATACTTCACCTTAGAATGGTCCAAGTAAAAGTGCATAAATCAAGGTGCATGCGATCAATGTTAAGGAAAAAATGATTATTGTGAATAGTCTTTCAAAAACTGAATTACTTAAAGTTATGAGTTTGAAGACTGCCAAAGAATTTTTTGATAAGTTAGAAAGCATTTATGAAGGAGATCTGAAGGTCAACAAAGAAAATTTTCAAAACTTGAAGGCACATTTTTAAATGATGCATATGTATGAGGATGAAACAATTAAAGGCTACATTTAGAGATTTGATGAATTGGTGAGTGATATGAGATTTCTTGGTGCAACAATTAAAGAACTTAAAGTGGTGAAGAAAATTATCAAGTCTCTTCTGGATTGATACAATGAAAAGGTATCTACTATTGAGGAAAAATTTGATTTTGGAAAATATTCTAGAGATCAGTTGATTTGTACTCTAACTGCATTTGAAATGGGAAAAATGAAGAAAGGTACAAAATTAGAGATTTCTTTCAAGGCTGAGAAATGAAAGCAGGTTGAAGATTCAGGTGAAGAAGATCTTGATGATCTAGAAGCTAACTTTGTGAGGAAGATGAAAAAGGGCACCGATAATTATCAAGGTAAATTACCCTTCAAATGTTTCACCTATAAAGGTATAAGTCATTATGCTCCTAGATGTCCAAAAATATCTTTAAATAATAAGAATAAGGAAAATAAAGGAAAGATGATTAAGAAAGCTTATTATGTGAAAGAAGATGGTATTTTTATGATAAATCTGATTATGGAGATTTTGATAAAAATGAATGTTTGTTTTGGCTATAAAAGAAGAATCTAGTTCAACTAACCCTGAAAGTTGTGTGAAGGAAAGTATTCCGGAGATGAAGGATAAGGTTGAAGGTAATTTGGTATCTAATTTTCATGTCAAAGAGGATAAGAATTTTTGGGTTGTTGGTAGTGGTTTCTCTAATCATATGACCAGAGACATAACTAAGTTTGTTAAATTTGAAAAATATGATGCCCGAGCATTAGTTGAATATGGAGATGATTTGAGAGCTAAGATTTTCGGGATAGGTTCAATCAATTTTGATGGCAAGCATAATACTAAATTTTTTTACTATGTTAAGGGCTTAAGACATAATTTCTTGAGTGTTGGAAAAATGTGTAGAAAAGGGTATAATCTTGTATTTAAGGATGAAGCATGTGAGATGCAAATAGGGTCCAAAACTATGATTGTTGCAGGTAAGAGAACAGATCAAAATATCTATCAGCTTAAGGGTCTTGATGGTCATTTTTTTATGTCATAGATTAATGATAGTTGGTTATGGCATCAAAGCATGTGTCACATGAATTTTGATAATTTGGAAAGAATTAGTTTAGTTCATGCTATGAGAGATTTACCTAAGATCACAAAACCTATCAATGTTATTTGTGAGAGTTGTCAATTTGGAAAACAACCAAAGAGTAGCTTTAAGGGAAAGGAACAATCTTCTACCAAATTTTTGGAATTAGTTCATATATATTTGTGTGGTCCTACTAGGGTGAGAAGTCTACAAGGGTGAGAAGTATACAAGGTGATAGGTACTTTATATTTTTGATTGATGATAACTCTAGAATGATATGGGTTACATTTCTTAGAGAGAAATTTGATGCATTAGATAAACCAAGGCATTTAAAGCTATGGTAGAGAATGGAATGGATCTAAAAATAAAGTGTTTAAGGCCTGAAAGAGGTGGTGAGTTCACCTCCAATGATTTTAACATGTTTTTTGAAGTTCATGGAATAAAGAGGCATTTTTCTACCCTTAGAACTCCTCAATAGACTGGAGTTGTTGAAAGGAAAAACAAAACTATTTGAGAAGTTGCAAGGAATATGATGAAAGAGGAAAATCTATTACAACTCTACTAGAGAGAAGTTGTTCATACTATTATTTACATACTTAACAAAGTTTAGGCTAAAGATAACAACACAAAGACTCCTTATGAGCTATGGTATGGAAAGATTCCTACTATGAAACACTTTAGAGTGTTTGGAAGGAAATGTTACATCAAAAGAGAAGAAGAAAACTTAGGAAAGTTTGATGCAAGGTCTGATGAAGGTATCTTCCTTGGATATTCTATTAAAAGAAAAGATTATGGATGTTACAACAAAAGGTTGAGAAAGATATTTGAAAGTTAAAATGTTAAATTTAATCATGAAACCTTGCATAATTCTATTATGTAGTGGATGGATATGTGTTAGATGAACCTAATTGTAGAGAAGTAGAATGAATAATTGATCAACAAGAATTAAAAAATTAAGAGGAAGAAGCTCCAAAGAAAACCCCTAAAATCCCTAAGTATGTGCAAAAGAATCATTTTGAAGATCGAATTATTAGAGATATGACGAAAGGTGTATTGACGAGAAAATTTGTAAGTTGAGGTAAATTTGTGTTTAATTTTTAAATTTGAACCTAAATAAGTGAGTGAAGCATGTAAGGATGAACATTGGATGAAGGCAATGGAAGAACTTATGCAGATAGAGAAGAATCAAACTTGGGAATTGGTCCCCAAGCCCGAAAATAAGAACACAATTGGAACTAAATGGGTATTTCGGAACAAGCTGAATGAGAATGGAGAAGTAGTTAGGAATAAAGAAAGATGTGTGTGTAAGGGTGATTCACAAGTAGAAGGTATATATTTTGAGGATAATTTTTCTCTTGTGGCTAAAATGGAAGCTGTCAAAATGTTTTTGGCATTTGTAGCATACATAGATTTTAAGGTTTATCAAATGGATGTGAAGTCTGCCTTTTGAATGGAGAATTAAAAAAAGAGGTTTATATGGAACAACCAAAAGGATTTCAATTTTCAGAGAAATTGGACAAGGTATGTAAGTTGAAGATTTTAGACTCCAGGGAACACTGAGAGGGGGGTGAATCAGTGTTCTGCAAATTTGAACTTTATTAATCTGATATTTAAACCATTTTAACATTAAACCAAAAGAAAGATAAAAACACACAAAGTAATCATCCACAACACCATAACACAAGTATTTTTATGTGGAAAACCTGTCAGGATAAAAACCACGGTGGAGGTCAATCCACAATTTGAGTACACAAATATAAGTTTTACAAAAGGGAATGCACTTGCATTCAGGCTCATTTCCTAGAGCTCACTACTCAAAGTAGGAAGGCTCACTTCCATAAAGAATGTTTAGATTAAGACCATCTAAAGGTTTGAAATGAAGTAATAGCATTTACCTATTCTAGGTTATAGTTGTGGTTAGGCTCATAGATCAAATTCTAGACCTTCTATCTAATTCTTCTCTTTGATCTTCTCTGCTCTACTCTTCGCATCACAAATCCATGCATAGATAAATTTGCATCACAATCCTTCTGAATTTTGCACCACACACTAATATAATTTTCATCACACACATTCACTTGTTCAAAATGATATAACCAATCTCATATATATATTCGCTACCAAAGATTTGATCATTCATATGTCAACTTTTATAAAACATAAAATTATTTCCAACTGTGGACTAAATCCATAGCTAATTCTTTAAGCGCACCATCCATAGTCAGTCATAACATAGTGAGGACCCAAATAAACATGATCAAACATAGAAACATTTAACAAATTACTCCTTAAACATCTGCATTGGCTATATTTGCCAAGTCAGCCTTCTAGCATAGATAACTAGAAAATCAATGCACTGGATCTCGTAGATCATACACCAGTCAATGCACACATCGATAATTCTTGAATAAGGTAGTACGCGCATCAATATACCTTTCTATGAGATCTACAACTCAAAATATTAGTTTGGTGAAGTACATAGATCGACATCTTTACCTTTAACTGGATACCATGTTCTTCATTTTGTTCTACCGGTATGAACCTATACTAAACTATGGACCAGATGAATGACTTAGGTTGCCATCAATGACAACACTAGAAGCCATATGTCAAAAATCTCCCCCTTTGGCATTGGCGGAAACACTTAGTGAAAAATGACTAAGTGTCAAAAACCAATATGAGTATGCTACCAAATTTCAAATTTTCAAAACATAGCTCCCCCTGAGATTGATGAGGCATTTTTCACTGCTCTCTCTCCCCCTTTGACATCAATGAAAAAATTGAAAGCATTATGAAAAAACACTTGTTTAATCTCCCTTTTTGAAATATAAACAAAACTTTTTGCTTCAAAGCTATTTTCAAAATTTGAAAAGAACAACTGCTACTTGAGCTAAAAAATTATCTTGTGGTTTTCTTTCATCTTCGGGAGGAAATTTTTCCAAGCTTCTATTAATATCCCAATGATTATGCTCATACTGTTATTCTTAGATGTCTTGTTGACAATCTCAGGGAGGGATTTTGGGATTGTGATCGCATCCTCTAATTTATCACCTTTCCTCAGTATCTCAACCATCTGTTCCAATCTACATTCAGTTAGGTCCTTCACTTTCCAAAAGGTGTCCACGAGTGTGTTTTTAGTGAATTGAACTTTTGTGTGCTCAAACTATAGCTCTTGAATCATTTTCTTGATTGTACCATCCTGATCCTAAAACATATCAAATTTTCTTCCAATCCCATTCAATTTTCTCCAACTTCTCTTTGTATTTCCCAATTGCATGAGGCCAATAGATGCAATAGTTATAGATGTTATTTGTTACACTTATGCATTGCCTTTGCTCATTCATTTTCTTTTTCAACTTGGTAAGTGATATCTTGAACTGCTCCTTCAAATAAGAGATTATTTCTCCTTCTTCTTTGTTTTGAAAGTTAGACTCCATAGTTTCCTTAATCTATTCAATCATTTCTTCAGATAAAATATTTTGCAAACACTCTAGTTTGATCTGGCATACAATAACTAAGAAATTCTTTGCATTCCATCTTCCTTATGAATAAGTTGTTGTAGCTTCTCTTTTGTCAAGTCATCTTCTTCTTCACTTGCTTTTGTCTTTTCCTTTTCTTGTTCTAGTGATTCCAGTTCTTATCCCTATGTGTCCTTAGTTTCCTCATCGAATTCCTCATCTGGTATATCCACAATCTCCTATTCCTTTCCTTTCTCTTCAATTTTTAGAATCTTGCATTCCAGAGGAGTACAAACGATAATTTATTTTTCTCTTTTCTTCTTTCTCTCCATCCCACTAGAAGAGGAACCAACTTCAAGTGCTTTTACCAGAAGAGAAATACCAATTGAGCCAATATTTCCTAGAAAACTCTTAAAGAAACTTTCATATGCTTGATCATAGTTTTCCAAAATTTTAAAGTGTGTGTAAGTTTTTTTGCACACCGATTCATTGACTTTCCACACCACATTGTTGTTCATCAGTAACAAATTTAGAAATTACATTACTACACATATGACTAGAGTACCAAACCTAAAAGGTTAATCTGTCTCTTTTGTTGATTGCACATTCTCCAACAGTTGATCCTTTAGCAGTCAACATAGGTCAAATTCCTAACCTTCCATTATCAGTCTATGAGATATGTAGACTGAACCAACCGAGGTTGCTCCTTCTCTATTTCTGAAAACAATTTTTTAGGATACTCCATGCGCAATGCACCTTGTCATAAGGTTTTTGATTTTCGAGATTACAGTTCCCTTTGATCTCCAATAAATTTGGTTAGGGTTTCAACTTCTTTATTCCAGATGGATTTCTTTCTCAGCATATCCCCAACTTTGCAAAATCTAGTTAAATTTACAATTACTTCTTTTGAAATAATATAGGATTTGTCTAGAATTAAAGTTTCATTATTCAATCTGCTCAAAATGAATTTAATGATTTCCACATTCTCGAAATAGGGAAACTCATTGAAAATGTCCAAATTCTTGTGTTTGGCTTCTCTCACCCATTTTAATTCATCGGACGACAAAATTTTTTTTATGCATCTAATATTTTCAATGTTATATTCATCTAAATTGATTGACCCTTTGATTTGTTCCATTTTTCCTTCCATACAACTGCACGCCAAATTATATGGAAATTCAAAAATAACTGAAATACCTGATGGATTTCGTGATTCGTCACCAAATTAATTTTAATCATTCGAGATTTTGTTACCAAGTGCTCTCCTTCTTCTCTTCTTTGATACAAAGTGACGAATGAGGGTTAAAAATTTCCTTATATACCTCACACACTTGTAATAAATTCCTCTACCCTAGGTATTTCGGATACCCTATTTTCTCAATGAGCATGAGAAAAATTCTTTTGCGCATTTTTAATTGCATGAGTTTCCTTTTGAGTGTTTTCCAAAACATTTGTAGATCATTAATACAACTTTTGATGATCTTTTTTTGATCTGGTACCAGCTTACGGATAGGGGGAAAAGGATTTTCTTGAAAACCTCCCCTAGGTCAATGGCCTAAGATCAATTTTCAAAGGAATTACTGGAAGCAGGTTCCATTGGAGAACCATTTCCAGGATCATATTCATTCTTCCATACCTATGTCTTCTTCATCCAATCTCTTATTTCATCCACAATCATTTTTCTATGTATTTTTGTCTTTGTATACTGAACCTTTTCTACCCACATTTTTGTTTCTGTAAAATCTTGCAATTTGACCGTATCTGTTGCAATTGTAGCACACAACACCTTCTTTTCCAAACCAATCATTCCATTGATTTCTTCTTGATCTGCATTGATTAGCACTATTCACAATTCTTCCACAGGTATAACATTCAATATTCCTTCTATTGACAGAGTAGTTTGACACATTTTTGCATTCAATTGATTTATGACCAATTTTTTTGCAATTGAAACACTGACTAGAGAATGATGGATTACTTGATTTCATTTTATGTCTACACTGAGCAACCATATGACCAAATTTATTGCAAGAAAATTAGTATCCATTAAACTTTTGAGCATTAGGTTGTCTTGCCAGATACCTTCCATCTTTGTTCATTTGATTTCCTTGCCTAAAATTTCTTTGTCCAGATCTGGAACTTTCTCCTTTCTCATATCCAAGACCTTGCTTTTCTTTAGCATTCTTTTTTCCTAGAGTTAGCTCATCAAGCTTAATAGAACTAATCTTAAAATTCTCCTTGTATTCATTTGCAGTAGTAAGCTCATTCCTGAGGACAACAATCTATTTTTCAAGTTCTTCTTCATTGTTTATGGATTGTAGTAGTTCACTCTCTAACTGAATGAATTCTCCATTTACTTTTCTACATTCATCAGATTTTTCTTTTAAGGACTGAGAAAAATTTTCCTCATTCCTCTTCCTTTCTTCAATCTTCGTACTCAGCTTCATAACAATAGTTTCAATCTCATGTCTTAGGGTAACATTGTTTCTCGCAAGATTTTCACATTCTTCAATTATTTCCTTCAAGGTTTGATTCAGTTGAGAATCATCCATGTTTCCACTCTCTTTCTGCTTAATCTGATAACAAATATCCTTCCTCTTTTCCCTGGATTTAACAATTTGATCCTTCAATGTTTGAATGAATTTCTCAGCATCCCTAATATTTTCTTTCAATTCCCGGACTTCAAAATTAGATTGATCAAGGTCATCAAGTGCCACCAAAAGTTGTTGTTGAAGACTACTATAGTCCATCACATTCCAAGATCCACCTCAAGCTACTAAACTTCTTCTGAGGAACTAGTCTCCTGATACCAATTTTTGGACTCAAGGGAACACTGAAAGTTAGTGAATCAGTGTTCTACAAATTTGAACTTTATTAATTTGATATTTAAACCATTTCAACATTAAACCAAAATAAATATGAAAACACACAAAGTAATCATCCACAACACCATAACACAAGGATTTTTACATGGAAACCCTATTAGGGAAAAAACTACGGTGGAGGTCAATCCACAATTTGAGTACTCAAATATGAGTTTTACAAAAGGGAATGCACTTACATTCAGGCTCATTCCCTAGAGCTCACTACTCAAAGTAGGAAGGCTCAGTACCTTAAAAAATGTTCATATTAAGACCATCAAAAGGTTTGAACTGAAGTAATAGCATCTACTTATGCCAAGTTACAATTCTAATTAAGCTCATAGATCATATTCTAGACCTTATGTTTGATTTTGCACTTCGCTCTGCGTTGCTCTACTCTTCGCATCACAAATCCATGCACATATAAATTCGCATCACTATCCTTCTAAATTTCACACCACACACTAATATACTTTGCATCACACACATTCACTTGTTCAAAATGATACAATTGATCTCATATATATATTCACTACCAAAGATTTGATCATTCATATGTCGGCTTTTATAAAACATAAAATACTTTCCAACTATTGGCTAAATCCACAACTAATTCTTTGTGTTCACCATCCATAGTAAATAATAGCATTGTGAGGAACCAAATAAACATGAACGAACATAGAAATATTTAAAAAATTACTCCTTAAACATCTGCAATGGCTATATTTGCCAAGTCAGCCATCTAGCACAGATAACCAAAAAATCAATGCACTGGATCTCCTAGATCATACACCAGTAAATGCGCACCTCGATACTTCTTGAATAAGGTAGTATGGGAATCAACATACCTTTCTCTGAGATCCACAACTCAAAATATTAGTTCGGTGAAGTACATAGATCGACATCTTTACCTTTAACCAGATACCCTATTCTTCATTTTGTTCTTCCGGTATGAACCAATACTAAACTATGGACCAGATGAATGACTTAGGTTGCCATCAATGAAAACACTAGAAGCCATATGCCAAAAAAAGAATGCACTATATGGTTTGAAGCAATCTCCTAGAGCTTGGTATGCAAGATTGGACAAGTTCTCAATACAACAAGGCTTCAACAAGGGCTCCGTAGATAATAATCTTTACTTCAAAATTGAGGAAGATAAAATCCTGATAGTAGTTGTATATGTAGATGATATTATCATTGGTATAAATGAGGTTATGTTCAAGAAAATTTCTGAATAAATGCAGAAATAATTTGAGATTTCAATGTTTGTGGAGATGAATTTATTTCTTGGGCTATAGATCAATCAAGTTGATAAAGAGATTTTCATTTCACAGTCTAAGTATGTCAAAGAAATTTTGAAGTTTGGAATGGATGACTCCAAATCGGTATGTACTCCTATGGTGATTGGTTGTAAATTAAGTAAAGATGGTGATTCACCTAAGGTTTACTAGAGAATGTCTAGATCTATGATTGGTGGGCTGTTCTCTTTTATTGCTACTAGACCAGATATCATGCAAATAGTTTGTCTTGTTGATATATTTCAAGAAGATCCTAAAGAAACACATGTTGCACTAGTGAAGAGAATATTCAAATATTTAAGAGGAACACTAGATTATTGTTTGTGGATTCCTAAGGATAGAAATTTCATATTAAATTCTTATACAGATGAAGATTGGGTTGGTTGTGCTTATGACAGGAAAAGTTCAAGTGGTGGCGCATTCTTTCTTGGATGTAGATTGGTATCATGGTTGAGTAAGAAACTGGATTCAATTTCTTTATCCACTATAGAGGTTGAGTATATTGCATCAACATCATGTTGTACATAGGTATTATGGATGAGATAAATATTGAAGGATATCAAAATTGTATTTGACAAACCTATATCTATATTTTTTGATAATACAAGTTCAATAAACATTTCAAAGAATCTTGTGATGCATTCAAGGACAAAGCATATATCTATTAGATATCACTTTTTGAGGGAGAAATTTATGGAGAATGAAGTGATATTGGTGGCTAACTCTTAGTGGGAGTAGGTAGTGTCATGTGTTGATGATTTAGTTGGGTGTACTCCTAAGGAGGAGTATTCAGAGTGGGTAATTTTTGTTCAGTGTCAAAGAGGAAGAACAATGCAAAAAAATTTATCCTTTGCCATTAATGTCAAAGGGGGAGAGAGAACATGTGAAAGAAAATATAACTTATCCACTTAGGGGGAGAGGATCATGACGCTTCAGGAATGCTGTGTAGGCCATCTAATATGAGAGAAAAAGAGAGAGTGTTCATAATTGTTGTGTGGTCTTTGGTGGATTTTCACATCTTATGTTACCATCAATGAAAAAGGGGGAGATATTGTTACAAGAATGATGGTGTTTTCATTCATGTCAACAAGATGCATACTAGCTGGTGTTGTTGATTTCAACTATGTGATGAAGATGTTGAGGATATTGAGAAATTTGTGAAAAGAGGAATCCAGGTTGTGCATGTATAGTTGAGACCTTGAGGAAGTGGTGTGAGTACATGGAGCTATTCTTTTTCTGTAGAGTTTGAAGATGAGTCAGAATAAATTAATGAGCTGAGATGATGGTTTTGGTAATTGCTTTCCAAGTGATTTTGAGAAAATTTAATAAACAAAGTAAACTGTGTTTGTGAGAATGTTCATAGTGTGCTTTGGTATTGTGCTCCACATTCTTTCTATGTTGAATCTATTCATGTGTAGTTCTTATAGGTTATTCAATGTTGTCATAGGTTACTGTATTCAAAATTTTGGTTTCTAGATCATCGTATAGTGCGAGATATTCTTACTAGTGTGTGAACCAGTTGTTCAGTGAAGTTTTTTATTGTTTGGGAGAAATATATTTCTCCATATTTCTCCACTATTGGGATTCCATTCGTGAAAATTTGGGAAGTTGCTTATAATTTTTTATCTTTCTGTATTCAAGTTTTTACTTCATTTGGTGCAGTACAGTATAAGTTTCATTTATTAGTATGCAAACAACGGTTATCAATTGTCCTTATTTGAAGTAGTTATTGATGTGAATCTTGATTGAAGTATTTGATGAATCTTAAGTAGTTCATGTATTTTTCTACATTGATTTAAAGTAAATTATGTTGTTTGGAACATTCATCTTGATCTAAGGAAGTGTGTACTTACTGTTTATGGTGTTTTGCATGGGTATTGGTTGACCTTGTGTTTAACACTACATGTGAGGCTTGTAGAAGCGTGTTGAAGTGTGTTAGATCTATTTAGGTCCTAATTAGGGATTTATGTAGGCCACCTTTCATAACTATCCACCGCAAGAATGTTTGGGTGCCAACCTATTTCAAATTTGAATGTATAATGGCTAGTGTCCAACATTGGAGAATTTTTTTGAGGTAGACCTTGATATAAATATGTATGGTGTTGATGTGAGTTGAGTTTGGAAAGATTAAGATACAAGATATATGAAAGATTTATGTGAGTGATATGTGTGATGTGAATTTGATCAGATTAGTGTGAACTTCATGTTAGGGTTCTTGAAGGTAGTGAGCTAAAGGCATCAAAAATCTTTCATGTGTGACTACAAAAGCGTGCGAGAAATTCTAGTGGACTCCATGTTTCATTAAGAAGTGTTTCTCTGTGTAACATTCTTGTTCTATCTTCTTGTATTTTGTCTATGGTTGTGAGCCTTTTCTAAATAGTGTGTCCTCTTCTAGTAGAGAGCCCCTTTGTACCAGTTTTTCTATTACTTATATTGTGAGCTAATCCTCACCGTGGTTTTTCCATGTAAATCTGTTGTTCTCATGTTTATGGTGTTGTGGTTTTATTTTTTTATCTGCATTACATGTTTTAATCATTCTAACAAAATAAGGGTTTAATGAATGCTTGTGGATCTGATTAATGTTGAGGGTTTTTGAAGGTTTAATTTTCTACAATTGATTCACCCCCCCTCTTAGTTGTCTTTTTCATTTCAACACTCATCACCTATCTTAGATAATCCTTGTCCTAAACTTGGGGTAAGGGGCTAGATAGCCTTTTCCTAGAAACAAATGTTTCCCCTTTGGCTAGTTATCCACCTTCCATATATGATGAACAAGATTGGGATGTAGATAACTTTTTTTAGGTTAGCTCGCATGTGTCATACTATCTTTTTTATTTCCAAGTTCTTTTTGTGATTGCATGTGCATAATGTGATCCCCGTATCATGTTGCTTGGTGTATCTTTATGTTTGTGAGCCTACTTTGGATGACCCTTGTCACTCTATTGGTGCAATAATACAAAGGAAGTGAATCTGTTGTGATATTCTTCTATTTGTATCTACATTCTTCTATTTTTTGTAACCATTATCTTTTCATTTGTCTCGTGTTTTCCTTTTGAGGATGATGCATGAAATTGTGACATTTAGGTCTCTTCCATGTTGACCCAAAAATTTTCTTTGTTTTCTCTTTATTTTTCATTCCTCCTTTTTTTTATTCCATAAAATATTTAGGGAATGAAGATGGTTTTAAGCTCAATTATATCACTATAAAAAATACATACACTGACCTCAAATTTGTGGATCCCATATGTGTTATCATAGGATTGCATATGGGGGGGAACCTCCTCTCTATGATGGAGCTCTATTTGGAAACATATGTTGGCATAGGGCTTTTCAAATAAGCTCACATGTATTCATATTTATCATTCTCTACTTTAAAATAATTGCTCACAACATGGTGTTTATAAATTTCTTTAAAGTGGGGCCATTCAACATCTTGCTTATTACTTGCATGACCTCCTTCAAAGTGTGGTCTTCTTATTTCATGTGATGTGTCTTCTTGGTGCTGACATTGGGTTTGATGTCCTTCAAGAGTGTGACCTTTCTTGGCATATGACATTCCTATTAGTAGTAATGTTATGGCTTGCATTCCCTAAGGTGAAAATATTTTATCCCACAGATAGTCCTCTCTTGGTGATGATAAAAATTGTGATGTTCCCTAAGGTGAGACCTTTCATGTACTAAGTAAAATCCATTTGATTGCCTTGACCTAAAACCAAACTCCTGGCCACCAAGCATAACACAACTTGCTTGCTAGTGATGCCTTGTCATGAGTGTCTAGCATAATGCAACTTGCTAGCCTTGAGAATAGCACAACTTGCTTTCTAGTGGATCCATGTGAGTGTGTTTGATGGACGTGGCATAATAAAACTTTCTATTTCATCTCTTTTGAATTAATTTTGGCATTGTATGATGGTGCATCTTGTCTCGCTATTGCATGCATGTATCTCTTTGTGCCTTCATTGGTGTAGACACATAAAATATACATATTGATCATATACACCTGATCCTGATCTTACTAACACCAGTTCATCTTGAATCATCTCCTTTACTCATAAATTTAGTTGAATAATCTTTATTCGATTAAATTCATCATGTTTCCTCTCTTAATTAAATAAATCAAATTTATCTGATTAAGTCATCATATCCTATTAATTAAATAAATCATTTTGTTTAATTAATCTTATAGTCCCTCTTGTAATTAAATAATTCACTTTATTTAATTACTCTCTAATGTCATCTTCTTTAAAATAAATAAATTAATCTTTATTTGATTTAATCTAACACCACCCTCTTTAATTAAATAAATCAAACTTTATTTAATTAAATCTAATTTCATATTCCTCTCAACTTTGATTTAAATTAGACCAAAAATCTATATGAAATTGTCAAATCAACCAATCCCCTTCTAAATTAATAAAATCCTGATTAATCCTAATCCTAATTCATCAAATCCTCTAGATTTTGCAACTTGCACAATAAATCATTTTATTTGATTTATTAATTCTTCTATTTTCCCTCAACTTGGCATCAATGAGGGAATATTCCTCAAATTCAAAAATCCCTCCAAAAGGGATGAGTACATACAACAAAGCATTAAAGGCCTCTTACATGTCTTTTGTCTTGAGCCAAGTGGAATTTACTCAATTCTTCTCTCCCTCCAACTTGTCATTTCACAAATTTCAAATTCCACCTAACCATATTTATTTGCACATTCATCAAAATGTACTCATTCCTCCTCCAATAACATGTGGACAAGTGGCCTTCTCTCATTGGTTCGTATTTTGTCCCACATTCATCCATTTTGCCTCTTCCTCTATCATTCTCTTCTATTTATAAGAGGCTCTCATTTGAATCTTGCATCCAGGAACTAAGAGAACAATCACTATAGGCATTTAGCATTTGAGTTCATAGATTTTCAATATTTTGCAATTAATTTAGCTAGGTTATTGGAAAATTTCATCAAGGAAGCAACAATCATCACCAAAGATCATCACTTTACATCAAGGAATTGGGAAAGGACCATTTTCCACATCAAAATGGCACCAATTCCCTCATGGGATTGAGAGTTTTTTCATTAGAATAGGATCTAATAGCTTTTATTGTTGTGTTCTTCATCTTATTTCCTATTTTCATTCTTCAAACTAATTTCATAGGGAATGTTGATATAACTTGCATAATGATCTAATTATATGTTTGTTCTTTTGTGTTTGTGCGGGTCTAGGTTCACCATTCATATTTTGGTGCTAGAAGGAGGGCACCCAGGACATTGAAGCAGCTAAGAGGCCTACAAGGAAGATTCCAGTCCATCCACCGATTCAGAGCACAACTAGAAGACAAGGAAATCCCATATTCGCATCTAATCCACAAGGGGGTAGCATACAAATGGGATGATAAATGTGACCAGGCATTCAACAAAATCAAGAAGTACTTGCTCACACCACCAGTCCTTATGCCACCAATTCCAGGAAAACCCTTGATCCTATATATCAGCAACAATAGTAGCCCTTGGCACTCTCTTAGCACAACATGATGAAAATGGGAGGGAGAGAGCTATTTACCACATCAGTAGAACCATGGTGGCACACGAGCTAAATTACACACCCATTCAAAAATCCAGCTTGGTAGTCGTATTTGCAATAGAAAATTCATACATTGCATGCTAGTACATCAAATCAAGCTCATTGCAAAAATAGACCCACTCAAGTACCTACTTTCCAAAGAAGCTCTCACAGAATGAATGGCTAAGTGGGTTATGATCCTGACGGAGCATGACATTGAGTATGTAGAATACAAGGCCATCAAAGGACAAGAAATCATAGATCAACTAGCAGAAGCACCTAAATATGCAGAGAATCCACTTATTTCAGAGTTCCCTAATGAATCAATCTTCAACCTTAGTGTAGCGGATCACTGAAAAATGTATTTTGATGGATCCTACACACAACATGAGTCAAGAGCGAGAATATTCTTCATCACCCCACAAGGGGATCGCATACCTAAATCATACAAGTTGGCATTCCCATGCACAAACAACATCACAAAATATGAGGATCTTTTCATAGGGTTGAGGATTGCAATACAGTGGTAGATCATGGCACTTAAGGTCTACAGAGACTCACAACTTGTAATCAACTAGGTAAACAATGAATATCAAAAAAAGGATGAAAAGTTGACTCCATACAAGAAATTGGTGGAAAGTCTCAAGGAGTCCATTGATATCACATTTGAATAGATACCCAAAGAAAATAGCAGAGCAATGGATGCAATAGCTACAATCAGATCACTCTTGGAGATCCCACAAAATATCCCAAAACAAGAATTCATTGTAGAGAAACTTCTCGTACCAGTATTCAAAGTACTAGAGTCTGAATTGGAGTGTGAAATCATTGGTCCTGGTGATCCTTGGTACCATGATATTTGCACTTACCTAAGAATAGGAGTCCTTCTCACTAATATAACCTCGAACCTCAAAAGAGCCTTTTTCAAATCTTCATCTCGTTTCATCATCCTAGGAGATACCTTGTACCATAGGAGCATTGAAGGGACTCTTTTACATTGCCTAAACACTGAGGAAGCCTTGACTACTTTAATCGAGGCACATAATGACATTTGTGGTTCACACTCGAGCGATATGACTTTAGCCAATAAATTGCTAAGGATGGGGTACTGTTGGCCTACAATAGAAAGAGAGGCCCATGAATATGTCAAAAGGTGTTTGCAGTGTCAGAAGCACGGGGAACTCATCCATGCACTAGCTCCAGAGCTCAACCTAATTATCACACCTTGGCCCTTTTCATAGTGGGGACTCGATCTCATTGGTAAAATCACCCCCACCTCATCTAGTGAGCATAAGTTTATCATCACTGCCACAGAGTACTTCACGAAGTGGGTTGAAGCCATTCCCATGACCTACATTACAAGAAAGAAGATATCCAAGTTCATCCTAACTACCTTATTTTTCGATATGGTGTCCCTGAAGCCATTATCTTAGATAATGGGACACCTTTCAAAAATTAGGATGTTCATGACTTATGCCAAAAATTCAATATCCAACATTACTTCTCCACCCCATATTATCCCCAAGGCAATGGCCAAGCATAAGCTACCAATAAGACCATCCTAAAAATCCTCAAGAAAATAGTCAATGACGTTGGTCATGATTGGCATTGTAATCGAACAAGCATCCACACACCAACAAGTTCCACCCCCTTCTCCCTAGTCTACGAATCAGAAGCCATACTCCCCATCGAGATCAAGCTCCCATCCCTGATAATACCACTACAAAACCTCATAACAAATGAAGAATACCGGGTCTCATGATATAATGAGCTAGAATTACTAAATGAGCAACGTATGGATGCCTTAAACCATTTACAAGTCTACCAAAACCATCTCAAGTGGATCTAAAACAAGAAGATCAAGAGTCAGACCTTCCAAGTGGGAGAGCTGGTATTAAAGGATAATTAGAAAAATGTACCAAATCCAGAAAACAAGGGCAAGTTTAAACCCAATTGGTTGGGACCCTTCATCATCATAGAAAGCTACAAGTCAGTGGCATACCAAATATCCACTCCCAAAGGGGAGCCTTTGTAGGAGCCCATGAATAGTTACCATCCCAAAAAGTTTTATGCCTAATCTTTTAAGGGTATAAATCCAAAAAATTTAAAAAAATCAAGAAAATATATAAAATCCAAAAAAATCAAAATAAGTACTGAAAAAATAGGAAAGAGAAAAAAATCGTCCTCTAGTGAAAACCACTTCGGTGGCACTTTGGGAAAAGTACCTTGGTGAAAACCTGGCAAACATGCTCCTTGTGTAAATAAAGCATACTCCATCCACCAAGATCTCTATAATTGACTCCACATCACTCATTCATCCATCACATTTCATTGATCCTTCCATCATCCATCTATGTTTGTATCATAGCTTGATCTTGTGTTCATATCATGATCCACCCTAGTACTATCAGGATAATGCAGAAAGAGAAAAAGAATCAATAATGTAGCTATAACATGGGTTGATGTTGATATGTAAAGGATGGAATATTTTCCTTGGACAACGGGTTGTAAGAAGGGATGATTATCTAGATATTGTTTCAAACTTTCAAAAGATTTTTGACAATCCTCATTCCATCTAAATTTTGATTGTTTCTTATAAGAGAGGGGGACCAACCACAACAAGGCTCCATGTCACATAGGGTCGAGAGTGGAGGGATTCCCTAATATAATTCACTCTAATAGGTGTCTTGGGATGAAGATCGAGAATGAAGAGCACTCTCAAGTGCTTCTTTCACTATATAGATCCGAAAATCTAATTGGGGCTATATGTGCCAGTTTTTGGAGAACAAACTATACCTTAGATAGCTCTTTATTTGAGGATGATAGCATGGGGCTGGGATGACAACACAACACATTGGCATCTCTCTATTGCACTAGCATTTGTACAACTAGAATATGTGAAGTAAAGTAAGGAAAGCACAAAATCTTGCTAATATCATAGCTAAATAACTTTAACAAAATTAACAGAATGATGAAGTATGAAAAGTAAGTGCATAGATGATGAAATAAATAGATGAATACAAGGGTGACGAATATCAACTCATTAAAGCACTAGTTCTCTAGCAAGCTCCACATGCACGTTCACCAACACACAAGCAAGAAGGGAGAATTGTTGGATCTAAATAGGGGTTTTCCTTACTCAAACCCCGCTTTGGTGTTTTCACCTCCATGGAAAGCCAAAAAATCCATGAACTAGAAAGTATAATAAATAAAGAATAAAGAGATATTGAACACTACTAAAGATGTTACACTACTCTATCAAACCACAAAAGGAAGAGTGAAGTGTTACCACCTCCACCCAAAGGATCTCAAGGCTAATGAAGGGAGAATGCAAGTAACAAACTTGGCAAAGTCACCGCAACCATGTCGATGATGAAGGGAGCTCTTGCAAGACTCCAAGATCGTAACTTCTATGGTAGCACAAAATGTACAAAGATGGAGTGAATGGAGTAACAAGTTGCAGCAATTATCAATGGAGTTGTGAAAGTTGCTAGAATTCTGAGTAGAATGGTAAAGATGAGTGAAGTATTGAATTAAGTGCTAAGAGATGAATTAATTGTGGAATGAATGACTTTGAAGGCCAAAATGAGAGGGAAAAAATCTGTTTTTGGGTCGGTTGGTCACATAGATTCGTTATAGTTCATCCCCAATGAGGAGTGTAACATACTTATGGACTCCAGAGAAAGGAATCTGGTGGGGATAGTAGTGCGTCGCACAAATTTCCACATGTCATTCTCGCATCCATGATGAAAATTCCCCACTGAAAGACAAAATATTTTCCACGTGGATGCAATTCAGATGGATGATGTATAATTTAACCTTTGGGTTTGATTTTCTAAGGTGAGGGTATGCAAAAGGGGAATTTACACAAGGGGTTCAAATTCGCTCCTATGCATTTTCCCCCCACTTTAGTGAGCATCAATATGGATGAGCATTCAGTCAAGTAGATCGAAGAGTTAGAGATGTATACCTGAACTATCGAGGAAGTCGATCGTGATCTGGCAAGCTCGAAAGTGTAGGGCAGGAAAAGGACTCCACAGGTACTCTCTCCTAAGGAGATTCAAATGAAAGGAGTCCATAGCTCCATAGAACTATGAAGTTGCACAAAGTACACCAAAGGCCCATAGACCAATGATGGAAAAATCCCATAAGATGCAAGAACTTCACAGGCCCTCGCACCTACAAAGAAGGAATTCCCCCAAGTTCTCTCATGAAGGAATTTGAATGAAAGGAGACTTCGTAGAGTTAGAATGGAAAGTGGCTTCATAGGTGCACCTGCAAAGTAACATGTTAATTCACAGATAAAAAATGTCAAGAAACAAAGACCAGTCACACAAGAAAACAAGCTGACAATCACACAGACAATCAAAAACTTGAAAGGATTTCAAAGGGGTCACTCGAGAACCCTTCAAAAGAAGATGGTTCCACTCAAGGGATGCACTATTTGAAAGTGCAAGAATATTTTTCTCAAGTCAATTCACATTAGAGGAAAGTTCTTCAAGTTCTTTCTTTGTGAACCCATGATGAAGGAAGCACGTTCCGATAGGGGGTCCTTGTTGAGAATGTGATTTTTTGAAAAAGGTTGTAAAGATTTTTGAGAAAAGATTTTTTGGCTACGAATGTGTTTTATAAAAATAAAAATGGTATGGTATCCCCCCTTAGGGTGGTGCATGTTGAACACAGAGGCACATGACATCGTAAGGAGAGAAAATCAAGAATCAAAAAATGATGTTGTGGCCTGCGGGACATAGAAAAATTTCACCATGGTGATGTTGTCACACACATGAGGTACAACAAATAGACACCATAACATCAAAACTCAAGCAAAGAATAAATAAAGATAACAAAACTACTAAAGGAGACAATGACATCGCAAACAAAGGGCATAGGGGCGATCTGATATTTTAGGGTCAAAGCTGCTCATAAATATATATAAGTATAGTAATAGTAAATTTAATGAACTATAATCAACCCCTAATAAATCAGACCATATGAAGAATGCATGAGAAGAAAGCTAAAAAATAAAAAAATGGGTTGACATGGAAGGGAAGCCTAAATGCCCCCAATGCTTTGCATCGTCCCTAATTTATTGAAAAACAACACACATAATAGAGGAAGAATGATGATACAAACAGAGGAAGTTTTATGACACATAATCACTCATGTATCCAAGCACCTACAAGGGTGACAAGGGTCATCTAGGAATAGATAATTTAAGCATAGGGGAACAAAATTAAAAACACACCTAATCTAAAGGTAAATAAGAGGTGTCCCCTAACACTCATCGACTAAGAGGTTGTCTACTTCCCAATCTAGAACATTATACGAGGAAGGAGGATGAGCCTGTAGTGATGGATTATTAAGTGGAGAACCCCTCCCCCCCCCACAACAAGATCCAAGGAAGGAGACTCTTCAGGATCTCCTCCACTCAGTTCCTGTGGAGCAAAGGTCAATGACAACAAAAATTGCTGATAGGGTCGAGACCTCACCCAAAGAGTTAAACATGCACTTCACAGGAGTGCCATGTGTTATCTTAATGGGTGAGCAAGGTGGTTGATGTGATTCGTTGCTAGGCTCACCAAGTTATTTGAGAGCAATGACGAACTCAGGGGTAGCCAAAACTTGCTCCCTCACTAGGAAAACACATGCTAACACAGGACAACCCTCCAAAGAAGGTGGACTCCTCTTATGCCCCCCATTTCTAGAAGAGCCAAGCTCCATCTTTTGTTTTTTCAAAGCATGTGAACTCCCCACAAATGAGGGAAGAGCTACAAAGGAGGAGAAAATTGTGGTGCACACCATTGAGGTGTTCAGAATGCCCATGGGTTTAGGGAATGGCGGGATGTCTGAGAGGGACAGCAAAAAAGGTGGCTCAATTGAAGGAGTGATAAACACCTGCACCTTTTTAAGGTTAGGTGTGTTCATGCCCGCAACAAGAGCCAAAAGAAAAACTAAACTTGATTGAACTAAAGGAGAGGGGATGGGAGAAGAGGACACAATAGGAGGCCCTGAAATATGGGTGGTCAATTCCTCTTCCTTCCTCTACAAAGTGGCCTACTCAATCACCAAATCCTTTCACCGATGCTTACACTCATGTGCAAGGTGGTTCCTATGACTCCATGAAATAGAGTTCAGAAGTTGAGATGGGATAGAGGGCTCTTGCTCAACGATAGGAGTGTCCATCACAACCATTTCCGACAGAGGGATAGATTCTTGGATGAGAGCATAAGGAGGAGGTTGAGAGACATTGAGGGGAGTTGACTCTAGCACCTCGGCGGTGGGCTTCTTCCCATTCATTGCTCTAGGAGTAGGAGAGGTAGGAGGCCACAAAGGCCAAGACATAGAGGATTCTCCATAGGGACCCTTCCCTCTACCATATCGAACAATCCCTATGTGAGATGGAATATACACCTTTCTCAATATGTATGCTCTGATCATTTCTATTATGAATCCACCATAACTTCAAGACACCCTTTTTATATACTATCAAAATTAAATATAATTCTTCATTAATACATTAATCATAAAACATAAACATTTAGTATTCTTCTAAGATTAACATAAACAATTATAAATAACATAAACAACTATCAAGCTACCAATTTGGATGTGTATTACTTGATGCTACTATCACTAATATGGACATGGTCAAGATCATTGCAATAGTTGCACTACTATAATTTGTATGCTCAATTTATCTATGTGTACTACTAGCATATCATAATGACTATGTAATTCAAGGTGAAGAACTAGTCCTCTCCTCTACTATCACTCATCCCTCCTCTCATTTTCATCATTCCCTCACCTAGTTGTGGGATCATTCTTGTCCTCCTCCTCCCCACTCTTCTCGATGCCATCCTCATCTCTTGAGGATTATGGACCTACATCTCCCTTAGGGTTATTTGTGAGATAAATAGGAATCATCCCTATCATTTCCCACCATCTCACAAAACAAATAGTATCACACTAACATCATCTATGTCTAATGTGGGTTTTAGGTCTACCCCATCATTATTTAATTTACTATGTATGACATCTATGAAAGTTAGTTAGGGTTGATCCCTAGGTCTCAAAGTGTTCTAATACAAGCCCACATAGGTAAATATAATTATAATGGTATGTTACACCTAACTAAAATTTCTCACTACCCACCTAGGATAGAAGGACATCATAATATGGTCTAGGAAACTAGCTAACAGTTGTTCCCAATACATCCTAACTAGCCAAAGTAATTCCTTGCACCAGATCCTTATATATCTATAAAATCTTCATATAATATTTATATTATGTATTATGTCAAAATACTACCACCAAAAATCTAAATCATGAAACTTTTATCTCCCATTCAATAACCACTAAAATCTAGCTACTCATTTGATTGAATTACCATTACCTAAATAAGGGTATATATCATCAACCTCTAGCCCTAATTGTATATGTAGTAGCCCAAATCATGCTCTATCCCCACATGAAGATGGTATGTGACTCCTTCATCATTTGTATAGTATGAATGAGGTTAGTATGTAGATGGATACCTCACCCATCCTTAAAAAACATAGAAATGGTTGCAATAATCACCTATATAACTAATGGGACTATTACTACACCTTTATTAAGCCACCTATTGGTGAGAAAATTGGGATCACATATCAACATTCTAAGCCTAGAAATATTACACGTTATATTTATACCCTAATGACTAAAGTAAGAGAATGATTAGAGGTTTTGTGGTATGGACTATTATCATGTGATACTTTAAAAAAATTAATAATACATAATAAAGAATTTGAATATTCATTAAAATTATCGAAACCATAAAATTCCTTTATATATAATTATTATTGCATATAATAACAACTATATTTTTTGTATGTATCTTCTTACATTTATTTATTACTTCTTGCATTCTACATCTATCATAGTTTATTATATTATATATATAGGCATAATTACAATAGGGATATTTCCCTTACAAAGTATTTTTTATCCTACTTTTCATGGTCAAGCTTCCACTCCACACTCCTTTTATAGCCAAGTGTGGTGGATTCTAGATGACGCTATATGTATGCCACATCCTTTTCCAACATCATCTTGTTGCAAGGTGTCACCCTTGGTCTCCTCGGTGTGGGCCAACATAGTGCTCAAGCTCTGTGACATGGTTTAACCACCTCTTATGGATATTGGATCTTGTATAAATCTTGTGGCTATATCAAGCATGAACAAGTTGATCTTTTGGTGCAACAACAGTTTCCTATGCAACAATTGGTATCACAGTCAAGGTCATAGGTTTGAACCCATCACTTGCATTGGGGGAGGGGGGATTTTTGCGAGGTGTTCCCTTGGTCTCCTCAGTGTGGTCCAGTGCAGCACTTGGGCTTCATGACATGGTTTAACCACCTCCTATGGATCTTGGATCTTGTATAAATCCAATGGTTGTATCAGGAATTAACAGGTTGATCTTTTGGTGCAATGACAACCGCCTATGCAACATGTCCACCTTTAAATCTTTTAGTTTTCTCAAGACATGATAATTAGCCAACTTGAAGGTAGAATGTTTTTGTAGATCTCTTTGAGCTACAAAAATGTGGTGTCCCATTATTTATTAGCTTTTTCTAGTAGCTAAATTTGAGTATTAATCTGAGTTTAATAATATTTTTAACTCTAGTATAGTAGTTGGGATCTAGATTTTTTGAGATATTTTCTTTACATAATAAAGTAATGTAGTGACATAAGGAAGTCTTAAGCTAACTACTACCAAAAATTGTTTAATTTATTATTTAATTACCTCTCTCAAACCCTATCATTTTTTGTAACTAAGTGTGCATTGCTTCTAACTGTACTCTTTTTATCCCATTTGTATCTTATATTTCATCATAAGTAGTGGCCACTTATAATAGTTGTATCTCTATTTGATATATTTGGATTTTTGTGCTTTAGTTATTGTGTGCTATTGTATATAGAATTGATATAATATATTGATGTCATTGGCCATGTTGTGTAGTCTATTGATACGGGACTCCAATTGTTTATGAGCTACCACACATTTCTTCCTTTCATCATCAATTCTATTATTTATAAATTCTATTAGAATTTTAATGTAAATTGTTGAATCCTAATTTTTCATCACTATTATTACTCCATCTACTAGTTGGTTCAATTTTTTTTCCAAGTGATAGTGTTATATCTATTTGCAATTGAGATATTTCACTCTGAATAGTTTTTGTTGCATTTTTTAATATTTTCCACATGATACTCTGGGATGTCTTCTCTTGCAATATAATGGAATATGTCCCCAATTTGACTCTTTTGAAGGGGTGAGATACCTAATAAATCTACTTATGTCCCTGGTAGTGGTAATTGAAGTATTTTTCGTGTCGTAATGGATTAGACTTTTTTGTTGCACCAAGAAGTCTTTGATGTGTTGCATGGGAGATGAGTAGATGGAGGATGTGGAAGCCTCATTTGTGATGGTATTTATTTTGGAATTTCCTATTTTTCTTACTACTACTTAGGAGAGGTACTACAATCTATTCCTTTTTTTATTATGTTTATTTTTATTCCTCTAACATTGATACATAGAATGATTTTGTAACATCAATAGTTTATTGTTGGATTTATTATTGAGCTTATTGATTTTGCAACATTAATGTATCCACTATTTTTTTGGAACCATATTTCTTTTGATTTTGTATTGATTTAGCCTAATTATTATTTTCTTATTTATTCTTCATTTTTTATGTCTTTTTCCTTTTCTTTTATTAAATGATGTTGATAGCTCCTCCCAAAATAATCTATTGTACTCTCTAAGGTTACAGATGATATCACCATGTGTCTAATGATAGATTATTAATTTATAGGCTTATTTTCTTGGAATTTTGTATACATCTATGCTATTTTATTAAGAATTTCTTGTTGAACACCTGGAATATTGAGAGGGGGGTGAATCAGTATTCTATTAAACCATTCACATTAAATCCATCCAAATAATATCATAATTTTGATTGAAATAGCAAGAGAAAACATAGAATCAAGAAAATGCATCAACACACATGAACACCAATACTTTTATGTGGAAAACCCAAAATGGTAAAAACCATAGTGAGGGTTGGCTCACAATATAATATATCCGGACATAGAATATTACAATGGCTCATTTTCCTTAAAGGCTCATAGCCTGAAGTAATTTACAAAATAGAGAATGGCTCACTATCAAGTGATGAACTAAGATAGAATGAACCTTCCTTGTGTTGGAGTTCAGTTTTGGTAAAGCACAATACATGAATAACTTATTTGTATACAACACATCTATCTACTAGGTAAAAGTACAAAGTTGTGTCACACTTTTATAAAGGAACCGACCAACACTAATCTAAATTTTAATGTTGAATCACTAGAAATTGGTATATATGTTTTGAATTCTAAAGTGATGTAAACTAATAAAATGTTTATTTTTTAGTAGATTTTTTGTTTGTATTTTTTTGATATAATTAAAAAATTATTTAAATATATTTTTTTATAAATTAACACTATAACTTAGTTGTTGATAAAATGCTGAAAATTGATGTAACATGAGATGTCAAGGTTTATATAGTAAATTTTATTTTTTTGCCTTCAAATTTTTTGTATATATTTATAACTTGAAACTTTAGGGCATGGATATATTTTTTTGCAATTTTAATAAATATATATTTTTAAATAAATATTTAAATGTATGTGTATTAAAACAAGGTTGTTTCCACTCGACGCCGACTTTTATATTAAACATTTATCTAAAATAGAAAACAAATTATACTATCTTAATCTAAATTATTTTATCTAGGGAATCATAATGTTTTAAATAAGTTTTAGCATTTTTCTTGACATGGTAATCAACCTAATATTTTTGTGTTGATAACCTCCTTTTAGTAAAAAATAAAATATAAATAATAGTTGAAGTATTAAAATAAATAAATATTTGAAATAAACACTTATGGATCTACAAAAGGGTATTTTTACATTTTTGAAAACATGTTATTTATATGAGTAGGAGTTGTTGAAACATTAATTTTTTCAAATAATTTCCTTTTTTTAATAAATTGACCTCAAAGTGGTGCTACATATGCATTTAGCCAAAAAAATTAGTTGGAAAAGTTGTAGACATATTTAACTTATCTAGAATGAATCTTACTAGATCATATGTTTGACCAAAATTGATTTTTAGTTATAAATACTAAAATTCACTTATGTTGATAAGTTGGCCAAAAGTGTGACACAACTTTGTACTTTTACCCTACTCATTTATACAATTTCGCACATATGTAGCACACACACACACACACTTATTTGTCTTCTTTCCTCTCATTCTCTTCTTTGCTCTTCCTTTTTTTTACTCTTCAAAACTTTTCTTACATATATACATATATATTCATGTTCACTAATTAGGTTGGCCTAATTAGAGAAACCCTATTTCAAATCAAAAACCAACTCTATCGACATTATCCTCAAAACACATTCATCTTTGCATATAAATAAATGGCATGGACCTAAGATAGATCCCTTTATCATTCATATCACATATTAAAACTTATCAACATTAATACATAATTAGGTCAACCAAAGTTAGATCAAAACTCTAAAATTGTATACAATCCATCAAATGTGTAACACAAAAACTTATTAACACATTGAATCTTTTAGACGACATCGAACTACTTATCTTCAACACCACATGGCATGATAATCAAATATGAGAAAATATGGAATCTCCCACATCAATTTACTATATAGAAACTCACTATAGTCTTCAGATCATAATATTGTCATTCGTATCTTCCAAATGCCTTCATATATCATTATGAAACTTCAATATAGTATGCATCTTGTAGTCTCAAATCCATGTACAAAGTCCTATAGTGATACATTTTTTTGAGATAGAATATGTCCCAAAATATCGATGTATAAAGCTAGTGTATAAGCATAACACTGTTTTCCAAGCTACTGGTAACTATACCTTTCCATCCATATAACCTAGTTAGCTAAAACCCCATCACTAGATGTAACTAATGTCAATATAGAACATATTAATATCATTTGAGAAAATCTTACAAAATAAGATAATCCAGATCAAAATACTTGATCAATAGACTTCTTACACCAAAGTGAGCATAACTATTGAACGATGTGCATCAATGAAAATCTTCCAAATTACACTGTTGACAACAATGAAATCCTCTCAATTTCCAACAATCTCACCCTTTGTCATTGATGGTAACATTTGATGTGAAAACCATCAAAATATTTCTTCCCAACTTTTCAATTTTCTCCACAAAAAAAACTATTCACAAAAAATTTCATATGTGACCTTTTCTTTGTTTTCACATGATACCTCTCTCTCCCCCTTTGACATCAATGACAAAAGAAAAAAAATACTTTAAAAGTTCCCTTTGCATACCTGAATACTCCCCTTGAGGAGTACATTCAAAAATAGCTATAAATAATCAATTGGAGTTTGTTTTCCCTTGAAGTTTACTGAGAATACCTATCCATGAGGATCCACCTTCATCCCAAAGCCTTTTTTCCTTTGACAATTCTCTACATAGATAGTTGAGATCGATTAAGATGCGTTTTCTTTCAACCACAGTTCTGGGGGTAACATTAGATTTTAGTTTTGTGTTCCATGGAGAGAAAGGTGTACACTTAATCTTGATTAGGTCTCTAAGCATCCCATACTATTCAATCATTTCTCCTTTCTCTTTATGTGATGCAAGGTATTCTTCATGCATCTTTTTCGAACCGTACCAAGTCTAATCATCCAAATCAAGAGCAGGATTGAAGGTGCTAGATGCAAACTTGATTTGGGTTTCAATTGTGTTCTCAACATTCTTGATTGTTTGAACTGCATCAAGCCAAGTCCAACAGAATGTGAATAAGCCCTTGACCTCTTTCTCACTCTCTTGAACATCCTTGAGTTTTTCAAGTACAATGCTATGAGTAGACTTGCACTTCTCTACAATTTCCAAAAATCCTTTATCTTCAACCCAAGAGACCATGTCACTTACAACTTTACTCTTTAATTCATTGAATCTATCAGTCAATGAACTTGTGCTTTCCATGGTGGATAGTGATGAACTAGTGACCGCACTAGGAGCTACCTGAAAATGTGTCCTTTTGGCTAGATGCTTAATTATTCTTGGAGCAGGTTCAACCTGAGCAACAAATGCATGAACCTCAGTGACTTTTCTCTATTCTTCGATGTAAGACTTTGATTTACCAAAGGACAACTCATAATTTTAAAGATCTTTAGCTACCTCTGTGTAAGTTTCTAACCTAGGTTTTCTAGGGTGTTGGGGGATATTAATCAACATTTCAATGCAACCAAAAGCATATTCCTTCTCAATCTCATATGCTAACTCAAGAATCCATGAGTATCTTGGTTCAACTACTTTGAGAATGTAGCTATCAATGGTTACCAAAAATGTTATATCATTCTTATATTTTGTAACCAACTCTCTTAGAACACTCCTCCTTCTATTCATTCTCCTCTGGAACTTTCCAAAGAATGCAACAAGGTAATCTCCTTATGCATCCAAATCCCCAATGTTTCTTATTAGTTTTGTGATCTGATGAGTAACTGGTATATTATTTTCCCAACTAACTTCACCTATTTGAAGAATCTCCTTCATAAAATAGAGGGTTATATATAATACCAATGTACCATAATTGAATGCACATTTGTTCTTCTTGATATCTCTTAGATTCTCCAACAGTTATTTTCAGAGCAGCTCACAAAGGTCATATTTTGTTTTGTTCTCAACCATATCCAATGCAAGTTCAATTGTAGTGGTGGAGACATTGTTGTCACCAAAAATCAATTGTGAAACAACTAGACTTGCATAGTAAACTTCCAAGTTAGTGATTTCAACATGTGTGTTCCTTATTAAACCTTTTTCTCTATCAAAATTGCATTCAAGAGTTGGTCTAAAGGATGATAAGCCAGTAAAATCTCTAATTACTTCTCTCAATATCATATATGAGTTGTCAAGCCACACACATTCACCATGAAATTTGCTAAGAGAAAGTCTGATGCACCTTTCTTTATTACTGAAATCCAGAAAATGATTCCATACATCCAATTTCATCTTTGTGAGTATGTTGTATTATGATTTCAGGATAAGATCATTTTCGATTAATTCTTCAAGCTACAACATGCAAGATTTTCTGTAGGTAGATTCTTCCAATTTTCTATGAATTTATATCCCAACATCTTCAATCGGTATAACACCAAGAGGGATATCTGAAAAATCCCCCAAAGGATCGACTTCTAAAGTTTTAACAAGGTAAATTTTAAGTTGTGGTTTCGGTCTCACTGAATTGTCTATGATTCGAGGTATATCCATTATATTTAAAATTCAACAAGTAATTACAAAGAAATGGTGTATAGTAGTAGTGACTTACCTCTTTCATGCACACCGAAACCAAATTTTGAATTTTTATTGTATGGAATTGCTTTGGTTTCTTCAAGCTTCTTTTGCACACTTCTCTTCTTTCACAAATGTCTTCCATCGAATACATTTTCCTTAACCTATTTGAGTTTATTTCTTTCATCCAAAATACTTTTGCAATAAATGTTTCATATTGCAAGTAGATGACCTCAAAATTAGTGTATATTTCCATCCCTTCAAACTCTGTGAAATTCATTCTTCACACATGTGTGTCTGAAAATTCCTTTTGCATGAAATCTTGATTTTTTAACCTTAAAAAATGCATTTATGTCATAATGTGAAATCTTATAACGAACAAGGGGTCATTAAATTTTTTGATTATTTCTCCATCTTAGCCACTTCCTAGATTAGTTTTTGACATGAGTATTTACACTAGAGGATGGCATAGATGAAATTGATACTTCTATTTCTGCTTGTCTTTCAAATTCTCCTTCCTTTTTCCATATCCTTTCCATTTCCTTCTTAACTTTTGTTGGATCAATCTTAATGATTGGTTCATATCTCTTTACTAGATTGTTACTTTTCATATTTCTGCTTCTACAGTCTCTGGCAAAATTTCCTAGATTGTTGTAGTTATAAAAAACAACATTTGTCCATCCAAAATATCCTTTATTCAATCCATATTTTCACTAGTTAGACTTATGTCCAAATGAGATACAGAGATAACATTACCCATTGAATGGATAAATAATCTTGTTCACTTCTAGTTTTTGCATTATTTAGTTGTGTTCAATCCTCTTGCATTCAAAATATTGACCAAAGAATGTTAAATCATTTTTTTTTCATTTTTTTTCATAATCCTTTGCCTGTGTCCAAACTTATTACAAGAATAGAAGAAACCATTAAAAGATAAATACCTTTAAGGATTAGGTTGTCTGATAGGAATCCTTCTAGTATCTCTTCTTAGATTCTTGAATTGTCTACAATTAGTTTGAATCTTCATGTTAAGGAATTGATTTTCTTTTGATCTTTGTCCTTCTTCAAATCCCAAACCACTTTTATCCTTAGAGGGTCTATGTCCTGCAATCAATTCATCCAACGTTATAGAACTTGTCACAAATTTACCATCATGTCTTATTGATTTTTTCTAGATTTGATTTCAAAAATGCTATCTCTTGTTCAAGCTTTGCACATTCATCCATCTTCCTTTGAATTTTAGCTTTCTAATAGTCTTCAATTTTTCTCTTGTCTTCCATGTGTTCTTTCAATTCGGTTATGTCCTTATTTTATTTCTTTAATTGATCACTGAATTCTCCATATCTTTCCTTAAAAAATTTAATGCACTCACTTGCTTCCTTTATGATTTTCATTTTCTTATGTATATTTATCAAGGATCACTTCTAGAGGAATAATAATTTTGTATCCTCCATATATTGGAATGTTAGGACCTCCCCCAAGCTATTAGATAGAGGAACCAAGCTTTGATATCAATTGTTGAACACCTAGAATACTAAGAGTGGGGGTGAATCACTATTCTATTAAACCATTCACATAAAATCCATCCAAACAATATCATGGTTCTGACTGAAACAACAAGAGAAAACATAGAATTAAGACAATGCATCAACACAAATGAACACCAATATTTTTACATGGAAAAACCTAAATGGGAAAAACCATGGTGAGGATTATCTCACAATATAATATATCCAGATATAGAATACTACAATGGCTCACTACCAGGACACACTATCCTAAGAGTCTCATAGCCTGAAGTAATTTACAATATAGAGAATGGCTCATTGTCAAGTGATGAACTGAGATAGAATTTACCTTCCTTGTGTCGGAGTTCAGTTCCAGTGAAGCATAGTACATGAATAACTTCTTTCTATACAAAACATCCATCTTCTCATTTATACAATTTCACACATATACATCACACACACTCTCTCTTCTCTTTCTTCTTTCCTCTCATTCGCTTATTTTCTCTTCTTTTTTTTACTCTTCAAAAAGTTTCTTACACATATACATATATATTCGTATTCACTAATTAGGTCAACCTAATTAGAGAAACCCTATTTCAAATAAAAAACCAGCTCCATTGGTATTATCCTAAAAAAAAATTCATCTTTGCATATAAATAGTCGACATGGACCTAAGATAGATCCCTTTATCATTCATAACATATATTGAAACTTCTCAGTTCTACTAATACGTAATTAGGTAAACCAAATTTAGATAAAAACTCCAAAATTGTATGCAATCCATCAAACATGTAACACAAAAACTTTTTAACACATTTAATTCTCTTTTATACTACATCAAACTACTTATCTTCAACACTGCATGGCATTATAATCAAATATGAGAAAATATGGAATCTCCCACATTAGTGTACTGTATAGAAACTCATTGTAATTTTCAGAGTAGAATACTTTCATTCATATCTTCCAAATGCCTTCATATATCAATATGAAACTTCAATTTAGAATGAATATTGTAGTCTCAAATATATGTGCAAACTCATGTCATGATATCTTTTTCTGAGATAGAATTTGGACCCAAAAACTGATGTATAGAGCTATTGTATAAGCAAAACACTATTTTCCAAGCTACTAGTAACTATACCTTTCCATCCATATACCCTAGTCAACTAAAACCTTTTTAATAGATGTATCTAATGTCAATATAGAACATATTAACAACATTTGAGAAAATCTTACAAAATAAGATAATCCAGATCAAAATACTGGACCAATAGACTTCTTACACCAGAGTGAACATAACTACTGAACGATGTGCATCAATGACAATCTTCCAAATTCCACTATTGAAATCAATGGAAAATTCTCAATTTCCAACATTCCTTTCATGTTTGATTCACTAGTTAATAGGTCCACATCCATCACAACTTATTTTTCTTTTTCAATGATGTTTTCTTTTCTCTCTTTTTTTATTTGATTCTTTCTTTCTACTATTCTCATCCTTTGATTTTATGTCAAAGACCTAAATAGTTTTCCTTTTCACTCATTTTTATTTCTTTATTTTCTTCTCCACACTAAATTATAACAATACTTCAAATGCTACCAATAGTTCATCCTATGTTAATTTTTGGAGTGAGGTTTTGGGTAATTTAATTTTTTTTCTCTCTACTCTCTTTTTGTCCCACTTTTAGGGTCTCTTCTTTCATTTATTAGCACTTTTATGAATTAACATGTATGGATGTTGTCTTTGTGGGTGTTTTTCCATATTTTAATGCTACAAGTTAATGTAAGTTATAGTGCATCTAGTCTTAATTCCTCCCTATCAAATGTTTTCTCCATATGTTCTAGGCATTTTTATGTCTTTTTCCCTAGAGTATTTGGGTAAATTAACATGAGAAATGTCATATGAAATGTGATAAAATTGTCATTATTTTTGGATGGGAGATTAAGTATTGGGGTTAAGTGTGTTTGATTTTATTTTTCGTTGGGTGGTAGTTTATGTGGTAGATTGTGGTGACTTTTTGATTACTTTGTGTGTTGCAAAACAATTGAGTCCCCTTACCTTCTAATATTTTCATTCTAGTTTGTCTCAACCAAGAATTGAGTACATATTGACTATATGTACTTTCATTACTACTATAAATTTATGCTTTCCCTTTAGATTTTGGTTTCTTATAAGAATCTAGCTTGGAAATTGTTACTCGTGAACATAGTTCTTAGGACTTCTCCTCATAACCTTTTGGTGCCACTTATTATATTCATTCATTACTCATGTATATGTCCAAGGGTAGATGTATTATTTTGTTATTATATATACGAAACTGAAACATAGAAACATAGGTTCACCATCAATAGGATATCAATGATGAACCTAATTTTCATTAGGTGTGTGTTTCATTCAATTATCAGGGCCAAAATGCCTGAATAACAATTAGAAACGAATCCTAACTATTATAGCAACAAAAAGGGAAGTTTTGAGAGCCTAGAATGATGTGTACCTTGTTGCAAGAATGATGTTTTTAGGGCACAAAGGACTCATTCGCATTTAGTGGTGAATGGGTCCCTGTT
Organism: Sequoiadendron giganteum; assembly: GCA_007115665.2. Classification (NCBI taxonomy): domain Eukaryota; kingdom Viridiplantae; phylum Streptophyta; class Pinopsida; order Cupressales; family Cupressaceae; genus Sequoiadendron; species Sequoiadendron giganteum. Next base: position 288,496,350 of record CM021106.1, read on the forward strand.
AGGGTTTCTAAAACTGAGATCCGGGTTCTATTCCTTGATTCTCGCGCTCTTAGATGCTTAGTTTTCAGCTCCTGAAAACCTGTAACCAATTATATAGCTTTATTTTCATGTTCTTGCACTTTGAATGACAACTTTGCAACTTGACAACTTTGACAATTTTTCTTCCAACTTCTTCTCCACTTGATCTAATCTTCAACCTATAAACCTACAAATAAACATTCAAGAGAAGAAAAACTTGTTGATTGTTAGTGAATAGGGGTTCACCTCTGTCAAACCCCTTTAAGGTAATTAAACCAAATGATTAAATAATGAAATAGAAGCATGAAATATGAAACTTGAAGTGATGTTAATACCCTGGATGTTGTCTTGGAGTATAAATCTGCAAACTAACATGTGCTAGCCATGAACAATGTAGATCTTGATCTCAAATAGTATGTGAAACAATGATTGCAAGTTGGATCTTCAATGCTACATCAACAATCTTAGCTCAACAAAATGCTTGAATGCACTATGCCTTTGACATGATGAAATGATCTTGAATTGATACAATAAACTCCTGATAATATGCCTTTGAATTCCTTTGAAAATTCTCTTGAAGTGCTCTATAATTCTCTTGTAAAGTATTAGGATGCTTATGAAAACTTTCTCAGAGAAACAATGTGAATTAACCCCATATTTATACTAAATCAAGAGATAAAACCTCAAAATTCAAATAATTCAACCCGACCTCAGATCCAGGATTAAAAATCATTAAAATCCTGCCATAAATCAATTGTAAAAGGGGTTTCCTATTTGAGGAGGACTCATTCACCACTAAAGGTGAATGGTTCCTAGCACAACTTTTTAGGACCATGCTTTGAGGAGATGAAATAACATCAAAAACCCATTTTAAAAATGCTGAGAAAGGGGTGTCCTATGTGGAGAGGACCCATTTGCCACTAAAGGTGAATGGATCCTAGTACCATTTTCTAGGACCTTGAATTTTCTAAATTAAATTTCATGTAATATCATTATTGGCTGTCAGGATAGATCTTTTGAAAAGTGTCATTAACAAGGCTTAAATTTGAATTAAAGGGACCAATTAAGCTCAATTAGCCATAATTAATTAATGAAATCCTAGATTAGTGTGAAAGTGTAATACAATACTTTACAACACCTTAAATGAGGTAAAATTTAAGTAAATTGTGTTAAAAAGGGCCCTAGACTAATGTGAATGTGTACAACACATTACAACATAGAATCAAGGCATTATTAGGTTAATTCAACATCAATTATTCTCAAATTAAGTAAGGAAAAGGGATACTTTTTTTGTTATTACATTTTCTCCCCACTTTAGTGAGATATTCCCCCCACAACAAACTCACACTAAAATAGACATTCAAGATGCTTTAGTATGCAGCAATAACAAAGATACATAGTCATACCCTACGAAAGGCCAAGAAAAATAAAGAAAAACAAAGGGTCAAGCACAATCATTTCAACACAATGTGGAACATGGTTGTTTTTCTGTAACATGCGTTGCTCACTCTAGGGTAGTGGAACCTCAATTTGTCTACTAGGTGATTTGTCCTATTCATTTGTGCTCACTTTGGGGTAGTGGAACCTCAGTCTGTCCACTAGGTGAGTTATCCCAATCATGTATGTACTCACTCAAGGGTAGTGGAACTTTGGTCTATCCACTAGGTGAGTTATCCCAATCATGTATGTGCTCACTCTAGGGTAGTGGAACCTTTTTCTGTCCACTAGGTGAGTTATCCCAACAAGGTGGCCAATCATACGAAAGTTATCCCCCTGAAAAGTTTGATAAGGCACCACAATGTAATGATTTTTTAAATGTCATTTGAATTTCATGTCTATATTTTTTTGTTAAAGGGGATTTTTCTTTATTCATTTAAGGTCTTATTCTTAGGGAACATCATACCTAATGTCTCAAAGAGAGGAAATCTCAAGAGTATTAGATCACCACTTATGGGATGCCTCTCACTTCACATCATTCCACTAAGTGTGATCGTATGTGTGGATTAAATAATCCATGAATATTCCTTTGGGTTTATTTATATTAATCTTTGCAAAAGCATTGGCCACATGCACTATATTTCTTAAAATGCCCTGAGCTCCTTTTTTGGTCGCACTTTCATCTAGTTTGCCACGTGTTAGTAGCACGGGCCTTTGAAAACCTTCTCCCCATTGTTTCCTCTCTGAGCCCCACCTGTGTGTTAGGGTTAGAAGCTAGATATCTAACAAGTTAAATGCAGATTTGAACAATAAAATAGAGAACACACAAAAAATTATAGCAAAAACAAGACAACACAGAGAATTTAACGCGGTTCATCCAATATGGGCTACATCCACCAAACTGCAACCATCCAATGATTTTATTATCCAGTGCAAAACATATTACAATATTGTGAATAATTTCCTCCTACAACTCCCCATCCCAACCACTTATAACAGGCTTTTAGAAGCTTCCATAAATTAGTGTTTACAAAGATGGCTTTTTTCTTTTTCGGTGAAAAAGCAAAAAAAGGTGAATTTTTTTTTTTGGCGAGGATACATGAAGAGTGTACAGTAATAAAGAGTGTAAATTATAGCATGATTAGTCACCACATACCAACAATCTCCCACTTGGAGACTGATCAGGCTCCACACCAACACAATCGCCCACTTGGAGACTAATCTTGGATGACATCGCTGCACTTACAGCTCCCACTAGAAATAAGCACCTTGGACCTTGCTGCTCTATTATACTTTTAACCATGAAGACCAAAAAAATATAAAGAGGAGCTCAGCTTCTCCCTTGTCACTTCCATTGTAAACATATCTACTAGATTGGCATCTATATGTATCTTTTCCAGCTTTACCTATCCATCCTCCAACATCAACCGAATGAAATGATATCTCAGTTGTATGTGTTTGGTCTTAGAGTGCAAGGTAGAATTATTTGCAAGATGTATAGAACTTTGGCTATCTATAAACAAGTAATTTTCATTGTGTTGTTTTCCCAACTCTTCCATGAAAAATTGCAGCCATATCATCTCCTTTTTTTCCTTTGTTGCAGCAACATACTCTACCTCTTTGTTGGATAAAGCAACCACCTTTTGCAACCAAGAAATCCAACTCACTACTGGCCCACCAACTTTAAATATATAACCTGTGGTACTCTGCCTAGTAACTATATCCCCTGCCAGATCTAAGTCAACATAGCCCTTTAGATCTATATTAGAGCCCCCAAAACATAAAAATTTATTGGATGTACCTCTCAAGTAACTGAGAATCCATTTTATCGCATTCCAATGCTCAACTCCAAGATGACTCATATACCTACTAATAAATCCTACGACATGTGCAATATCTAGTCTCATGCATACCATGGCGTACATTAAACTATCTACAGCTGAGGCATATGGTACCTTGGACATTTTTTGTTCCTCCTCTTGTGTCTTTGGACACATATCCTTAGTCAATTTGACATGACTAGGAAAAGGTGTGTTGATAGCTTTTGATTTCTCCATATGAAATCTCTGCAACACCTTTTCAACATAATCAGCCTGAGATAGAAACATTTTTTTTTCCTATCTCTTGTAATATTCATACCAAGGATTTGTTTTGTTTCCCCCAAATTCTTCATATAAAATGAATTTTCTAACTGTTGTTTTAACTCCTTTATGTGATCCATGTTAGACCCCGCTACAAGCATATCATGAACATATAAAGATAAAATAATGTAGCTATCTTCAGCTAACCTCTTAAAGTAGACACAATGGTCTGAATTACACCTATTGTAGCCTTGTGTAGCCATAAAACTATCAAATTTAATATACCATTGTCAAGGTGCTTGCTTCAAGCCATATAAACTTTTCTTCAATCTGCACACTAGTTTCTCCTTACCTTTGACCTCAAATCCTTGGGATTGTTCCATATATACTTCCTCTTCCAAATCACCATGGAGAAAGGTTGTTTTAATATCAAGTTGTTCTAAATGCAAATCTTCAGCAGCCACAATACTTAAAATAGTATGAATAGAAGTCATTTTAACAACTGGATAAAATATTTCATCAAAATTGATACCCTTTTTCTTTGCAAATCCCTTTATAACTAATTTGGCATTAAATATTTGCTTACCTCCATCTTCCTCTTTCAACCTATAAACCCATTTGTTTGGTAAAGCCTTTCTACCTGCAGGCAACTTGAATAATTCCCAAGTCTGATTTTTCTGCAAGGAGTCCATTTCTTCTTCCATTCCATGCTCACCAGCATCAATTAATAAAATAGAATACAAAGAGGGAAAAAATATTTCTGGAGGTCTACTTATCCTTGAAGATCGCCTAACATTCACTGGAGTTTGTGGTATTTCTTTTTGCTATTGTTGCGGAGCATGAGGAACCACTGCAACATTGTTGTTTGTAATATCATCTAGCACTACATAATCCTTTTCTTTCTTCTCATGTTCCAATAGATCTGTGTACAACACTTTCTCATTGAATATGACATCCTTGCTTCTCACAATTTTCTTATTTTCAAAATCCCAAAGCCTATAACCAAATTCATCAATGCCATATCCAACAAATATACATTTCTTTGATTTTGCATCAAGCTTGGTTCTATTTCCAGAATCTACATGTGCAAATGCTTCACAACCAAAGGTTTTGAGAAAAGAATAACTCACCTTCTTACCTGTCCATGATTCTTCTAGAATACCACAACCCAAAGGATTAGAGGGACCTCTATTAATTAAATAAACAATAGTGTTTGCAGCCTTTGCCCACATGTTTAAAGGGAGCCCAACATGCAATCTCATAGTCTGTGCATGCTCCATTATTGTTCTATTCATACAGTCAGCCACTCCATCTTCTTGTGGAGTCCTTGGAACCATTTGTTTCCTACCAATACCATTAGAGGAACAATAATCTAAAAACTCTTTTATTGCAATACTCACCACCATTATCAGATCTAAGAAATTTTAACTTTTTACCTGTCTCATTTTCAACCAAGCTTCTCCATTTTTTAAAAGTTTCAAATACAACAGATTTCTGCCTAAGGAAATAAATATATACCTTCCTATTTGCATCATCAATGAATGTAACATAATACTGACAACCACCGAGAGAAGATACCTGAGCTGGTCCCCATACATCTATATGCACAAGCTCCAATTTCTCATCTTTCTATTATTTCCCATCTTTGAGAAAACTAACTCTCTCTTTTTCCATACACACAACTTTAACAAAAATACATATTAACACATTTTAGACCTGCTAAAACATTATTTGAATGAAGTACTTTCATATCTTTTTCACTCATATGCCCAAGTCTATTATGCCATAGTGTTGATTCGGAATCCATAGCAACTATCTGATTTTATGCCTGCTGAACTGTAACAATTGTTCGTGAACATCGACTTTTATCTGAAATACTTAAAGTATAAAGAACAGTATGACCTATACAAAAATATAAGGTGCCTACCTTCACACCTTTTGTAACCTTTCAGTTTTTATCACTAAATGTAACAACACAACCTTCATCATCTAGTTTCCTTGCTGAAATTAGATTTATTCTTAACTTGGGAACATGCCTTACCTCATCTAGTAGCCAATGATTCCCATTCTGTAACTTAATCTTGATTCTTCCCTTTCGAACAATCTAGAAGGGTTTGTTATCTCCCGATTAAACCAGCCCAAAATCCCCTTGGACATAATCAAGAAAATAATTTATATGGGGCATAGCATGAAATGAAGCCCCTGAATCTAACACCCAAGAATCATCAATATTGTCAAGGGAAAGAATCAAAGCATCCTCATCAGATTTATTACTTACCACATTTGCCTCTTTGTTTCCTTCCTTTTTGTCTCTATTTTTCTGAGACCAACAATATTTCTTTAAATGACTTGGCTTACCACAGTACTAGTAGTCCCTCTTGTCTCTAGATTGGGATTTTTTGTCCTTTAATTTTCCTCATGACTTCCCACGACTTCTAGAATCATTTCCTCTCCTTTGTTTTGCCCCTGCTTTTTGCATTCAAAACACTGCCTGATGTGGATGTTCCACCTGAGTTTTTCCTACGAATTTCCTCGCTCAAAATAAAACCAACATCATCAAATTTCAATGTATTTGAACCACAAACAGAATTGCTAACAACCATTACCAAGCTAATCCAGCTTGCAGGCAAAGAACATACAACCAAAAGAGCCATAACTTCTTCATCAAAGTTTACATGTACAAAAGTTAATTAACTGGTAACCGTATTAAACTCATTTAAATTATCAGCAACTGACCCACCTTCTACCATTTTCATATTAAATAAATGCTTCATAAGAAATACCTTATTTGAAGAAGAAGGCTTTTCATATAACTTTTCTAGGGTTTCCATCAACTCTTGAGTTGTCTTTGCTTTTGTAATATTGAATTCCACTGATTGTGCAAGGCATAAATGAAGACTGCCAAGTGCCTTTCTATCCAAAATATCCCAGTCTTCATCAGACATCACCGAGGGTTTCTTGGTTTTCCCTTCCAATGGCCACCATAAATCCTTCAGATAGAGGTAGTCCTCCAACTGCATCATCCATAACTGATAGTTCTTCCCATTGAACTTCTCAACCTTCAACTTACCCTCATCTGCTATTTCTCTCACTCAACTGTGAGACTCCCACTCAACCGTGAGACCTTCCTGTAGATAATAACTGAACACAACTTTCCTCTGATACCACTTGTTAAGGTTAAAAGGAAGATATCTAACAAGTTAAATGTAGATTTGAACAATAAAATAGAGAACACAGAAAATTATAGCAAAAATAAGACAACACAGAGAATTTAATGTGGTTCATCCAATATGGGCTACATCCACCAAACCGCAACTATCCATTGATTTTATTATCTAGTGCAAAACATATTACAATATTGTGAATAATGCCCTCCTACAACTCCCCATCCCAACTACTTATAACAAGCTTCTATAAACTTCCAGAAATCGGGATTTACAAAGTAAGTTTTTTTCTTTTTCAGTGATGAAGCAAAAAAAGGTGAAAAAAAAGTCCGATGAGGATACATGAAGAGTGTATAGTATAGCATGATCAGTCACCACATACTAGCACCATGTGCCATATGCATAAACCTTCGAATGCATTTTTGGTGAGCACCACTTATGGAAGCTCAAGCTGACAGTATGTCACATGTCATCCTCATGGGGATTGCATCCCAAGGAAACAAAGGATGGATATAAACCCTTGTCGCTTCTCCACATGTCACCTTCGTAGGAGTTTTTATTGCAAGAGAATGAAGAATGAAGAGGAGGATTTAATTCTTAGCCATGTGTCCTAACCAACTCTTCAAGCGGTTAGACACGTGTCTTTCTGAGATTGTTGCTACTTCACCTGCAAGACCACATTCATCATTTGTTACAAGTGCACTTTGTTCGAGGAAACTCAGGATCTTTCTATTATGATTTATCTTTGATTCATCCAAGGGGAAGAAGATGTGTGCCTGGGGAATTTTTGAGCCATTTCCTTTCAGGTGGTGGGAAAGGTACTGCTGCAATGCTCTATGAAAGGGTTGGAAATAATAGAAATAAAAAGACTGAAAAGATCCAAGCCTTTGTATTGTTTTTTATTATTACATTAAGACTCACAGACTGTGCCAATTATTTGGCCTCTCTATTTCTTAGTTAATATAAGACATTGTATTGTGCTATTTGTTTTAATGTAGTTTATTTGCAATTTTTTTATAATTTCAATAGAGATTTGTTGTTTAGGATCATGTCTTGGACTCTTCTTGTTTAGTAAATGTGTATGGAAGTTATATTATGTCATTTGGTTAAATTTCTTAGAATTTTAATCTATGTTTCTATTATTCTCAGAAATAGCAGATTGTTGAATAGGCCCTCAAACCTTATTTCAAAAGGAAGGTTTCACATGCCTAAAACACCTACATCTAGGCTCATCACCTTAGGAATTAGGATTTATTTTTATATCTACTTCCTATTCGAATTCTAAACCCCTAATTATAGGAAGAGTTGGCTTCTTTAAAAACCCGGAGGTTACTCATTTAGCACAATTGGTCCCCCATTTACTGAGTTTCCCATAAGGTTGTTTGCCTAGAAATTTTAGGCATCAACAATTATTTTTTTGGCACACCCGATGGGACCTATTTGAATGTATCTAAATTTAAATTGGGTGAATGAGCAATAGACCTGTTACCAAATCCCAAATAGTGAATAACCCTAGCTTGCTAGTACCACCATTGGTTACAATACAAACAAGATCTCATCAAACAAACTTTTTGATCCCTTCACCTATCCCATTACCTATGGCTAACATAAATTATGTAGTTTGGGATGCTAGAAGTCCTCTTAAAGCACCAGTAGCACCAACCGTATGGGCTAACATCCTAACCTCTACTCTAAAATCTTTACCTAAGTTCACTAAGGAAGGCTCAAAAACACCATCTAGCCATCTGCAAGATGTGGCGGGTGTGTGCTTGGTACATGGTGTTACTGATGAAAATGTAGCGTTGAGGTTACTTGTAGCCTCTTTCAAAGGAAAAACACTAGATTGGTACTACACTTTGGGAGCCAATACCATCGATACTTGGGATCAACTCGAAGAACCTTTTTATGAGTGATTTTCAAATGAAAGAGATCAAACTTCACTATTCCAACAGTTGGTGACTCTTAAACAAGATTCTCAAGAGTCCATGACTGACTTCAATGCTAGGTTCCACACAACTTAGTAGAGGATTTTGATCACTATTTGTCTACTTCCTCATCTAGCATTCATGTTCTACCTGAAGTCATCAACACAAAAATTTCTATGATAATTTAGTCCCTTGGTGGGAACACCTTTCCAAATGCATACAACATTTTTGTTAAGGCCAAAAATAATTTGATAGATGACAAGAAGTTACCACCTCAGCCTTCCATGTCTATGCTTGCAGAATTTTCAACTCCCACCCCAAAGATAGCTTTGGCCAGCATGCTTGCTCCTGCCCAATCTATGTATACATACCTAAGCGCACCAAAAAGTGTTATTTTTACATCTAACTCTTCAACAACATAGAATAGAGACATCAAGGAATTGTTGCAGTCCTTCTCAATTGAGATAATGAGTATCAAGAGGCAACATTCTATTCCTCTGAAGCTATCTTACCAAAATTACCAAGGTGGAAGACCTCTTACCAACAAAACCAATACCGAGGTACGCATGAAAATTCATATAACAAACCATACCATCAAATTATGCTAGTGTCTACTCTATTACAACATGTCCCACCAAGTTCAAATAGAGAGTTAGTAGTGGGGAAAAATAATCTTGTTAATGATATCAACCCCTAGTGTTTCCCCTACAACGAAGCACATATGCCCTGAAATTGTCTGCATGGCAATTTATAGTAGAAGGTGGTAGAATAGTGTAGCCAGGGCATCATAGCAGATTCTGCAAGTTATGCATATACCTCTCCACAAATGGAAAATTCAGTGCTTACCGCTCAAATTCAAGGGATGTCCTTGGAGCAAGAAACTGACATAGCTCTTGATCATGAACTCTTCTCGTGGATGGAAAGAGAAGAGGTGGCTCTTGTGAATGATGTTTCCACATCAAAGGCCCCTCAAGTCGAATTAGACTACAACACTCACTCAAAGAGGAGATTCATAGGTGAACCAATCGCTCGACAGCCCAAAAGCATTCTCAACCAAGCTCCTAGTTCTTCCACAGTTGTTTCAAAACTATAGTAGTGCAAGGAAATTGTTATAACAATGCCTAAAGAGAATAAGTCTCTGAATCCACCTCCTTTTAATGTGGTGGAATAGTTGAATAAATCCTCTGATAATGTATCCCTTTGGGATATCTTAGCTATTCATGAGCAGAAGTCACTACTGTAGAAATCTCTATGGGAGGGTACAAGCACAAAACCAGCAGAGCAACCATCTAAGGAAAACACCATTGATCCATCACCTCAATCTAAAGTCCTTACAAATAATGTAGAGGATTCCTCATCAAAAGGTAAGTATAAGACAAAACCAAAGCCCTTTTTCTTAACTCTTATTGTGGGAAAAAATATGTTGCATAATTCTATGATTGACTCTGGTGCTTGCACTACAGTCAAGCCCAAGCAAATAGTTGAAGCCTTAGGACTTAGCTATGAACCTTTCAACAAGAGGGTTATGCAATTGGATGGAAATAAGGTTGATATTGTATGTGTCATTAAGGACCTTCCACTAACTCTATTTTCCTACCCTAGCATCACGGTTAAATGGGATATTGTGATCATTGATGTCCCTCCTGGTGGAGTTTTTAATTTTTTACCCTTGAAGGTATGTTTTGTCCTCGGCTCTGAGTGGTTGGGTCATGGGTTTTCTTTTCTGGCGTTGACTTGTTATTGACGGTGGTCGATCACTTAAGTGGTCTTTTATCCCTTTTTGGTCATGACTTTATCAGCCCCGTTTACCCGTCCTTTCAGTCTTTTGCATCATGACTGCATTATAATTTCATAGTGTCGGGCTATTGAATTATTTTAGATTAAACCTATAAATAATATTTTCGACCTTGAGGGTCATTTCCCCATCCACCTAGTCGATCCCTTTCTTGATGAATAACCTTTTCACATGTGCAAATTGCACGACCGTCAAATGAAGTGATTTTAATCTTGATCATTGCTCGTAGACCTCGCAAGGTTTCTGCTAATGTCACAAATATGGTGTGAGGTGTGTGAGATGCTGCCATCTATCACATTTGATGGTGGGGACTAGTTTTTCTCGCTGATTGATGATGGAGGCTGATGTCGACAGTTGTTTCCATACCGACGCATCGTGGTCATTCCTCACTGAACTCGCACAATTAAAACTGAAGTTTCAATAATGTTGTGAGGTGTTCAATTTGGTGACGCGTGGACTCTGATGCTATGCATTGATAACAAAGGTGGGGCCCATTCTATGCTGATGTGGTGCCCGGTAGGTGAATATCATATCCGTTTGGTGACTAGAGGGATAATGTGGTATTTTCAAACTATTTTGACTAAATTTAAGCCGTTCTCCTGGCCAACATTGTGTTTGATCAACGACTCGTATATTAAAATAAACTGGTTTTGTACTATAGTTGTTTTATCTCGCGCGAGTGAAGAGTAATGGTCGAGTTCGACTCTGCCTACATAATTAAATGTTAAAATTTGTGAATTACTATTTCAGTGTTGTATCTCTACATTGAGGAAGAATTGCTTGGTATTGAGTGAAGCAAGTTGTGGCTACAATTTCTCAATTTTGCTGCCCTGGATGTTCTACGAGTGAAACCGTAAGTAGAACATACGCCATTTTTTGTAAATTTACAATATTTTATGGTTGCTTGTTGGGCAATTCGAGATTGATTCCTTTTCTATTCTTTAAGAATTGTTTGAATACATTCGCTTTTAGAGCTCATCTAGTTAATTGTTGAAGACTCTAGAATTGTAAGGTATTTTTTTGTTTAAGGCTAAAGGAGAAAATTATAATTGCTTGCTATCTAAAAATAAGCAAACCCTAGCTCGAATTATCATTTTCCTAGTACAAATGGCACCCAAGGCCCAAAGTGTTGGTTCTGAAACCACTACCAGGTCTTTATCCTAAGATATTATTGATTTGTTACAACCCTCTACTAGCAAGAAGCAGGAGGGAAAGGTTTTTTTTCTATGGGCCTCGACTCTTGAAAGGATTGACAGATAAGCAATGTACAATTCAAGATGTCAAGTTACCATACACCAGGTGGCAGTTGTTCTCCAATTGGTTTGGGAACATGAATTTGTCGATTCCTTTGTGTAACCCCTAGAGGTTAGACCTGGGTAAATTGGTGGTGCCTAATGTTTATATGGATGTAGATATTTTAAAGGAAATTGCTGCTAGATATGACCCTGTGGCTTGAATTGTCAGAACACATGCTGGTGTGTAGATGATTAAGATAACGAGAGAAGAAATTGCAGAGATTTTCAAATTGCACAAATGGAGGCAGGATATGGTTCCCATCGACTTTGAGGTTTTCAGACAAGAGTATAGAAATACAAGGGGTTTTGTAAGAACAAACTTTCTAATACCTCATTTAGTTGTCTCAGGAAGAGGAAAAAATCATAAGAAGGTAGTAATTGGTAGGAATGAGCCTGAACCTTTTCCTGTGGACTATTTCTCTAGTTATTTCAAGAAGACCATTTGTGATTTATCTCAAGTTCTAGGAGTCAGCTTAAAGAAAACCTTGCATACCAATATTATGTATATGGTAGTAAATCTCCAGCACCCGAGTTTTAATGTAATATATGATTTTGCCACTTATTTGGAAGAGAAGATGCACATGGGTCTGGTATCCCTAAAGGAGGGGAAGACTTGGGTTGGATTCAAATGGTATTCCTTGTTAATCCACATGTTTCTATAGAGGGGCCAGGTTGTGTTCGAAAAAGATATGGAATTAAAGAAAGAAGGAAGGAAACATTGAAATGTATGTCCAATATTGGACTAGGATTCTTGACATGCATGATCATAAATTTGATTATGTAACTTTCCATAATGTCTTTGGATCTAAATTAAGGAAGGATTTGGTTCATGACCCCCCAAGGATCCCAAAATAAATTCATGACTTCTTGAGGCCGATGGAGAGAAGGCTTGAATTGAATATAATACACAATCGGGGAGACATTATCCCGTATCATAATACCACAGTTTTTAGGGTTTTCGGCACTAATGTCTATCCAAAGGTTATGCCAAGGGAGGTTCCCTTTAGAATTGGATGTTTGGAAATCATGAGGCAGTTGGGGGACACTCAGGAACTACACTTGCTAGATGAACAGAAGAAAGGTTCTTTCTTCCCTGAATATACAAAAATTTCCAATTTCGTTATGGAAAAAGGAGAATGGAAGGATTTGCACATATTACTTGGGCCTTATAGGCTAAGGACTGTGCACCCCAAGAATCATGATCTTGAGGGTTTCATATCTCAAATAAAGGCAAAACATCAAACAAGAGGTTTTGTCCAAAACTTCTACTTTCCTGAGGACATCATCAAGAATATTTTTGATTTGAAATTACAAGATGAGAGAAAGGCACTATATATTGCCTACTTTAAAATGCTAAAAAGTAAGCAGGAGAAAATACCTGGTTTCAATCCCATTCCTAATGCTAAAGATGAGTTTAGCAGGGAAATGTATGCTATTGATAATTTTGAGAGCTTGGTTGGGTTTTTGAAAGATGAAAGGGTTGTGGAAGAAAGGGGAAAATCACAAACCATCGAGGAGTACCCTGAAGTAAAGTTAGAGGAGAGGCCTACTTATCAGCGTCAAAAGAAGATAAGGGTTTTTTCTAGAAGAAAGGGAAGTAGGGCTGAAGATGTTGCTAAAAATATTGCACCATTTTCTTCAAAGATGTCAGTACCAAATATTGTTGATTTGGATTCTCCTCCAAGTTTTTCAGAACATGCTTTCCCACCAACACCAAAGAGGCAGAAGGTTGAAAGAGTAAATATTTTTGATTGTGATGGTGATGAGGATGATGAAATTATTGTGACTCCAGATGAAATGCATCTTGAGATGCCATTGGACCCAGTTGACACTGCAAAAGGTTTGGGTACAATTTCTTTGAGGCTAGGAAAAGATGAAATCAAAGGAATAACAAGCAATGATGACTTGGGAATAGAAGGTTGCAAAGAGTTCATGATGGATGACTCTTTTATTCAAACCGGTGCTTTTAAAGATTTTGTGTGGAGAGAACATCCTGTATTATATACTTAGAAGGTGGAACATAAGAGAATTATGCATCCAAAGCTCCCAGAGAAGGTAATTCAAGCTAAGGTCAGGGAATAAATGAGAGACAAATTCAAAGAAATAACACCAGAATAGGGTCAGGCATTGGTTCAAAAAAGTGGAGTATTTCTACTCCCTCAATGGGATATCATTTATGTTCTGGTGTTTGGCACAATAAGAAGGGATAATAAGCCACTTCTTTCTACTGAAGAGGAAGATACATTAGCACTCAAGGGATCAACCTTTAGTGAGGAATGGGATGCTTTGGCAATCTGGTCCCTATCCACTGGCTCTAAAAATCCAAGCATTGCAAAACCATCTAATTTCAGTGGTCACTTGGTTGTGAGGAGAGTTGGTGAAACCCCAACATTCAAAGCTGCTGATATGGTCGTGAATGTTGCCAAATTCACCATAGAAATTGTTGAAGATTTGACCAAGGATCGGGATACTCTGAGAGGCCAATATAATGACATGATTATTGAATATAATAAGAGTAAACAAAAGGTAGTAGAGTTAGAAACTGAATTGAAATTATTGAGGCAATAAATGGATATCATGAGGTCTCAAAAGCAAGCCGGTTCTATCCACACTATTCCCGACTCAGAAATAGAGTAGTCTCAGCCTCCTACACAAGCATAGTCTTTGGCTATTGTTCCATATAATATGGGACAAGTGCCTATCGCTATTGAGAGGGCTACTAGCCCTGGAGGGGGAATTTCTAGGGAGAAACTAATTCATCAGGTTGAAGAATATAAGGAGATGGTAAAGAAAATCTGGGATGGAGTAGGGAAAAGCAATGTAGTGATAGTGGACACTATTTTGAAACATTTAAACAGAAGGGTCCAAAGTAAGCTAAACAGTGTTCATGCAAATTATGTCCTAATGTTGCAAGCATTAAAAATGTTTCCAAGGGATAAAGAATTGGCTATCCCATTGCTAAAAAAATGGAGACCTAGAATGGAGAAGTTGAAATTCATGGCAGTAGGGGAAAAACAACATGGTGATAAATATCATACTGTTATAGCAACATATCAATTGGTGAAGTGAATTGTTGAGCAGAATTTTCAAGGATTTTCCGCCCCTATGGAATCCAAGATTAAATTGCTGAAAGATGTGTATGATGGGAAGGCCTTGACCCCATTGCTTCATATTTTACATAGTCAGGATGAAATTAAAACCCTGTAGGTTTCGAAGGAGAAAATGAACAGTATAATGATGTCTCAAACACATGAGATATGCAAAAATGCTAACATCCGCATGCTAGAGAATACATTGGAAAATTTGTATTTTGTTATAAATTTCTTAGAGAACTTTGATAAAAAGGCCACATCGATAATGGTAAAGTATGCTCCCTATCGAAACAAGGTTGATCAGGTTGTGGCTTTCCAGTGGCCTTCTGAGGAGGAATTTGAATTATGGAAAAAGGTGTTCACTAATGAATTGGAATTATTAGTTTTATAGTCGAGAATTGCAACTTGGTCATGTATAATATAGGTTTGGCCTTAGATATTATATTCTAAAAAATTGCATCTCCTATTGACTCCAAGTATAGGGTGTTGAGGTGGATTTAATACTATAACGGCTAAGCATTCCTTCGATGTATGGGGAGCGGCCTTTGGAGCAATGTTTTCTTTCCTCCTTATCAACTAATGATGATATTTGTCTTATGCTCTCCACTCGCATAATAGAATTATAACTAAATCAGGAGTTAGCGGTCCAATCACAAATGGACAGGTGTACTCTCCAACCTAAAGCTTGTTGGCTCCCTTGTTTTATAAAAGGGAATTATGGGCCGAGAGAGTGGTATATTGAAATATCCAAAATATGAGAAATAAGAGTCTAGTAATATAAAGAGTATGAATTGTACATCCAAGTTTTAAAAAAATTTTGAGTCAGATTGGAGAATTTTTTTAATCATGAGGTTTTTTAGCATTTGTATCAAACTCATGAATATTTGGAGTTTATTTTAACTCCTACTATGTTATGTTACATGGATTATTAATGAATTATCGATCAAAGATTATTTTCATTGATTTTCATTTATTCTTTATTGTGAATTATGTTTAACTATAGCTTTGGTTAACCAGTAAATTCATGCAATTTAACAAATAAGATTCATAAAGTAGTAATACACTCAGGTATAGATATATGGGTTGTAATGCAATTTGTAATAGATCATAAGTGTTCAAAATGAAATTTACCCTGTAGTTCAGTTTTCTCTTTTGACTTCGTGCGTTGGGATATGGCACTAGAATTCTGATTACGTTTTATTCTCACATGTTTTCCATTATGGCATCAGGATATTTTACTCAAACATTTCCTATCTATTTACTTTATGTGGAGTTTGTGATTCTCTATTAAATGGACATGAGTGTTTTTTAAGGAATAGCTAATTTCTTGAATGATTTCATCCTTTAACATTAACTGGGAATCTATTTGTTGCTTACCTCTGTGTAAATTAATTGTTTAAATGTTGTATATTAAGAGCACATGTTAGGGAATACCCTCCTAGATTTTACAGAGTTCGAAGTGTAGGAGAATTAGCCTTATTCTTATTCTTGTTAAGTTGGCCATACTGTTCCTAGTCTTTTATTATTGAATATGGTGATTTCATAGGAGCTTCTAGGAAATACGTATGGGTTGCTTTAAAAAAATACCAACAAAATGGTGACTCTGCTGGGCAGCTATTGAATGAAAGGTCTCTAGTGCAGAATTGGTTTTGTGGGAGTCATTTGTTATAATATACTTGGTTTACATTGTGTGTCTAATTTGTCGTATTCAGCGTATGCATCTAGTTTTCCTAAGTTTTGTGTCAGTGTGTCGGGTAATGTTCAAACTCTTGTCTAAAGTCACAAAAGCAAAAGTGAAGTGCAATCACTTCATAATTCCCAATATTTTGGGTGTGGACTCTGATATAGCAGACACAACTATTCATACAAAGTACAAACAACAACGTGAAAAGAAGAGTCCTCATACACCAAATACCATGAAGAATACTAGAAACAATGCAAAAAAGAACTCAAAGCCAATGCTAGAGCTCGAACCGGCATAGCACAAGAAATGGATAAAAATAAATGATACCCCAAGTAAGTATGTTTCATCTCCTATCATCTCTTCTCCTACTTTGAATGCTGAAATAAATAGTGCTTTTATTGGTGGAGATTCCTCAAAAGTTGATGTATCTCAAATGGATCATGGTAGTTTTCCTTTTGAAATGGCTCGAGAGGTTGAAGCTGATATGTCCAAAGAGGAAGAACGATGGGGATTCTGGGAATAAGACAATCAGTTCCCAGAAGCTACAACACCTAGTATTATGTTTGTTTTTACCAAACAAAATTTCCAACCATGAGGGACCTCTTTGAATGAGGAAATGCCTTTGTTTCAAGATGAAGAACAAGCAGAGCAACCTTACTATACTCTTGCTCCAAGTGAGGTAGGAGATATCCTTGAGAATGAAATGGAAATACACAAGGATATGCAAACCTTAATTGAATAAGAAAAGAGGTTGTAGGAAAAAGAGGATAATAGGGATAGAATAAGAAGAGAGAATCTAGAGAGATTCTGAGCTAAGTAGTCCAAAAGGAATGCCCAAAAAAAGAAAGTTGAAAAGATGAGGGAAGAAGCAGCTAAGAGAAAAAACTTTGAGGAAAAGGTGGCTAAAGCAGCTGCTAATAAGGCTCAAGAAGTTTCTAAAGTAACATTCTCTATTGGAACTTCTACTACTCCCACATATACCCCTTCCATATCAACTACCAAAACTTCAGATCCATTGGATGGATCTAAGAAGACAACCTTTGTAGACCATGGGAAAGCTCATGTTGACCAACCTCAAAAAAAGTGCTTACAATTTCCCAAATTATAGAAGCCATCTTAATACTAGTGATGAAACAAATAATGAAATTAATCCTAGACCATCGGATTTTCCTCAAAATCCTGAGCTCCTAAGATTGCAACTAATAAATGATCAGCTACAGGTTAATCTAAGAAAAGCCAAAATAAAAGCTGCTAATGCCGAGATGGCAAGAAAGATAGCCTTCTTAAAGATATCTATACCCACTCCCCAAGCTTCTGGTTCAGGAAAGAGAGAGAATGAGTCATTGAGCAAGAATTTTGAGAAGCAAATTCCTAATAGTGGGGGTGGTGGTAACCAAGGTGGTCTAGGTGGAGGTGGTCATAAAAACTTCAGTTCTTAGTTTGAGGATGAAAAGGGAAGTACTGGAAAGGATAAACAGAAAGGTAGTGATGATAAGGGTGCATAGGGGGATGACAAGAAAGATATTGAGCAGCACAACATCCCCAAAAGTGGACGTGGTGGAGGAGCACCCCAAATTGATAAATACAAACAATTGTGTTTTGGCAATATTCGAGGATATCCTAATCTAGTTCTAGATAATGCATGAAAGCATCTCCCAAAATTCACTGGTAATAATTCTTTTAGGGGGGAAGACCATTTGAAATATAGGATGATGATGTAGCAATGAAATAATTTATGCAATCACTAGTTGAAGATGCTAGGGATTGGTATAAAGGGTTACCTGATGCTAGTATTGACTCCAGGGATGCTTTTTGTAGAGTTTTTAGGGAACAATACAAGGATTAGACTGACCCCAGATTTAAATTAAATGATTTTAATAACATTACCAAGTGGCATAATGAACTAGTTACTAAGTTTAATGCTCGTTTCCAAAAGGCTATGACAAGAGTTCCTGCATATTTGAGGCCTAATGAGAGTGCATGTTTAGTTGTGTATTGTAATGCTTATGATGCTAAAATGTGTTATTTATAAAGAGATAAAGATCCTCAAAATTTGAGGCAAGCATATAAGATGGCGATGAATATTGAAAATAATAGAAGAGCTTATGGTAAAGTAGGGAGAAGGGAAGATCCTAAAACTTTTAAAGGTACCAAGAATCAGACTGAAAAGGTTGCTAAACCTACTTCTGTTGATGGAAAGATAGATCAAGTCCTTACCCTATTGCAGAAAAAAGTAAAAAATGACAAGCCTCATTTTCAAAGAAATAATAGGCCTCCCAGGCTACAGGATTATCCCTATAATACCAATTGGAAGAATGGAAAACCTATGCAAGGAAACCAAAGAAATAATCAAATTCCGCTTGATCCTTTACAGAAGAATTCTCTGAATTCCATATAAAATTTACCTTGGTGTGAAGTATGCGGAATTCCTTACTCTTCATAACAGTGTGTAGTAGCACAAAATATGGTAGAATCTCAGGATAACAAGGGAGACGCTCAGCCTCCCCAGGATCAGGATACAATGACAAATGTATTATTTGGACCAACTGATCTGGCCTATGATGATTGTACCTCTGATAATGAGCCTCATGGCATGGATTTTGATGTTCAGAGACAACATAATGATGTACACCATCAACAAGTGTTCCCGAATGAAGGAGACAATGATGATTTTTTTGTGAATGAACTGGATGTGGATAACACTATTTTAAGAAGACCTTTCAATGAAGAAATTGAAAAATACACTATTGCCTTAGTTGCAAGGGAAAGAAATAACATACAATTGAGAAACAGAGTTGTTCCAGGTGATTAAGGTAAGCCTTGCAGCCTGTTCATAAAAGAAAAAGATGTAACTGGAACAAATGTCAATTTGGAGGCTAAGAATGTCATTTCAAAGCCTAAGGAAACAAGGGAGCCCTGGATATGGGAAAATAAATTTGATACGACCAAGACAAAGAATGAAGCTATACCCCAGAAGATGAAGGACAACAAGCAACACTCCTCTAATGATGAAATTCTCAAAGAAAAAGAAAAGGTAATTTCTAAAATCACAAATTTTCTTGAATTACCAAAGTACACTTCAATAGATATGTTTCAAGTACTTTCACAAGTTAAGGTTATTTTTCCTTTCTTGGAAATGATAGGTATAGATGAACATAAGTAAAGACTTATGCACTTATTAACAGTATTCCTACAAGTGGAAAAAGTAAAGTGGTTTCTGATCAAGTGAAATCAAAAGAGGATCAAGAAAAGAAAAAAAATGTGGAATAAAATATTACAAAAAGTCCCCAAATATACTTAGGTACCACTATTACTACTAATCCCAACCATGTCAATCCTTTTTTCTTAAGTCTGATTATTGATGGGAAAATGTTGATAAATTGCATGATCGATTCAGGAGCATCTAACAATGTGATGCTAGTAAAAATAATGCATGCAATAGGATTAAAAGTGGATAGTACATATGGTAAATGTTATGCAATGGATTCTAGGGAAGTATGTTATAGGTATTATAAACAGTGTTCCATATAGACTAGGAGCATTTCCTGAGAAAGAGCTACATATGAGTGTTGTAGTGGTGGATATTCCACCTACTTATGGCATGCTCTTATCCCAACCTTGGAGTGCTTCAATGGGTGGGAGTATACAATGTGATTTATCTTTTGCTACATTTTCCATTGAACAAAAATATGTCAAGGTAGATAGGGAAAAAAGAGCCCCTCACATGATTGAAAATGTGGAAGAATCACCAGAACCCATTAGAATTAACTTTGTGGAAACTAATCTAGAAAAATTCCAAGTTGAGGAAGATAAAACAAAAGAAATCCAATCTGCACCTATTTAAAAGGAAGTATTGAAGATGTCAGCAGACGGTGATTTATGGATAATGCATATTGATGGAGCTTGTTCTAAATATGGCTCAAGAGCAGGAATTTTCTTTACTTCCCCACAAGGTAAATAATTTAAATATTCTTTCTTATTGCAATTTTCTTGTACCAACAATGTTGTTGAGTATGAAGCTCTCATACTCAGTCTGAAGATAGCTTCAAAGCATGGTATTAAAGAATTATTTTTTTTGGGAGATTCTGAGTTAGTTGTGTCCCAGATTAGATCTCACTTTGTAGCTAAAGATAAAAGACTTGGGTAATATAGAAATGCAGTATGGGATACTATAATACTTTTGGTATAGAATGGATTGAAAGAGGACAAAATGCTAAAGCTGACTTGTTAGCAAATATAGCTGTCAAACTAGATGATGTCACTTTTGGTGGCATCTCACAAATAGAAGTATAGACCACACCTACAATACTTGATAATATCTATAACTGGAAAGTGTTTCATGATGACACAAACATACTGAAATTATTGCATTGTGTGGATCAGTATGAGAGCCAAGAAATTGATTTTGGCTCATTTGTAACAGAAATTCATGGGAAGGAGACCCTGTTTGGGAATGAAGTGATCCAGCTCAAAACTAACACCATCCCTAGGGGTCTTGTTGCACTTGAAAGAGTTTTTCATGGCATGATTATGTCAAATACTAAGAAAGCATCTACTCATAAACAGGATCTAGAAGAAATAAACTTAGGAATAGAAAGTGTTCCTAAGAATGTTTATGTTGAAAAGAAAATGAAGCCAGATTTTAGAAACATGTTGATAACCTTGCTTAGGAAATATAGACATGTTTTTTCTTGGTCCTACGAAGACCTTAAAGCATACAAGGAGGACTTATTCCAACATGAGATCTCATTGAAACCTAATATGAAGCCTTTCAGGCAAAAATAGAGATCAATTAACCCTACCCTGCAACCCAAAATGTAGGAAGAACTTGCTAAGCTAAGGGAGGTAGGAATCATCAAACCAATTAGACACTCATCTGGGGTCTCTAACTTGGTACCTGTTAGAAAGAAAAATGGAGATATTAGGTTATGTGTTGATTTTAGAAACTTGAATGTTGCTTCTTTAAAAGATAATTACCCATTGCCTAATATGGAGACTATGTTACAAAAGGTTACAAGATGTGAATTTCTATCTATGATGGATGGATTCTCTAGGTACAACCAAGTAATGGTTGAAGAGTATGAGCAATTCAACACTGCTTTCACCACACCATGGGGAACATATGTGTATGTAAGAATGCCATTTGGATTAATAAATGCGGGAGCAACTTTTCAAAGGGCTATGGATCTAGCCTTTGCTAATTTCATTGATTTTCTCCTTGCTATTTACCAAGATGATCTTATCGCCCATAGAAAAATTGAGGAGGATCATTGTCCTCACTTAGAGAAATTTTTTATCAGAGCTCTGGAATATGGGATATCTTTAAATCCTGGGAAGTGTGCCTTCGGGGTGAAAGAAGGAAAATTGTTGGGACATCTAGTTTCAAAAGATGGGGTGTGGATTGATCTAGAAAGGATTACTTCTATTGATAGATTTACACAACCAAAAAATGTAAAAGGTATCCAATCTTTCTTTGGACAGATAAATTTTCTAAGAAGATTTGTCACAAATTTTGTTGAGATTGTCCGCCCAATATCAAATATGCTAAAGAAGGGAGAAAAGATAATATGGACAAGAACACAATCCAAGGCTTTCCAGGCTATTAAAGATGCAATTAAGCAAACCACTTTCCTCAAGTCGCCTGATTATTCAAAACCATTCTGGTTGTTTACTTTTGCCTCTTTTTAGACTATAGCTAGTGTATTGTTGTAGAAAGACAATGATGGTTTTGAGCAGCCAATTGCATTCTTTAGTAAATCATTGCAGGCTATAGAATTGAAATATGACATATCTGAAAAGAAAGCATATGCCCTGGTAAAGGCAGTTAAGAATTTCAAACCTTATCTAATGAGAGCAAATTTTGTGGCATATGTACCAATGACATCAGTTAAAAATATTTTCACCCAACAAGAGACTACAGGAAGAAGATGCAGATGGATAAATAGAATCCAAGAG
The DNA here is from genome assembly GCA_007115665.2 of Sequoiadendron giganteum. Lineage (NCBI taxonomy): Eukaryota > Viridiplantae > Streptophyta > Pinopsida > Cupressales > Cupressaceae > Sequoiadendron > Sequoiadendron giganteum. Next base: position 288,518,796 of record CM021106.1, read on the forward strand.
TTTAACATTGGCATACATATTACTAAGCTTGTAAGAGGTCAAGGTCTAGCTAAATTAATGGTTGAGGCAAATCTGGAGGTAAATCAAATAAATTAGATAGAGCAACAGAACATTGCGCCCATTTGTGATATGCAAACTTATGGTTGGTACATAAGGATTATTGAGTATTTACAGATGATGCAATGCCCTGAAGGTATTCCCCTTACTGAGAAAAGAACTCTCAAACTGCAAGCAATTAGATATGTCATTATTGAGTGTGAGCTCTGGTGGAGGAACTCTGAAGCTATTATACTCAGATGTGTGGATGGAGACCAAGCTAAAGATTTAATAATAGAAATGCATAAAGGAGCTTATGGAGGCCATTACATGGCTAAGACAATGGCTCATAAAATTCTAAGAGTAGGATACTAGTGCCCTACTATGTTCAAGGATGCCCATAGATATGTTAAAAAGTGTGATGTCTATCAGAGGTTTGCTGGAAAGTTAAAGTTTTCAGGCAATTTTCCATTGAGACCAGTATCTATTTCAGCTCCTTTCAAGCAATGGGGTATTGACCTCATAGGGGAGATATCTAAAAAATCCAGTGGAGGACATGCATGGATATTGGTGGCAACTGATTATTTTACTAAATGGATTGAAGCAATCCCATCCAGAAGGGCCACAAGTAAAGTTGTTGATTTTTTGACTGAAAATATTTTCAGCCATTTTGGGGTACATGAAATAATTGTCTCAGACAATTCTATGTGTCTCAGATCTGAAGATTTTATTAATTTTTGTGATCAATATGGTATAAATTTTTCATATTCTTCCCCTTATCATCCCCAAGGGAATGGACAGGAAAAGTCTAGTAGTAAGAGTTTGATGAAGATCATCAAATGCATGATTGAGAAGAACAAAAGGGCTTGGGATTCAAAATTAAAATTGGCACTATGGGCTGATAGGACAACTGTCAAGAAGGCAATTGGTCATTCACCTTTTAACCTAGTCTATTGGATGGAAGCACGTATCCCACAAAACAACCTAATAAAGATGTATGAATTTGTCCAAGAATATGATGATGATATATGTGATGAGATGCAACATAGAATGGATGAATTAAGTCAATTGGATGAAACTAGAAGAGAAGCTCATAAGAGAAATGAAAAATTACAACTTTAGGTGAAGCATCTTTATGACAAAAGGGTAGTTGAGAGAAAATTTGATATTTGAGCAATGGTGTTTCTCTGGAATGCAAGATCAGAAGATAAGGGCAAGCATAGAAAATTCGATCCCCTTTGGCTAGGCCCATATATAATCATGGATACACATGGAGAAGACTCATATTTTTTATAGTCACTTGCGGGTGAAGTTCTAGAACTGCCAATACATGGACAGTTCTTGAAATACTACTTCTCTTGAAGTAGCTCTTTTTCCATGTACATTGTATAGTCCTGTAAGTAGTGTATATAGGTGTGTTTCTTTCTATTTTTTTTTCTTTTTGTCTCCTTGTCTTGTCTAGATAGGTCCTTGGTTTTTGGTTCTCTCTATATCTGGTCTGTGTAACCATAGATTCTGGAATCTTGCTATGCCCATATAGGGCATACATCCCCAGTCGGAGCCACTGGTGGAGATTTTAATTTTTTCCCCTTAAACGTATATTTTGTCCTCGGCTCTGAGTGGTAGGGTCATGGGTTTTCTTTTCTGGCATTGACTTGTTATTGACAGTGGTCGGTCACTTAAGTGGTCTTTTATCCCTTTTTCATCATGACTTTACCAACCCCATTTACCCGTCCTTTCGATATTTTGCGTCATGACTGCATTATATTTTAATAGTGTCGAACTATTGAATTATTTTGGATTAAACCTCTAAATAATATTTTTGACTTTGAAGGTCATTTCCCCATCCACCTAGTCAGTCCCTTTCATTATGAATAACCTTTTCGCATGTGCAAATTGCGTGACCATCGGATGACGTGATTTTAATCTTGATTGTTGCTCACAGACCTCACAAGGTTTCTAATAACGTCAAAAAATATGGTGTGAGGCATGCGATATGCTGCCATCTGTCACATTTGATGGTGGGGACCAGTTTTGCTTGTTGATTGATGATGGAGGCTGATGTCGACAACTTTTTCCATACCGACGCATCATGGTCATTCCTCTCCAACCTCGCGCAATTAAAACTGCAGTTTTAATAATGTTGTGAGGTGTGTGATTTGGTGATGTGTGGACTCCAATGCTATGCACTGATAACAAAGGTGGGGCCTATTTCGTGCTGATGTGGTGCCTGATAGGTGAATATCCTATATGTTTGGTGACTGTAGGGAGAACATGTCATTTTCAAACTATTTTGAATAAATTTGAGCCGTTCTCCTGGCCAATGTTGTCTTTGATCAACGAGTCATATTTAAACTAAATTGGTTTTGTACTATAGCCATTTTATCTCACACGAATGAATAGTAATGGTCGAGTTCGACTCTGCCTACATAATTAAATGCTAAAATTTGTGAATTACTATTGTCATGTTGTATCTCTACATTGAGTAAGAAGTGCTTGGTATCGAGTGAAGCAAGTTGTGGTTACGATTTCTCAATTTCGCTGACCTGGATGTTCAACGAGTGAAATAGTAAGTAGCACATACACCATTTATTGTAAATTCAGAAGATTTTATGGTTTCTTGTTGAGAAATTCATGATTGATTCAATTCATGATTGATTCATGTTTAGTTCTTTAAGAATTGTTTGAATAGATTCACTTTTAGAGCTCATCTAGTTAATTGTTGAAGACTCTAGAATTGTGAGGTATTCTTTTGTTTAAGGCTAAAGGAGAAAATTCTAATTGCTTGCTATCTAAAAATAAACAAACCCTAGCTCGAATTATCATTTGTCTAGTACAAATGGTACCCAAGGCCCAAATTTTTGGTTTTCAAACCACTACCAGGTCTTTATCCCAAGATATTATTAATTTTTTATAACCCTCTACTAGCAAGAAGCAGGAGGGAAAGGTTTTATTCTATGGACCTCAACTATTGGAAAGATTGATAGACAAGCAATGTGCAATTCAAGATGTCGAGTTACCATACATTGGGTAGCAGTTGTTCTCCAATTGGTTTGGGAACAAGAATTTTTTCAGTTCCTTTGTGTAACCCCTAAAGGTTAAACTTGGGTAAATTGGTGGTGCCTAATGTTTATATGGATACAGATCTTTTAAAGGACATTGTTGCTAGATATAACCCTATGGCCTAAATTGCCAAAACACATGCTGGTGTGCAAATGATTAAGATAACCAGAGAAGAAATTGCAGAGATTTTCAAATTGCACGAATGGAGTCAGGATATGGTTCCTGTCGACTTTGTGGTTTTCAGAAAAGAGTATAGAAATATTAGGGGTTTATTCATAACATCCTTTTTAATACCTCATTTAGCTGTCTCAGGAAGAGGAAAAAATCATAAGAAGGTAGTAATTGGTAGGAATGAGATTGAACCTTTTCCTGTGGACTATTTCTCAAGTTATTTCAAGAAGACTGTTTGTGCTTTATGTCAAGTTTTGGGAGTCAGCTTAAATAAAACCTAGCATACCGATATTATGTATATCGTAGTAAATCTCCAGCACCTGGGTTTTAATGTAATATATGATTTTTCCACTTATTTGGCAGAGAAGATGCACACAGTTCTAGTAGCCCTAAAGGAGGGGAAGAATTGGGTTGAATTCAGATGGTATTCCTTGTTAATCCACATGTTTTTGTATAGGGGTTAGGTTGTGTTCGAAATAGATATGGAATTAAAGAAAGAAGGAAGGAAACATTGAAATGTATGTCCAATATTGGACTGGGATTCTTGACATGCATGATCATAAGTTTGATTATGTAACTTTCCATAATGTCTTTGGATCTAAATTAAGGAGGGCTCTAGATCGTGACCCCCCAAGGATCCCAAAATAAATTCATGACTTCTTGAGGCCGATGGAGAGAAGGCTTGAATTGAACATAATACACAATTTGGTAGACATTATCCCCTATCATAATACCACAGTTTTTAGGGTTTTTGGCACTAATGTCTATCCAAATGTTATGCCAAGGGAGGTTCCCCTTAGAATTGGATGTTTGGAAATCATGAGGAAGTTGGGGGGCACTTAGGAACTACACTTTCCAGATGAACAGAAGAAAGGTTCTTTCTTCGTTGAATATACAAAATTTGCCAATTTTGTTATGGCAAAAGGAGGATGGAAGGATTTGCACATATTACTTGGGCCTTAGTAGGGAAATGTATGCTATTGATAATTTTGAGAGCTTGGTTGGGGTTTTGAAAGATGAAAGGGTTGTGGAAGAAAGGGGAAAATCACAAACCATTGAGGAGTACCCTGAAGTAAAGTTAGAGGAGAGGCCTACTTATCAGACCCAAAAGAAGATAAGGGTTTTTTCTAAAAGAAAGGGAAGTAGGGCTGAAGATGTTGCTAAAAATATTGCATCATCTTCTTCAAAGATGTTAGTACCAAATGTTGTTGATTTGGATTCTCCTCCAAGTTTTTCAGAACATGCTTGCCCACCATCACCAAAGAGGCAGAAGTTTGAAAGAGTAAAGATTGTTGATTGTGATGGTGATGAGGATGATGACATTATTGTGACTCCGGATGAAATGCATCCTGAGATGCCATTGGACCCAGTTGACACTACAACAAGTTTAGGTATAGTTTCTTTGAGGCTAGGAAAAGATGAAATCAAAGGAATCACAAGCAATGATGACTTGAGAATAGAAGCATGCAGAGATTTCATGATGGATTACTCTTTTATTCAAACCATTGATTTTAAAGATTTTGTGTGGAGAGCACATACTGCATTATATGTTGAGAAGGTGGCACATGAGAGAAGTCTACATCCAGAGCTCCCAGAGAAGGTAATTCAAGGTAAGTTCAAGGAACAAATGAGAGACAAATTCAAAGAAATAACACTAAAACAGGTTTGGAAATTGGTTCAAAAAAGTGGAGTATCGCTACTCCCTCAATGGGATATCATTGATGATGTGGTGTTTGACACAATAAGAATGGCTAATAAGCCACTTCTTGCTACTGAAGAGGAAGCTACATTGGCACTCAAGGGATCAACCTTTAGGGAGGAATGGGATGCTTTGGCAATCTAGTCCCTATCCACTAGCTCTAAAAATCTAACTATTTTAGAACCATCTGACTTCAGTGGTCACTTGGTTGTGAGGAGAGTTGCTAACACCCCAACATTGGAAGCTGTTGATATGGTCGTGAATGTTGCCAAATTCACCAAAGAAACTGTTGAAGATTTGATCAAGGATCGGGATACTCTGAGAGGCCAATATAATGACATTATTATTGAATCTAATAAGAGTCAACAAAAGGTAGTAGAGGTAGAAACTAAATTGGCCTTATTGAGGCAACAAATGGATACCATGAGGTCTCAAAAGTAGGTCAGTTCTAGCCACACTATTCCTGACCCACCAATAGAGCAGTCTCAACCTCCTGCACAAGCACAGTATATGGATTTTGTTCCATATAATATGAGACAAGTGCCTATCGCTTTTGAGAGGGCTACTAGCCCTGGAGGGGGACTTTCTAGAGAGAAACCGATTCATCAAGTTGAAGAATATAAGGAGATAGTAAAGAAAATCCGAGATGCAGCAGGGAGAAGCAATGCAGTGATAGTGGACACTGTTTTGAAACATTTAAATAGAAGGATCCAAAGTAAGCTAAATAATGTTAATGCAAATTATGTCCTAATGTTGCAATCATTAAAAATGTTTCCAAGGGATAAAGAATTGGCTATCCCATTGCTAAATAAATTGAGCTCTAGAATGGAGAAGTTGAAATTCATGGCAGTAGGGGAAAAACAACATGGTGATAAATATCCTACTTTTATAGCAACATATCAATTGGTCAAGGGAATTGTTGAGCAGAGATTTCAGGGATTTTCTGCCCCTATGGAATCCAAGATTAAATTTTTGAAAGATGTGTATGATGGGAAGGCCTTGACCCCATTGCCTCATATTTTACATAGTCAGGATGAAATTAAACCACTACATGTTTGGAAGGAGCAAATGAACAATATAATGATGTCGCAAACACATGAGATCTTCAAAAATGCTGACATCCGCATGCTATAGAATACATTGGAAAAGTTGTATTTTGTTGTAAGTTTCTTAGAGAACTTTGATAAGAAGGCCACATCGATAATGGTAAAGTATGCTCCCTATTGAAACAAGGTTGATCACGTTGTGGCTTTCCAGTGGCCTTCCGAGGAGGAGTTTGAAATATGGAAAAAGGTGTTCACTGATGAATTGGAATTATGAGTGTTATAGTTGATAATTGCAACTTGGTCATGTATAATACAGGTTTGGCCTTAGATATTATATTCTGAAAAATTGCATTCTCCTTTTGACTCCAAGTACAGGGTGCTAAGGTGGAGTTATTACTCTAAAGGCTAATCATGCCTTTGATGTATGGGGAGCAGCCTTTGGAGTGATGTTTTCTTTCCTCCTTATCAACTAATGATGATCTTTGTCTTATGCTCTCCACTCACATAATAGAATTGTAATTGAATCAGGAGTTAGCGGTCGAATCACAAATGGACATGTGTAATCTCTAATCTGAAGCTTGTTGGATCCCTTGGTTTATAAAAGTGAATTGTGGGCCAAGAGAGTGGTCTGTTGAAATATCCAAAATATGAGAAATAAGAGTCTAGTAATATAGAGAGTATGAATTGTAAGTCCAGGTTTTATAAAAAATTTGAGTCAGATTGGAGAACTTTTTTAATCATGGGGTTTTTGAACATGTTTGTATCAAACTCGTGAATATTTGGATTTTATTTTCTCTCCTTGTGTGTTATGTTACATGGATTATTAATGAAATATCGATCAAAGTTTATTTTCATTGATTTTCATTTATTCTTTACTGTGAATTGTGTTTAACTATAGCTCTTGTTCAAAGGATCGGTTAAATGCTTTAGTTAAGCAATAAATTCATGCAATATAACAAATAGGATTCATAAAGGATTAATAAACTTAGGTATAGATATATGGGTTGTAATGCAATTCATAATAGGTCGTAAGTGTTGAAAATAAAATTTACCCTATAGTTCAGTTTTCTCTTTTGACTCTATGCATTGGGATATGGCACTAGAATTCTAATTAAGTTTTATTCTCGCATGTTTTGTGTTATGGCATCAAGATATTTTACTCAAACATTTCCTATCAATTTACTTTATGTGGAGTTTTTGTTTCCTTGTTAAATGTACATGAGTCTTTTTTAAGGAATAGCCAATTTCTTGAATGATTTCATCCTTTAACATTAATTGGGGATCTATTTGTTGCTTACCTGTGTGCAAATGAATCATTTAAATGCTATATGTTAAGAGCACATGTTAGGGAATACCCTCCTAGATTTTACAAAGTCTAAAGTGTGGGAGAATTATCCTTATTTCTATTCTCGTTAAGTTGGCCATATTGTTCCTAGTCTTTTATTATTGAATGTGGTGAGTTCATAGGAGCTTCTAGGAAAAATGTGTGGGTTGCAGTAAAAAAACACCAACACCTCCCATGTTTGGTCGTTGCTTATCCCGAGAATTTACTGCCAAGCTAGGTGGGTACCTTTCTTTAGATTGGTCACACTTAATTATTTGGACTAATAATGGGGTCAAGATGAATCTGTTGTCTAAACCATTGCATTCAGAACATGTAGTAGATGAAGCAATGATAAATTTTGAGGCTACCCATACCTCTATCACCAGAGAGGAAATGTATTGCACCGAGTTACTTAAGGGTGAAAAGGTAACCTAAGACTAGACTGATGATGAAGAAGTCCTCTTGAGTAAATTTTTTGACACTAATCCTTTCAAGAATTATCATGCAACTGAAATGGGGACTTATGTGATCTACAATGAGGATCAAGTGATTCCAAACATTGTGAAGGATCCCTAGTGTAATCACGTGTCAGGGTTGTGGATGCTACACTTTGATGGAGCAAGGTGTAAAATTGGTGTAGGTGTTGGGATATGTTTGACGTCTCCATCAAATGAAGAGACTCTTAGGTCTTTTTTATTTCAATTTGTCTATTCAAAAAATTAAGTTCAATATGAAGGCCTTGTGCAAGGTTTAAGCCTTGCATTTGAAGTAAAGATTGTAAATTTCCTAGAAGAGCTAGTAACGAGGTTTGGCACACCCAAGACCATCATCTCTCACAATGAAAAATACTTCCTGAGTTTGAAGGTATGCCAATTCACACTCAAGAATGGAATATTCTTAAAAAACTCTTCAAATTATTACCCACAAGGGAATGGTTGAGCTAAGTCGACTAATAAAAATTTAGTCTGACTCATCAAAAGGATTGGGTCTTAGGATTAGAGAGAATGACATTTGAATCTTAAAGCAACGCTATGGATGGACCACATAACCCCCAATCAGGTCTATATGGATATTCTCACCCTACAGTTGCTAAAGTCTCTAGAGCCAGAACAAAACGGAGCTATGGAGGTTTGGTTAGCTAAGCTATTAGAAGTCCAAGAAAAAATGGAAAATTCCCTAATGGCCATGTGCAACCGTCAACATTTGGTTAAGAAATTGTTTGACAAGAAGACCTTCGACCAGGGTCTTAAGTGTGGAGATTTGGTACTCAAATTCAATGAGAGAGTCATAAAACTTGGCCAACATGGTAAGTTTGATATTTTTTCAGAAGGACCTTTCCACATCATCAAATGTAAGCAACACAATGCATTCGAACTAGAAAATATGGAAAAAGAAGCATTCGGAATTCCTGTCAACAAAATTCACTTAAAACTATTCAATTAGCTTTATTAACCCTTTGACATGTATAAATATGTGAATATGTAATTATTCCTTTTTTGTGTCTTGTTCGATCGAGCTATTAAGTAGAACCAATGATCAGCAAAAGGAAAGAGAAAGTAATCGAAATAAAAGATTGACAAAGTTCTATATTCATTATTTATGGTATTATGTACTCCAAAATTTACAATCCAAAATGGATTTTGAGCTAGGATTTTTGAGTATATATATTATAAAATTTTGAGATATATATACAAAAACAAAGGAAAAAAGTTTCATTCATTCAAGATGAACTTCATCATCAGCATGAGCAATGAGATCACCAGCATGGGTAGGAGCGTCAACAACAATTGTAAGAGGTGGTGGGTACACCAAGTTCCTAAAGTCAGTATAACACCCCACATCATAGAAGAACTCTACATTGTAGCACCTCATCAGGAAGTGGCATGCACAAGACACCCTCTAGCAGTGTTCTTCAATACTCATCTTGCAGAATTCACTCAAGAAAGGTACCTAGGCCACCATTGCATCCTCCTCGATGTGTCAAGAAAGGTCACTAGCCATTGGAAGCCCAAGGGGTTACACAAAATTTGTCACGCCGTCTCGAATCCCACTGAGATAGAACTTGGGAAAAACCTCCTTGGTAAGCCATAGTATCATCCCCTTTGGCACCTAAATATTGATCAAGGAGGCAACAAAATGAGAGAAAACATTAGTGTTAACTCTATACTTATCTTCATATTATATACAATCCCTACCTAGCACCCACTTTATTGCAATAATTTCCAGCGAATGTTTATCACTTGTCATACGTTTTGATCACCTACTAGAGATCTCTCCTAAAAAAGAAGCTTGAGACTTATTGCTCGTAACCCTTGTAGACATGGAAAATGTACATTTTTGATCTGGCACACTTGATCCTGATTACTAATAACATTTATTCTTGAATCATACTTTCAAGTGACATTAACTTCATTTCCTTTCCCTCTTCAACAAGTCATTTCACTAATTCAAATTCAAACTAAATGCATTTATTGGCACTTTGGCCAAAATATGCACAACCATCAACCATTCACATCATGACATGTGGCATTCAACCATTGGATTGAAGGTTAGTCCCACATTACTCAAATCTCTTTCATTCTTCCAAATTGAAATCTATAAAGTGGAGGCTTCTCTCCTCATTTCTCATCCACAATTTTCATGCAAATTTACTCTCTTCACATTTGAGAGCTAATTTTTCCCATTTCACTCAACCATTCATCATCTTCAACTTGTAACAAGGTTATGCTCAAATCTCTTTGGGAGATTTGACCATTTCTCAATCACTCACAATTGCAACTTAGGAGTTGGGAAAGGGCCAATTTCAACATTCAATTGGCACCAATTCCCCCATGGGATCACTATTCTATTTGCTTAATTAGGATTAACACTCACTTATTTAAGTTTTGTTCTTCATCATTTCCTAGTCTAAGTTAAATAGATGGATTTTATGGGGAATCTCTCATACTTGTTTGTATATTGAGCTAACGATTTCACATGTTTGTTGTTCTTGTGCATTTGTAGGTTTAGGGGCTCACATTTTGGTGCTAGAAGGAGGGCTTGATCAAGAATTTAATCACATTTTTCAAATTTTCCATGTTTCTTAACATTTTTTTTTGTAGGTCACAGGGAAACAATCCTGCGACATCATATTGCATCGCTTTCATAGGCACAGTGCAATACTGCACCGCTTTCAGAGGTGTGGTGCCATACCGAACCGTGCAAATTGCTAAACCATGCCGCTTTTCTCTTCCCGCCTGTCAATTTCAAAATTCCTCACCGTGTCGCTTTCATCTCCATGGTGCCATATTGCACCACGTTTTCCCAAATCATGCCGCTTTTGCTTTCCCACCTATAAAATTTTAAATTTGCAAACTTGGCCACTTTACAAACTACGTCGCTTCACCATATTGTGTTGCATATTCGGTCTTTGTTCCTACAGAGTGTCACCCACAGTCAACCCCGCGACACTATATAGCATCGCTTTTTGACTAAACTATGCCACTTTTTTATAAACTACGCCGTGAAAATAGTCAGGTCTGAAATTTGGCATGTGCTTTTTAAATTTTGGATTTTCTAATTCTTGACCTTGTTTGCTGTCTTTTTGCTCTCTGGTTTTCTGTCATTTTGCAGCTTGGAGCATGGAAACAAGAAAAGGAAGATGTTCATCATGACATCATGCTCATCATACCCAAAGTGTTTTTAAACAATAAAGTGTTCTTCAACACTCTTTAAGGATTTTAGATTCTTGTTTAAGAGAAATTTGTTAATATCATTTTCCTTAGAAACACTAGATTTACTTTGGGTTTAAAAAGAACAAGCAAATTTCCTTTTCCAAACAAAGTAGGAGATTCATTATGACATCATGCTCATCATACCCAAAGTGTTTTTAAGCACTAAAGTGTTCTTCAACACTCTTTAAGGATTTTAGATTCTTGTTTAAGAGAAATTTGTTAATGTCATTTGCCTTAGAAACACGAAACCTCTTTTGCGTTTAAAAAGAACAATCAAATTTATTTTCAAAAGTCGCAAAAGGGCTAAAAATAACCTTAGGAACAACATACTGGATTTTGTTTAAAGGTTAACAATTGAACAAGGCAATCTCACATTTCCTTTGGTGCTTAAAAAGAACTCATTATTGCTTTGAAGGATTTAAAATGAATATGTATTTTTTGTGCCTTGTAATATTTTTTGTAAAGTAGGGTCATTTAAAAAGGCATATGTGCTTCTCTCGCACTTCACGGTGATCTTGAGAATCAAAATTCTTTTTTGCTGACACTAAGTTGCATAAAATATTGCCTCCACATTTCAATTTGGGTAACTAACAATTGAACACGACATTCATGTGTGAGCATGGCATATTGCGAAGTTTCTCCCTTTGTTTTTCAACAAAGGTTGATTGAACGACGGGATATGCTAGCTTGCTATTGTTTATCTTAGCGGGCCTGCCTTGTGGGAAATAGTAATCACCCAACGAAATGACCCAACCGAGAACATGCTAAATCCAAGCGACTTCCAACTGGTATATAAGTGTGGATTCTTGAGGAAAGTTCAAGAATCATGAGGATTATTCTGATGAGAAGGGCATCAATGGTCTCTCATCGTAGTGTATAGTCCCCCATGAACGGAATGCCCACATTAAAACCCTTTGTTTAGAAAAGGCCAAATCCTTATCTATTTTGTTGGTGCAAAAGGTCATGTCCTTTGAAGCCACCCCACGTTATACATGCGGTTTTGTTGTAGAAATGGAAAGTATGCCATCGTAGATTCATGGGTACTAATTCTTGGCTGACCCGAGAAGTGTGTGTCATGGAGGGGAGCCAGTGTGGTCAAGAATTTAACCATCCACACAAAATATGCGTAGCTAGATTCATCCAATTGGGAACCCAACAAAATATTATCTCATCATCCTAGGGTTGTAGAAAGTGCTTGGAAGTGAACAATGCATTGCTTGGTCCTAAAAACATTTGAAAACAAACATACATAAAGAACTTTGAATTTCAAACCCCTTGGAGAAAACAAATACCTTTTGATGAATTTAAGTACTCTTGCTTTCCCTAGGGACCATATCCTTAGAGGTTTCTAAGTTCTTGGATCCTATCATCATTTGTTTTCAATAAGGTTAAACATAGGAGACTTTTTTCCCTTTTCTCCTTGATTTCTACATAATGGACCTTGTGGGATGAAAAAGAAAGTCGGACATTAGACATGCAGTTTGAAACATAAGCAAGCAAGTGCCTTTGGTAAAAAGAATTCATTAAGCCAAGATAAAAGACAAATTGAACCTCATATGCGTTGTTCCAAATGATTTCCCGAAAGGTCAAGATTCCAAAACCAAGGTTCAACAGGATAAGTCAAAAAGCCCCTAAACAACACCTTGAAATGCTCCTTGAAGTCAAAGAAAGACTAGTATACAACTTCTATAAAATGGCTTCAAGGAATAATCCAACTTTGTATGGGTTCTACTATCAACAAAATCTCAAACTTTTTGAAAGGTTTTCTTTCCTCACATAGGAAATCTAGCATGTTCTTCAACACCGAGGTTTTATAAAAAGGACTCATGCCTAGGTCAAGGTCCAAGATCAAATTCATCATCCTCATCCATCTCTCCATCAATCAAATCTCATTCCATCAACAAATGTTTTGTGAACTTTAAAAAAATCACTCATGCTAAACTTAAAGGGCTAAACCAACATCACCCTATATTGGCTTAACATACCTAGCCAGAATAGTCAAATCTCTTGGACGAATTCACCTCTAGGATAATGCAACTTCCTAAGGTTTACTAGTTCACAATCACCTTGATTGGCTTAACACACCTAGCCAATTCATCCACTTGTGCAAGTTCCCCTAGGATAACACAACTTCCTAGGGACTACAACTTCACTACAATCTTGTTTGACTTAATACATCTAGTCAAACCATCACAATCAACCTAAGTCCTAAATAGTTGAGCATAACCCTTGAAAAGTTCTTCAAAAGGTTTCACTCTCTCACTTCATCCATTTATCTCATCATCATTACCACCCTCTTTGATCTTTAACTTCCCTAGTTCTTCTCTTTTGGGCCTAAAAGCTATTTTTTATGGTCCAAACAAGATCACAATACAAGAAGAACATGGAAAATATCAGCGAAATATCACAAAATCCTCAAGAGGAGAGCTATGAAGAGGACATCACAAACAAAAACATGGGGATGACACAATCTGAAATGATGAAAATGGTTCAAAATCCAGAGAACCACAAAATTGTCAGTGCCATGTTCAAATACTTAAGCACGTTAGCGGAAGGAGGGGTCCAATTCCCTTCTAACCTTGACGCAGGCACTAGTATGGACATGCCTCTTAAAAACACATCCCCAACATCAAATGTCAATCAAGAAATACATCACACCACCTTGGCCATCACACCAACCTCGCCAAATGTAAACAAGGGGAGTGCCATGTTTCGAGAGTTACAAAAGCATCGCCTTGTGACCAACAAAGAGGTGGTTGTCAACACCACACCGGATAATTCTGTCCTAATAAATCCATCACACCCATACATCCCACTCACCTTTCATAATCCCGTCGGCTCATCTTCATTCCATGCTACACCAACATATTAATCAAACATACAAACTTCTCTACCACAAGGAGAAGGTGGTTTGTTTGGAACAAGCGGGGTTGCTGATCCTTTTTCTTTCCAGGGTAGCATACCATCTCTTCCACCATTTCCATTCACAACCACATCACCTCTCAGATTGGGTTTTCCTCCCCTAAACATCGATAAGGGGAGTGCCATGTTTCGAGAGTTACAAAAGCATCACCTTGTGACCAACAAAGAGGTGGTTGTCAACACCACACCGGATAATTCTGTCCTAATAAATCCATCACACCCATACATCCCACTCACCTTTCATAATCCCGTTGGCTCATCTTCATTCCATGCTCCACCAGCATATCAATCAAACATACAAACTTCTCTACCACAAGGAGAAGGTGGTTTGTTTGGAACAAGCGGGGTTGCTGATCCTTTTTCTTTCCAGGGTAGCATACCATCTCTTCCCCCATTTCCATTCACAACCACATCACCTCTCAGATTGGGTTTTCCTCCCCTAAACATTGATAGTTCCTCATATCCGAGCAATGCGAACATCATATTAAATTCCCTCTTTTTTCCCATAGCATCACAACAACAAATCACGACCATTCAAACCACCACGACAAATACATCAATTGGTCCTCAAATATCCCAAGGAATACCTTCTCAAGGACCGAGCATCTCAACCACCCCTCCAACAACCCAAAGCCCAACCACCACCATAACCCTCTCACCTGTCACAATGGTTGGCATCATTCCCGTTCCACCACCAATCCCACCAAAATCCAACGTGGAAAATTCATTCACCACTCTAATCCAAACCATTCAAAAGGCCAACCAACAAAGGGTACTCAACCAAAACCAGCAAGCTCAAGCACAAGCTCAAGCTCAAGCCCAAGCTCAAGCCCAATCTTAAGCTCAAGCTCAAGCCCAAGCTCAAGCCCAAGCGCAAGCACAAGCACAAGCCCAACAATAGGCGCAAGCACAATACCAAGCGCAACTACAAGCAATCCATCTGCAAGCATACCAACAAGCCTTGCAAGACTTTCAGGCATAGAAACAAGCCAAACATCAAGCTTTGTTGGCACAATAGCAGCTCAACCAAAAACAAGCTTTATTGGCGCAACAACAGCTAGACCAAAAAAAAGCTTTGTTAGTGCAACAACAACTTGACCAACAATAGGCTTCACAGGAACAACAATAGATGGACCAACAACAAGCATTGTTGGAACAATAGCAGCAAGATCAACAACAAGCATTGTTGACACAAATGCAGGCATACCAACAGGCCTTGAATGCACAACAGAGCTTACAACAAATTCCCACTAGTACTCCTCCCACCCATCAAACACCTCAAAACACGTTCATTCCACCTCTCGATCCAAACAAAGATGTTGCAACATAAATGTAACTGCTCTTGTAGCAAGTGTTGGACTTACAAGAAGGAAAAAAAACAAGAACACTGGGCAACTTGTGCCCTTATCCTTTTGACAGAAGTCTCACCATGGTACCATTCCCAAAGGGATTCGAGATCCCCAAATTTGACAAGTATAATGGAATGGGCAACCCTGAAAACCACGTCAAGGAATTTCAGGTGCATTTCATGGAGGTTGCATACGATGACACATATCTAATGTGACTATTCCCCCAAAGTCTAAATGGTCCAGCTATGGAATGGTTTTCTCGCCTACCCACGGGCATTAAAACATTCGAAGAAATCGTGGAAGCTTTCCTTAAGAATTATGCTTTCAACATGGGTGTGAATGTTAGTTTGGAAGAACTATCAACACTCAAACAATGAAAAGGAGAGCTATTCGCATCATTCTTGCAAAGCTAGCGATCCAAGGCCAATCAGAGCAAGTGGACCATGCCAAAAGAACAACAAGTTTGCACCATAATATCCAATCTAGATGAAAACTTGGCGTTCTACTTGAAAATGCAATGCATCACATCATAGGATCAATTTATCCCAAAGGCGCTCAACATCGAAAGAGCCCTTACTGCATGAGGAGGCGCGTCAATATTCACTCCACCATAGGATAACCACCCATCCAAAAACTATAATGATAAACCTCAAACATGGTTGAGGAACAAAAATATAACAAACGACGGTGTGGTCGATGCTAAAGTGGTCATCAGTGCCCCTAAGAAGAACATCCAAACCCATCATCAACCGCAAAATCATAATCGCAACAACGTGCAGACTGATGTAGTAGTGGCATAACAACCACTTCCCACCAATCAAATCAATAACTTGGGTAATCAAAGAGGACCACCTCCCTGAGGCAAATATCCCCCCAAGATGAAGTTCACGACCCTTAGGGAATCTATCGAGTCTATAATGAAGAAGTTGGTGAAGGAAAACCTGATCAAAGTCTCTAACTTTGAGCAATATGCAAAACCCATGACCAAACCACCATGGTATAATGAGAACCTCCTTTATGACTTTCACAAAGTCAAGGGCCATACCACCACCAATTGCATGAGACTAAAAAACATCATCCAAGATCTCATCGAGGATAAGATTATCAATGTCGAGCAGCCAGCCAGAAACCAAGATCTGAAAATACACACAAATTTGATGCCAAACCACAATCACTTAGGAAACAATCAGGGGAAAAATAAAGGCAAGAAAAAATATGATAGTGCTAATCTAGTGTATGAGGAGATAGTCGGATGTGTCAATGAAATGGTTACAATCATAAATGTCAAAGGAGTCAACAACGACTGTGGAGTCACCACACGTGGCGGAAAGGTCACCATTGCAGGGGCACTAGCTAAGACCCCCATTTCTAATACAAAATTCATCCCCTATGACTACAATGTCATTGACCAATTGAAAAGAACCCCTACCCAAATCTCCATCATGGAGCTATTGAAAATTTCTACCGCCCATAGGAAGATCCTTGATGAAGCATTAGTTGCATCCATCATCTCTTCCACCCTTGACACAGAGCAATTTCAGTCTATCATTGGTAACATCATTACCCCAAATCTCCTTACATTCTCTAACCAATATTTCCCCCCACAGCCATCTCATAACCGCGCACTTCACCTTCAAGTGCTAGTCCATAAAAATAAAGTTAAAAGAGTCATGGTGGATGGAAGTGTAGGCCTTAACATTTGCTCTCTTAAACTTATAAATAAATTGGGATTCGTCGAGGATTCCATTAACAAGAATAAGAGCATCATAATAAGGGCGTATGATGATCAAGAAAGAGTGTCTCAAGGAACTATCAAAATCCCCATCCAAGTGGGATCGACAACTATGGAGACCACCTGTTAGGTCCTTGACCTCGACCTATGATATAACATCCTCCTTGGATGTCCATGGATCCACATAATGAAGGTGGTGGCCTCGACATATCACCAATGTATCAAGTTCTAACATCAGAACGAGGAGGTCACTATATATGGGGATCCTGAACCTTTCGCCTATTGCAAAAAATTGGAAGCCAAGTTTTATAAAATCCCCCAAGTACCGAAAAATGATGAAGGCCCTTCCACTTCATACATCAACCCAGCTAACCTCACCTCCACTTCTACGACAGAGACACCCACCATCCCTGACATATCCAATATCAAAAACATGATCCAAGACAATGGATGCGGTAACTATAGAATGAAAAGGAACTAATTTTTTGTAGGAGAGTTACCACAATCTCCTAGATCACATGGGTAACCTCGATCAACCAAAACACCCATCCACACCCTTAGGGCAGATCCTTTTGGATTTCGCCATTGGGGAGATCTCAGTTAGGAAAGTATTGATGAAAAATATATTGCAAGCTCAATATACCATGATGCAGAACCCACACCCACCTTACCGATGGAGGAAACCAATAGAGAGCTACAAATGATGCTTGGTATGGGCTATAATTGTAGACACATAAAAATGACCTACGCCCGCAGGCTCTTCTTCTAACCCTAGTTAGGACATTTTAATTATGTCCCTAACTCACATCCATTTATTAATTAGATAATTCTTAATTATTTAATTAAATCATGTCCCTTTTTATTTCTTCTTGATTATTAAATAAATATATTTTATTTATTTATCTAATGCGTCACTAAGTGTCTAAAGTCCTCTTATAATTAAATAAATAATTTTATTTATTTATTTAATTATGTTACTAATTAAGTCTTCTCCTTCCTAAAATTAAATAAATTCTTATTTATTTAATTCACCTTCCACTATAATTAAATAATTATATTATCTAATTATTCATTAGCCTTTTCTCTCCTAAATTAAATAAATTCTATTTATTTAATTTGGTCCACTCTCCCAAACTTTAAATTAAATTCTTATATTTAATTTAAAAGAACCCTTTTGTCACAATTAATTCCCTCTTTTAGTAAATAATTTAAATTATTTACTGACACATGACCCACTCCCTTTTGGAATTCCAAAGGTCGGCCATGTGAAGAGTCACACCGTTGATTCTGTAACTCTCAATCTGGACCATTCACAGAAAATTGCACTTTTCTATAAAAGAGCAATTTTGGTCTCATTGTTTCCCCCCAGCTATCTTGTCATTTTCACATCTCTTGCATTTCACATTCTCTTGCATTGTTATTCTCATTTGTCATAGCATATTCTAGATTTCCATTTCATTTAGTATTTAGATCTTTAGATGCATTACTAATTGTGGTAGTTGCATTTCATGATATTTTAGATTAAATCCTTCGAGATTTGCTTTGGACTTGTCATTTCATTTGTTTTGCTCATCATAATCTAAGGGCAAAATGCATATTTTCAGTAAATTAAGAAGGTGTAATGGAGGTTAGTCATGGAGGATGAAGACAATCTATCAAGATTGTTCATCTATTCCTTTGTACTTCATTACCACATAGGGTTTTTCAAGATTTCGCATAGTAAGATGCCTTTGAAGAAATATCCTTTGTTACATTGGTGAACTTGACTTTCGATTAACACATTTTTCAAGCATAGTACACATTTTTCATCACATTTTTGTTTCGCAGGTTGCAGGTATACAGATCACCGCATTTGCTAGATGAAACGATGCATCTGCCAAATCAAACCGCATCTACTAGATTAAACGACGCAAGTGTCATGTCGAGCCACATATGAGAAATGAAACGATGCATTTGCAGAACTGAGTCGCATTCAAAATGCCAAATGTCGCATCTGTCAACAAAACCAGAAGCCTGCTCTCTGAATGACACATCTGATATTATATGCAATGCAAGTGACCTGTCAAGCCGCATCTGATTCTCCGAACGACGCATCCACAAAGCCGAGTCGCATCTGACAGACCAAAAGTCACATCTGACTTACCAAGCCGCATCTACCAGAGCGCGCCGCATTTCATTGGGAAAATTTCATTTTCTATTTTCGAATTGTAATCTGGATCCGACGCATCCATGGCCAGTTTTTCATTTTGATGGACTTAAAATGAACCAACCCTAGGGTAGTCATTTAATTGGGAACTTATCAATCCTAGGATAGGCAATTTAATTGGAAATTTGTCAATCCTAGGATAGTCACCACATCTTCTTTTTGTTTGGTTAAAATGAACCCCATGACTATTGTGAAGCAATATCTTCACTTAGAGAAACAAATTTTTCATTTGGGTTTAAAACTAAACATTTGCCTACTGTTTCTTGATTGGGTAATAGGTATATGCTCTCCCCTTTACGAGGTGATCAAAAAACCAAACTTACTCATTTTCTTTCATGCTTTATTACAACCTTTAGCAGGCCTGCCATAGTGGGAAAAAGTACTCACCCTACAGGAATGACCTAAGTGGGAACACCTAAAGCCAAGGTTTCCAACCCATTATAATCAAAAGCAAGTTAATGAAAATCCAACTTGACGGTAGTAGACAGGATAACCATCCCCAAAATCTTTGTTCTAAAGATTGGGAGGTCTCTCGAGGGAGTTTATCTATTGTCACGTCGAATGGAAAGACTTACTAAGAACCTAGTGTAGTAGCCAGCCATGTCAGTAACCAAACATTGTTTCAATCACAGTGCAAGGGGAGGGAAGAATCTGCCCCCAAGACATTCACCATATAATCACCACGGACTATTTGCTCAGGGGATTCGGTATCCACTTCCGTCACCTTGAGTATGCACCTAGAAAAGACAAAAACACGAGCGCCCTCTAGGGGGTGACACGGCTGTGTGAGTTGACGCGATTTTAAGATGTGGGCTGTGATTGCGATGATGACCTTTTGACTTCTAAGAGTGAGTTTGTTTGAAGTAATTTAGATTCTATGTGCTTGTTATCTATTTTCAAACAATCTTCAAACAATCTGAACATCAAACAAATCTGGATAAAAAACTTGGCAAATCGACCAAACAACCTTCTGTTTTTCCAGAATTTAATTCATGTGATGCAACTAATTTTATATACTGCATTTGAGTAGTCAAAAGCCACATTTAATCTTACAAACCGCATTTGCTCTGTCTAAAAAATTGCCACAATCAATTGCTGCAACGCATCTACTATTTTGAGCCGCATCTGCTCTGTTAAGCCACATCTACTCTATTGATCCACATCTGATCTATTGAGCCACATTTTCTTTGTTGAGCCACATGTGCTTTGTTGAGCCGCATTTGCTCTATCAGGCCACATTTGCCAGATTTTCGAAAACATTCTGCTCACTGTCAAAATTTGTCTTTTCTAGAATTCCATCAAGTCCATCCTTTTTGTTTCTATCAAACCAGATACTGAGTTGCTCAACTTTCCTCATTTCACATCATTCTTAGAATCATCATAGGTTTCCAATTGCATTCAACTAGTTGCATTGTTAGCTTTATCATCTCCTTAGTCACTCATTTTGCAGATTTTAGGAATACACTCCTTACCATCTATTGTGAAGACTTTGTCTTCAAAAGTAGGTTATCATTGGACCCCATCACCCTTAGTCACTTAGTAAAAACTTTTGTGAATTTTTTCCCACTCAATAGTCTAGTGTGGAAACTTCACTTTGTCCTCTTTTAAAGTCCCATTTTTGGTCCCTTGATTTTCCAAACCTGAAACATTGCAAACACTTTGTTGGTCAAGTAGTCATCTCCTTAGATTTCTCAATAGTGAGTGTAGCTTAGGCTTCATTTTAGTTGGCATATCATTTTAGAATCATATCTTTTGCATCCACCAAACCTTTCAAAAATCTCATTTGCATTCCATAGCATTCCTTATTCTCAAAAACCCAAAAACATAATGTCACATTTTAGGTCATTATCCATCATCATACCAAAGTTGAGCAAAACTTTTTATGGTTGAAACTAGATTAAAAAAAAGGAAGAAACTCATGGATCTTTTTGGTGAAGACATCAACATTCCCAATTTCACTGATAACACAAATTCATTCCCTAACAACATGAGTGATCTTTCTAATGACATGGAAAATTCGATGATCAATTCTTTCAGTGAGACATCCATTCCACACAATCTCTTTGAGCAATTTATCCACAGAGATCAAAAGGGGGAAGTTTTACAAGCCACTGCCCAAAACCCAAAAGTGGCCTCTTTTGTGGATGAATTAGTCCTACATGACCCATCCAGATATTTAGCCATGCTCCTTGACCAAGGGGCTAGGTTACCAAAAGGATTTGACCTTAACACCATTAGAGCAACATCTCCAAATCAATCACACAATCTGTCCATGGGAACCTCTTCACAAAAAACCATCAATACTACCTCCCTTGGTCATGCTACCACCACAAACAATGTTGATGCTACAACCAATGTTGCTACCACAACTAATGCAGCCACCACAACCAACACAACATTCATTGGAGGACCATATACCCAAATCAGCACCACATCCCAATCCATCCCCCAACAAGCAACCACTACCCCTTCACAAAAATTTGGGTCAACAATGGGGGCAACTACTTCAAATCTTTTTGGAACTTCATTCAATACCATGGGTCCATCAGAAAACCTATTATTGGGTCTCTCAAATACTATGGCAACTACCTCATCACATCCTGCTGGGAGAAATAAACACAGAGTTACCAACCAAGGACCCCAACCTCATTATTCACAGGTTAATACCAACATTCCTTTGGGACAAAACACCAATCAAGGCCCAAATACCTCATTTGGTCAAGGTAATCAAGGCACCCAATATTTTATTCCATTTAGACATCAACAGACTCAACATCAGCAAGGCCCACAAATTCCATACAAAATGGCAGGATCTCAAATCCCCACATATGCTACTCAAGTCCATACACAGCAGTACATCCCACCTCCAAACACTCAATTCCAACAACCACCTCAAAACACTCAATTCCAACAAACACCTCATCAAAACATTTACCTCCAACAACCACCTCCTCAAAATACTCAATTTTCTCACTAGCAACCAATTTCGAATCAATACATCTCACCGCAACAACAAGGGAGTCATGCTGCCCCTATCACCAACATGTGTGATGCTACCAACAACCCCATTGTGGAGTCACTCACACTCAAACTAGTTGCTCTTCAAACGCAAGTGGAGACCTTGTAACAATCCAACAAAAATTCTTACATGTCCTATGACTTGTGTCCTTATCCATTTGACACAACCATGTATATGCCACCCTTTCCTCATGGATATGTGGTACCTCATTTTCCCAAATACAAGGGCAAAACAAATCCAATAGAACACATAAGAGAATTCACCACTAGTTGCATGCATATTGCTTATGAACAAACCTATCTCATGAGACTCTTTTCAAGAAGTCTCGCGGGTCATGCACTAGAATGGTTCTCACTCTTGCCTAAGGGAATCAAAACATGGGACGAATTGGCAAACAAATTTGTGGAGAACTATGCTTACAACATTGACACAGACATTGACATTGCCTCCTTATGTAGACTTATCCAAGAGGATGCAGGAGAGACTTTCATTCCTTTCTTTCAAAGATGGAGAACCTTAGCAAGCAGATGTCCGATAGAAATACCTGAAAAGGAGAAAGTAACCATGTTTGTGCAAACTCTCCTTGGACCGCTAAGGTATGGGTTACAAGTTCATTGTTGCGCCACTTTTGTTGACCTTGTTGAAAAGGGTGTCCAAATCGAAAAAGCCTTGATTGCCAAAGGCGAACTGAAATATGGTGGCAAAACCATCAACACCACCACCAATAATAACCCAAGTAGCTCAAATGACAAAAACAAATACTGGGTCAAGAACAAGCATATCATAAACGATGGTGTAGTTGATGCCAAAACTGTAAATGCAACAGGTCATGTGCTCACAATCAAAGGATTACAAAATCAAAACACACCTGTCACTACACCAACACCAACTACAAATTCTATCCAAAGCAATTTTACCCAAACTAATCAAAGGCAGTTGTGTCAACCCCGGCAAATCCAAAGGCATACATACACTCCTTTGGGTGAACCTATTGAAGTTGTCTTAAAGAAACTCCTTCAAAACAATGTCATCACATTAGAAGACCCTAAACCATATGATCCTGGTCAATTCAAACCATCATGGTGGGATGATAATACAGTTCGTGATTTCCACCGTGCCAAAGGGCACAAAACTTCCTCTTGTCACCAATTGCGAAATCTGGTGCAAGACCTCATAGAGAACCACACCATTGAATTTGGTGGTCAATATTTTACATCTAATGCAGATCATACCATACACAAGAACCCACTATAGGACCATGGTAAAGCGTCCTCGTCTGGCACACAACATACAAACAATCAAGCCAACAACATTCATCTAGCCTACAATACCACCCGTTTTACATACAGTTACCCCAATGTTAACAATCTTCGTGTTGTTGATGAAGATAAGAATGTTAATACCATCACCATAAAAGTCCCAGAATGCAATGTTACCACCCGCAAAGGAAAGATCACCATTCTAGGTCCTTCTCCACGTCAACCAAAAATCACCATACCTAGTCCATCTGCAAAACAGTCAACCCCTAAGCCAGATTTCAACCTTATTGAGCAATTGAATAAGACACCCACTCAAATATCCATCCTTGAGTTGCTCCGTATCTCACCCACACATTAGGCTATTTTAGACAAAGTTTTGCAAGAGTCGTCCGTTCCAACCAATATTGATGTCAACCACTTTGAGACTATGGTCGGATATCTAAATTTTCCACATCACATCACCTTTTTAGACAGTGACTATTCTTCACCCAAACCATCTCACAATGATGCCCTCCACATTGAATTTTTTGTCCACAAGCACAAGGTTAGACGAGTCCTAGTAGATGGCGGAGTAGGATTGAATATCTTCTCTCTAAAATTGGTTAAAGCTCTCAGTTTCTCTAATGCATGTGTAGATTCTAGCAAGAGCATCATCATCAAGGCCTACGATTATGAAGAATGCACTTCTAAAGGCGTTCAATTCCACTTTGGGTAGGACTAGTTATCATAGATACGACATGCCAGGTCCTGGATCGTGATATACACTACAACATCTTACTTGGTCAACCTTGGATTCATGATTTAAAGGCCATTCCATCTACATACCACCAATGCCTAAAATTCCCTTTTGATGGTACTGAGATTACTATCCTGGGAGATCCCGATCCTTTTCAATACTGCACAAATTTGCGAGCCATCGTTGAGCATCAGGTACCCATAAATCAAGAGGCCTCCACTTCCACTTCATCCAAATGCATTGATTCATCCATGCTCACAAAATCATCTATTCCATTAACGTCTACCACACCATCTTCATCGGCCTCCATCCTAAGTAAAGATTTTCAGATCCGGGACCTTGGTTGTGGAGAGTTCAAATTGAATACAGCTTACTGCATAACCACAATACCGAAGCCACCTAAGGTCTATGGTAGACCATGTTTTGCAGTAGAGCCCAAAACAACGTTCAAGGTTCCACCAAAAAGTATTTTTACATGGTGGGGCAACATAGGTAATGAAGTCATTATTGATATAGATAACTAGATCCACAAAGACCCAACAGAGTTATCTCCACTACCATTACATCTCTATGGAAAAGGTTATGATATATGCAAATCCCTAGGGTTTGATGGCACAAGTGGCCTTGGAAAGAACATAAATGGAAGAAGGGAACCAATTACCATCACTGCAAGACCAAAGAATATAGGGCTAGGGGTTGAAACATTCGGAACTGACGATCAACGTACCCTTGAACTTTCAAGTAAGGTTGTAATGGCTACAGAAAGTGTTGAGACATGCGAAGAATCCCTTACTGAAACCAACTGAAACGAATGGGAATGGGGATCTAACAAAATTATAAGTGACTATGACATTGATGAACTATTCCTAGAACCTGGCCAACTTTCCTTTGAAGAACGATTCAACCAGAAATATAGCATTGATCCTATTGACCGACATTCTAAAAATAAAGAATGGTTGCACATTCCTTGGAACCTAGAAGAACACAAGGTGTCGTTAGCAATACCTGAACTATCCCACCCCATTCCTGAGACCACCCATGAACCTAACCTACCTGAGCCCACTATCCATAACCCTGAAATTCCAACCACCAGTCATGATGATTTTATCCCATATTATGATTTTGAATTCGATTCATCTAACTCAGAGTATGGACCATCCATTGCATCAGACACGAAAGTTGAAATTGACAACTTTTCCTTTTCACTTGAGGCATCAATTAGCACACTTTCTGCATCTTCCACATCTTTCACCAACATTGACGATGGGATCCATCTTGTTTACCCACAACTGATCGATTGGGACCAACAAGATCCACCAATAATGGACATTTTTCAAAATGATGAAGCAATTGTAGAATTCATGGGGCTACGAGAAGCTATTCCATGGGGTGATCACAAGGCAAGGTTCTCTATTGATCTAGATTGTGCAGCTTACTTCGGCGAGACTGTACAATCCTCCAATCACAAAAATACAAAGAATAAAAAAGAATAAGAAATGTCTTCAGGTGAAAACTACAAGGCACCTTCTGACGATAAAATAGTAAAAATAAAGGACATATCCGAAGGTGAAAACCTCTCTAAGGCACCTAAGGATGGAGGATTGGACTTTCTCCCCATAACATAGGAAAAATCAGCTATGCTCATTGAGGACACAACAGAAGTTAACATAGCCACACCAGAGAATCCCAAAATGATTCTCTTGGCCACATCATTGACAGACAAAGAAAAACCTGAATTCACACAATTTTTCATAGATAGGAAAGTTAACTTCGCATGGTCATATGCTGACATGCCAAGGCTTGATCTAGAATTGGTTCTACATCATCTTCCTTTCATCCCAGGAATCAAGCCAATCAAACAAAAGTTACGCAAAATGCACCCACAGATAGCACTTCTTGTCAAGGTTGAACTAAAGAAATTACTGGATGCTGAATTCATAAGGTCAATAGACTATGTTGATTGGATATCCAATATTGTTCCTGTTACAAAACCAAATGGACAAATCTGCATCTGCACAGATTTTAGAGATCTGAACAAGGCTTGCCCAAAGGATGACTTCCCCCTACCCAACATAGACATGATCATTGATCTCACAGTAGGGTACGAGATGCTTTCCCTCATGGATGGTTTCTCGGGATATAACCAAATCAGAATTGCAACGAAAAATCAGTATAAAATGACATACACCTGCCCATGGGCAATGTATTGTTGGAACGTCACGTCTTTTGGCCTAAAGAATGTAGGCGCTACATATTAGAGGGCTATGACAACAATCTTCCATGACCTGATGCATATCCTAATGGAAGATTATGTTTTATGACTCAAGACACTATATGTTGAGTCATAAAACACATTTAGTAGCAAAAATTGATCCATTAAAATATCTCTTGAGTCAAGCAGCATTGACAGGCCGTTTGGCGAAATGGGTCATGATATTAAGCAAGTATGACATACAATATGTGGAGAGAAAAGCAATAAAAGGTCAAGTAATAGTAGATCAATTGGCAGAGGCACCAATCCAAGCTACACATCCATTGATAACAGATTTTCTTGATGAGTCCATCTTTCACGCAGAACCAGCTCTACCATGGAAACTATACTTTGATGGGTCCCACACTGGTCATGGCTCAGGAGCTGGCATATTATTTATCACACCACAAGGGGATTCAATTCCTAAATCATTTTGGATTTCTTTCCTGTGTACAAATAATATTGCGGAATATGAGGCATTGGTCATAGGTCTCAAGATAGCAATAAAATGGAAAATCCAGACATTGCTCGTATTCGGAGATTCTCAGTTGGTTATCAATCAAGTGAATGATGAATATGACACAACAAATGAGAAATTGCTTCCCTATAAAAGAATGGTGGATAGTTTCCAAAGATATTTCAAAATGATTGCATTTGAACAAATCCCACGAACACAGAATAAAGCAGCTGATGCAATGGCTACCATCGGATCTCTCCCAGACATCCCTCAGAATGTGTCACAGTTTGAATTTTTAGTGGAACAGCTTTTGATGCCTGCATATGATATTCCACAATCAGAAATGGTGTGTGAGATTATTGGTCCTAGTTCACCTTGGTATCAGGACATATATGACTATCTTAAATCCCAAACCCTCCCACCCAACTTGTCCAACAAACAATGAAAATCGTTTATCTGAAAAGCGGCCAAACATACCATCGTCAGTGATACCTTATACTGTCGTGGCTTTGACAACACCCTTCTTCATTGTCTCAACACTGATGAAGCACAAATGACTTTACGAGAAGTACATGAGGGTATATGTGGATCTCATTCGTGTGGTCCGACCTTAGCTAGGAAGGTCACCAAACTTGGGTACTATTGGTCGACATTAGAAAAAGATGCTCTTTAGTTTGTCAAAAAATATCGAAAATGCCAGGTACACAGTGACCTGACTCATGCACCTGCATAGGAATTAAGACCAATCACCTCTCCATGGCCTTTCGCACAATGGGGACTCAACCTCGTGGGTAAGATTCATCCATCTTCTTCTAATGGCCATAAATTCATAATCATCGCCACTGAGTATTTTACTAAGTGGATTGAAGTCATCCCTCTCACATACATTACCGGAAAACAAATATCCAAGTTTATCCTAAATTACATCATTTTTCGGTATGGTGTCCCACAATCCATCATCACAGATAACGGCAGTCCATTTAAAAATTCGGACGTTCATGAACTCTGTGAGCAATTTCACATTCAACACCATTTTTCTACTCCATACTACCCACAAGGTAACGGCCAAGCTGAGGCATCCAATAAAATAATCCTTCGCATATTGAAGAAGATAGTCAATGACGTTGGCCGAGATTGGCACCTACAACTCAATCCTGCTTTATGGGCCTATCATACTAGCATCCGTACCCCCACTGGAGCCACTCCATTTTCCCTAGTCTATGGATCTGAGGCCATATTACCCATCGAGGTGGAAATTCCTTCTCTCTGAGTCTCCTTGAAAGGAATGATTGATGATGAAGAATACAGACATACTCACCTGCATGAGCTAGAAATGCTACAAGAAAGAAGACAAAATGCCTTAAATCATTTGCAGGCATATCAAAATCGTCTTTTTCGAAGCTATAACAAAAGAGTCATGGTGAGAAAATTTGAAATCAGTGACTTGGTTCTCATGCAGAACCCCAGAAATCAAGCAGACCATGAAAAGCTGAGAAATTTTGAGGCTAATTGGCTTGGCCCTTATATCATTACTGTTGCATTTGGTTCTGGAGCTTATCAGTTGGCCACACCAGATGGAGAACAACTGACAGAACCCATCAAAAGCTTACATCTAAGAAAGTTCTACACATAGCATTAGAGAGCTGGGCTAAAACCTACAAAATACAAAAATAATGAAAAATAGAAAAAAAATCGTCCCTTGATGAAAATTTGGAAAACAGGCATCTCGGTGACATCAAAAAAATCAAAAAATGGCAAAAATAGTAAAAAGAAATGAATTCATCCAATAGTGAAACCTGGAAAACCGGTGCTTTGGATAGGTACCATGGTGAAAACCTGGCAAATAGGCGCCATGCGTAGTCTATCATTGCTTCGCCATCTACTGTTACTCAATCGACCTTCGCCCACTTATCGTAATCACAAAGGCCTAACGCATTCATAGCATCCATCCTAAAGTCCTGTCAATTCCGGCCATGGTTAGTATTTGGTTGACATCATTATCCCTTGCATATCCTAGTCTTTGTCTACCTAGCTTCATATCATTGAATTCAGATATTCCTCGACCTGTCTGGGGGCAAGACCTTTATCGTGCAAGTGCAGTGGGTATCGCGCATGATCCTACATTCTGAAAAAGTCCTAAAAAAATCCTAAAAATCTGAAAAAGTCCTGAAAAAATCCTAAAAATCTGCAAAAAGTCCTATCAAAATCCCAAAACATCCAAATCAATGTTAAAATCCCAAAAATAGAGTCAATCTGATCAATTCAATCGATCATTTAATTCAGTCTTTTGTCCTCGTCCGAACTACGTTATCTTTGCGCATTTGCTACGTAGGCAAGATTCATCTTTGAATCCCCGAGAAATTTAGGTTAGTCTTTAGGTTAATCTTTAGGTTTTTCAAAATAAAATAATGTTCAGTCTTTTTTGTCCTTTGGACAATGTCATTGATCGTGTCGAACTACGAGGTCTCTGAGTGCACGATGTAGGCAAGGCCATCAATCAATGAGCCCCTGAGGCCACACTAGGTCAGTCCATTAGGGTTCATGGCACAAAATTTTCACACACGTCCAACTACCTTCAAATCAACAAAATCTTCCATCAATCCTGAGCAAGCAATCTATCAGCAGTCCGTTTCATCAGCAATCTCGGTCAATTTCAGCATGTCAACAGTGGCATGTAATCAAATTCTATCAAGGCAATTTAACCTGGTAAAATTTTGGGTTCTTCTTCAGATGTGTCCTTCTGAAGAGTAACTCTCATCATTTCTTTATGCTTTTGGATGTGTGCTTCCTTAGCATTTTCCTCATCATCTAGCATCTTGATGGATTCTCCTAACTTCGAGAATTGATCTCCTAGATATCAATGTCATTCAGGAAGTGTCCTTCCTGAATTTGATATCGCCCGGCATTTGGCAACCTTGATCTTAAAACACTTGGAATTTGTCTTTCGCTTTTTCATCATGTTACTAGTTTTTCAGCGAGATCCTGACAACCGGATTTAGAGAAACAACGACGTCTCATGATGATTGTCTCATCTTTTGACACTCATGTTACTAGTTTCTCAATAATGTCCTGACTATGGGATTTAGAAAAAAAATGATGTACCATGATGGTGGTTTTATCTTTTTGTGCTTTTGGCAATCATGTTGCTAGTTTCTCGAGGATGTCCTGGAAACAGGATTTAGAGAAACAATGACGTATCATGATGGTGGCTTTATTTTATGCTTTTGGCAATCATGTTGCTAGTTTCTCGAGGATGTCCTGGAAACGGGATTCAGAGAAGCAACAAGGTTTCATGGTTTGTCCTTCTTGTCTTTTTCTACTTGCGATTGGTTATGACAAAAAGACTGGGGCAATTGCACTCTTAGTATGAGTCATGATCATCCATGTCTGTCACTGCTTGTCTTACGTGATGGTACGACCTTGCACACCTAGATTTATGTCATATCATGGTGTTTGTTGGCCATTACAATAATCTGCCCAATGATGATTAAAAGAGCAATAAATTTTAAAGTCCTATGGTACTATGTTGAAGGATTTGATCTAGGAACTAACAGGCATTTCATATAGACATTGCATCCATATCATCATCCCTATCTTTTCTCACTAACCTTCTCGTTGTCTCTCCATATTCTAGTCTTCTCATCCATTTCGAGAGCATACCCATGTTCTTGGAACCCGTCTTTCCTCTCGAGGGGGCATACCGCAACCCTCCTCGTCATTCTTCCTCATCCTATCTTGCACTGGGGAATACGTTTGACTTACTTTCTTTCCCACAATGTGACAAGCTGCATTATGACAAAGAGGGGCAAATGTAGACACATAAAAATGACCTATGCCTACAGGCTCTTCTTCTAACCCTAGTTAGAACATTTTAATTATGTCCCTAACTCGCGTCCATTTATTAATTAGATAATTCTTAATTATTTAATTAATTCATGTCCCTTTTTATTTCTTCTTGATTATTAAATAAATAAAATTTATTTATTTATCTAATGCATCACTAAGTGTCTAAAGTCCTCTTATAATTAAATAAATAATTTTATTTATTTATTTAATTATGTTGCTAATTAAGTCTTCTCCTTCCTAAAATTAAATAAATTCTTATTTATTTAATTCACCTTCCACTATAATTAAATAATTATATTATCTAATTATTCATTAGCCTTTTCTCTCCTAAATTAAATAAATTCTATTTATTTAATTTGGTCCACTCTCCCAAACTTTAAATTAAATTCCTATATTTAATTTAAAAGAACCCTTTTGTCACAATTAATTCCCTCTTTTAGTAAATAATTTAAATTATTTACTGACACATGACCCACTCCCTTTTGGAATTCCAAAGGTCGGCCATGTGAAGAGTCACACCGTTGATTCTGTAACTCTCAATCTAGACCATTCACAGAAAATTGCACTTTTCTATAAAAGAGCAATTTTGGTCTCATTGTTTCCCTCTAGCTATCTTGTCATTTTCACATCTCTCGCATTTCACATTCTCTTGCATTGTTATTCTCATTTGTCATAGCATATTCTAGATTTCCATTTCATTTAGTATTTAGATCTTTGGATGCATTACTAATTGTGGTAGTTGCATTTCATGATATTTTAGATTGAATCCTTTGATATTTGCTTTGGACTTGTCATTTCATTTGTTTTGCTCATCATAATCTGAGGGCAAAATGCATATTTTCAGTAAATTAAGAAGGTGTAATGGAGGTTAGTCATGGAGGATGAAGACAATCTATCAAGATTGTTCATCTATTCCTTTGCACTTCATTACCACATAGGTTTTTTCAAGATTTCACATAGTAAGATGCCTTTGAAGAAATATCCTTTGTTACAATAACAGGAACGAAAGCCTTGGAAGGAACAATGATGGACACCTGGAGCCAAAAATTGCAGAAAGTAGAATGTAGAACCTTGGCCTTGACTGTACTCCTCTGAGTATAACTGTACATGGAAGAGGTACTCCCAGTAGGGCAGTCAGGTCCTCTCCTCAAATATCAGAAACTACCCTTGGACCACCAGTATGCCTAGGTATCCCACTTGACAACTTCACCTTTGACGTCATTGATGTTTGTGCTAGTAGTGACGATGATGACACCATAGTTGGCCTTCCCAAGCTCTTTGAGGATTCCACCCTACTAATGATTAGTGCCTCCCTATCCAATTCAAACCAAAAAACCCACCAAATCACCTTAGTACACCCACAACTCATTGATCACGATCAACGAGGACCGCCAATTCTAGACTCATTCGAAAACAATGAGGCACTCTCAAAATTAATGGGATTAAGGGATACAGTTCCATGTGGAGATCACAAGGCAGGCTTCAAAATCACATTAGACACCTGGGCATATTATGGGGAGATGATTGATTCCTTCAGTCACAAAAGAAAAATATCGAGAATAAGCTCGCGGTTATTGAGTGAAAACCACATTGTGGCACTCTCTAACCACAAAACAGTAAAAATAAATGAAATGTCCAATGGTGAAAACCTCTATGAGGTGCTAGAGGATGAAGGATTATATCTCCCCCCTACTGGACTACATCAAGAAAAGTCAGCAGTCTTGGCAGAGCAGTGCAATCTTGTCAACCTGGGAACGGAAACAGAACCGCAAATCACTTTCTGTGCTAAGTCTCTCCTAACAGAGGAACAAGAAATGCTAGCGGCATTTCTGAAGGAAAGGAAGGTAAAATTTGCATGGATGTATGCTGACATGCCACGTCTTGATCTTGAGGTGGTGGTTCATCATTTGGCTATTTACCTGAAAGCGAAACGAGTTAGACAAAAGTTAAGGAAAATGCACCTGCAAATAGCCTTGCTAGTCAAGATAGAGTTACATAAGCTCCTGGACGTTGGCTTCATACACTCGATTGACTATCCTGAGTGGGTATCCAACCTTGTACTAGTCTCAAAACCGAATGGGGGAATCCACATCTGCAAATATTTTAGAGATCTAAACAAAGCATGTCCTAAGGATGATTTTCCACTACCCAACATTGACATGATAGTGGACATGATGGCCGAACATGAGATGTTGTCCCTAATGGATGGTTTCTCGAGGTACAATTAGATAATGATCACAAAAGAGGACCAGCATAAGACAACCTTTACATGTCCTTGGGGCACCTACTACTGGAATGTGATGCCATTCGGATTCAAGAATGCAAGAGCTACATAACAAAGAGCCATGACACTGATCTTTCATGACATGATCCACAAAATTGTTTAAGATTATGTGGATGACATATTGGCTAAATCAAGAAAGAGAAAAGATCACATAGTGACTCTAATTGCAATTTTTGATAGGCTAGAAAAATACAAGGTCAGACTCAACCCAAAGAAATATGTCTTTGGGGTACAATCAGGAAACTTGTTGGGGTACATAGTTTCAATGAGAGGGATAGAAGTAGATCCCACAAAGGTAAAAAAAATCCTTGATATGGGAGCACCAAGAACACTAAAGCAACTCAGAGGATTACAAGGTAGACTCCAGTCCATCTGAAGATTCATAGCACAACTGAAAGATAAGCAGATTGCTTGTTCACACCTACTCCACAAGGGAGTAGCATTCAGATGGGATGACAAGTGCGAACAAGCATTCAACAAAATCATAGAATATCTACTTACACCACCCATGTTGATGCCACCGATCATAGGGAAACCGTGATTCTATACATCTCAGCAACAACAACCGCCCTTGGTGCCCTTTTAGCCCAACATGATGAAAAGGGAACCGAGTGGGCCATTTACTATGTCAGCAGAACAATGGTGGGGCACAAGCTCAACTACACATCAATAGAAAAATCCTGCCTGGCAGTGGTGTTTGCAGCCCAGAAATTTAAACACTACATGCTAGCTCATCAAATTAAGCTAATTGCCAAGATAGACCCCCTCAAGTATCTATTGTCAAAACCAATGCTTATGGGAAGAATGGCTAAATAGGCTATGATACTATCTGAGCATGATATTGAGTATGTAGAGCAAAAAGTGATCAAAGGACAAGTAATTGTGGATCGGCTAGCAGAGGCTCCAATATATGCAGACAACCCACTCATATCAGAGTTTCCAAATGAGTCCCTTTTCAATCTCAGCGTAGCCAACCACTGGAAACTATAATTTGATGGCTCCCACATGCAACATGGATCAGGATCCGGTGTGTTCTTCATCACCTCACAAGGAGATTGCATACCAATATCTTACAAGTTGGCATTCCCCTATACAAACAACATTGTAGAATACGAGGCTTTAACCATAGGTCTCAAAATTGCGGCACAGTGGCGAATCATGGCATTAAACGTCTATGGAGACTCACAACTTATCATTAACCAAGTCAACAGTGAATACCAAACTAAAGATGATAAGCTTGCGCCATACAAGAAGGTGGTAGAGAGCCTCAAGGAATCATTTATCGATATCACCTTTGAGAAAATACCGAGGGAAAACAACAAAACAACTGATGCAAATGAAATGATCGGATCTTTGCTAGATATCCCCTGAAACGTCTCGAAACATGAATTCATCATAGAACAGCTTCTCGTACCCACTTTTGAGGTACCAGAATTAGAATATGCATGTGAACTCGTTGCTCCCAGTGATCTTTGGTACCATGACATTTACACCTACCTAAGATTAGGAATCCTCCCAGCCGACATTACCCCGAACCTCAAGCGAACCTTTGTCAAAAGGTCCTTACGATTTTTCATCCTAGGAGAAACCCTCTTCCGTAGAAGCATCGATGGGACCTTGTTACATTGCCTAAAACCTAATGAGGACTTGACTGCTTTGACTGAGGTACACAATGGCACTTGCGGTTCACACTCAAGTGGTATGACCTTGTCTAAGAAGTTGCTAAGAACTTAGTACTATTGGCCGACAATGGAGAGAGAGGCACATGAGTTTGTCAGAAGGTGTGTACAATGCCAACAATATGGAGACCTCATTCATGCATCAGCTCAAGAATTACATCCTATAGTTACACCTTGGCCCTTTTCCCAATGGGAGCTCAATCTCATAGGTAAAATCTTACCCACCTCATCTAGTGGCCATAAGTTCATTATCACCACCACCGAATATTTCACAAAGTGGGTCTAGGAAATCCCTATGACCTACATCACTAGAAAACAGATATCCAAGTTCATCCTGAACTACCTCATCTACCGATACGATGTTCCCCAATCCATCATCTCAGATAATAGGAGACCCTTCAAAAGCCAGGATGTCCATGACTTGTATGAAAAATTCAAAATCCAACACCACTTGTCCACCTCATATTACCCATAAGGCAATGGCCAAGCAAAAACAACCAACAAAACCATTCTAAAGATCCTTAATAAAATAATCAATGACTCTAGTCGTGACTGGCATCTACAATTAAACCTCACCTTATGGGCCTACCATACCAGCATTCGCACGTCGACAGGTGCCACCCTATTTTCCCTGGTCTACAGATCATAAGTTATACTCCCAATTGAGATCGAGCTCTCGTCCTTGAGAATCTCTTTGCAAAACCTCATCACAGATGAGTAATACATGGTTACAAGACTAAATGAGTTGGAGTTACTGGATGAACGACGCATGGATGCCCTAAATCATCTATAGGTCTACCAGAAGCGCCTGAAATGGAGCTACAACAAGAAGATTAGGAAACGCACCTTCCAAGTTGGTGACCTTGTGCTAAAAGAGAACCAAAAGAATGTACCAAACTCGGATAGCAAAGGAAAATTTGAACCCAACTAGTTGGGACCTTTCATCATCACCGCAAGCTATAAATCAGGGGCATATCAGTTGTCAACACCAAAGGGCAAGCCTCTGTAGGAGCCCATGAATAGCTCTCACCTCAAAAAGTTTTATGCCTAAGAACTTGCAAGGTATGGAACCAGAAAATACAAAAACAATTAGAAAAAGTTCTGAAAAAATGGTTACCTTGATGAAAACCTAGCAAACAAGCATCTTGGTGACAGCAAAAAAATCCAAAAATCCAAAAATCCAAAAAAAATTAGAAAAAGGATTGAAAAGAGTAAAGAAAAAAATCGCTCTTTAGTGAAAACCACTTCGGTGGTGCTTTGGACAAGTACCTTGGTGAAAACCTGGCAAACAGGTGTCAAGAGTAAATAAAGCACTCCCCATCTACTAGGATCTGCATGACTCACTTTCCCATTCCATCACATTTCAATAAATCATCCATCTGCCCGCATCCATACCATAGCCTGAGCTAATGCCCATATCATATTCCACCATAGTACTACTTGGCATATTCCTAAGGTCATTTTTTCCTGCCTTTATCAAAGTATTTTATTGCTTAAACGTTGGGGGTATGTCCTTGAAACTGGAAGTGGATTGAATTTGTGTATATCTTTTGTGTGCTCTTCCCAAATCATCAGAAAATCAAAACATCCAAATCATTCAAAAAATCCAAAAACATGTCAAAATATTAGAAAATCCTCAAAAAATAAAATAAAATTGTCATTGAGTCTTGTCAGTCTTTCACCTTGATCGAACTACATCGTCTCTGAGCTTGAACATAGGCAAGGTTGATCTTTGATCATCCCCCGAGACATTTAGGTTAGTCGTTTAGGCGTTTGTCGCATTGGCAATCCATTTGCCCATCTAGTCTACATTTTAGGCAACTGTCACAATAAAAAGGCAATTTGCTTGCCCATATCATCATCGTCAAGTCTGTCATCAATAAAACTACGTGGTCTCTACGTGTATAACGTAGGTAAGGCTAATCTATGGATCAACTCCTAAGACCCCTAGGATAGGTCTTTAAGTTAGTCTCTTTGTCATAAATCTCGAAAATATCAAAAAACATTTGTATAAAATCTCAAAATACCAAAAACAGCCTCAAAATATCTAAAAACCCAAAATGGTGCATCCATTTCATCTTGCTTTCACCCGTAATTATCATCACTCATAATAAAATCAATCGTCGCCTTCACCCTTTGGTAAATCAGTTAGAAGCAAGTCTAGTAGGATCAAAAGGGAACACTCTAATCATCAGAGTCTTGAAAGTCTAGATCAGTGAGTCAGCAAGTTGGTCAACTCGGAATAGCAATAACTTATCACCCAAATCAGTCCCATCAAAACCCTAATCACAACATGTCTTAGAATGAAGCTTTCCTACGATGGACATAAACATCAGGTACCCCGCAGTAGTTTAGTCTTGGCTAGCGGTATGAAGAACATTAGCTTGTTTGTTTGCTTTATTTGGTCTTTTATGGACTTATCTTATTTTGTGCTCATTCCAAGGACCTCTCAATGATGCCTAAACAAAATAGGTTTAGAGAGAAAGGAATGGGGTAATGATCATTATCTTTTTATTTGTTGTGCTTGTTGGATACTCTTGTAAAATAACTTAATCATATATACTTTGTTGATTTGTAGCAAGGATGTTTTAGATATCTTGTTGACAACATAGGAAAGCTTGCTTTCTTGTGTTTTGGCCCGAAATGTTTAGAATGTCTGAACTATATTCTGAATGAAGTACGTATGCTAAGTGTGAACAAGAATACTCCTATCTAATTTTCAAAGTCAAAGTCCATCACACTAGGTACGATGCCATCATGGTCCTTTATACCTTGATGCATCGTACCTATGTGTGTTATCAAACATAACATAATTGACCCTTTGAAAATCCCAACTCCTAGCAATATAAATCACCATCATCCTAACTAACTCATCGATTCTAAATTCTTCTATCTTCCTTCCATACTAACATGGTATCATGACAGTAATCAAAACATCGCCAATGCATACACCCTGCATCCACATGATCATTAGCATAAAAAAGGCACATTGCATCATATCATTATCTTAAGTTATGAGGAATAATATAAATCTGTTATTCTAAGCATCTTAAGAAAGCATTGCATCATACATAATCAGTTGCATCCATTTCCATTTGTATATCATTATACCATCATTAACATACATTACATCCATTAGATCATCATTAAAATACATAAAAAAGGCACAAAAAGAAATGCATCCATACATCATATTACATGAACATAAGAAATAGGAACATCTCAAAGCATCACATCAAAATTAGAATGCATCCATACATATCATAAAAGGTGAACCATCTCGTATATATCATCAAAAATACACTATTATGATACAAATTGGATCAATTGTACATCGAATACATGGTACAATGGGGCAACAATATGGCCCATAAGTCAAAAGTGCAAAAATGTCTATGATCAAGAGGCCTAGCGCTATTGGTTGCTGCCCTCCCCCACTTGCCTGTCACTGTGATCCTCTATCGATCACCTCCCTGTCTGCTGGGAGAAGTCCGACACTCTGCCTGTTGATGGCACTGTTTGCCAGTAATGCTACCCATAGTACTCGGCCTCCCGAACAACCTCTCTATACTCCCAAAAATCAACCGATCGGCCTCAGGATGTGGAGGTTACGCTCTCCAGCTGTCTCCGCCAACTAGTCTCTTGATCTTTCTTAGCAGTGACTATAATAACCTATTGTTGAGCCTCATCCCGCTCTGCTATCAAAACTTGTACCTGGCCCTGCAGCTACTAAATCAATACATCCCGAGGATCTGGTTGTTTTGCTAGTTGTGTTGTTAGTTGATGTTGTAGTACCACCTGGGGTTTCCCATCCAATCCTACTGCCTATTGTGTTAGGTCTCTCAGAGTTGACTATTGAGGAGGTGGTACACCTCCTCTTCCTTGACCTTTGCTTGTTGCCCTGCCCCTAGCTCTTCAACATGGGATCACTACCCCGAGAACTGTCAATCTTAGTGGAGGTCGGAACCATGTCATGTATGCTAGAGTGACCCTTGCATCTATTGGCCCCTGATCATATGGCCATGGCCGAGCCACTAACTATCTAAACGAGGAAACTGCCTCCTCTGCTGCAATTGGTTGCCCCCATGCTGTCTCTCTCGGGGCACGGGCGAAGAGTGCCATATACTAATCATCAGGTTTGTCCTGCATCTCACTGAATTGCCTGGCTACCCAATCAGGAAGGTACCTCTCTACCATGGAATGCTCTCGGCCCTGCATGAACCTATCCTGATGAGCAAAAAAAATTAGTTGTGCATCATCGTACCATGGACCTATACCCATCCACAGCCTCCATATGAACATTTTCATCTCATCCAAAACCTGCTTCCAGTAGGCCACACCATTCGTACCCATATGGGTAAAGTGGATCTCTGCCCCATCGTACCGCCACACAATGGTATCATCAATATCTATAATAATGGGTGTCACAAATGGCCAAAGCACAGGGATCCGCTCCCATGCACAAATGTGTAGAAGATTCACTCTGGCCCCAAGAGCCCAACCATCTAAGTAAGCAAACTCGTGCAAATCTTTTTACAAAGAGGCTAGCAATACTGGTCCCTAGGCAAAGCACACTCGGCGAATGCACATCTGCTGTCATGTCGATCAAGAGCTACAAGACTAGAAATAATAGCAACCACAATCAACTTGTAGGTAGGAGCCCTGCCCTGATACCACTCCAAGTCTATCTGACTATCACAAAGGATAAGCTCATCAAGGCCCATAACATCAAAGCAGGCATCCCTACCCTCCTCCAGATCGTAGATCAATCGGGCTCCATGAATGGGTAATCGGAGGATGTGCCAGAAATCCTTAAGGGTAATAGAGGCCTCGCCAGTAGGAAGATGAAATGATGATGTCTCAATGTGCCACTGCTCGGCTAGGGTAGTCATCATACCCAAGTGTGCCCAAATAGCAAGGACATATGCAACATGCCATGGCCCGAGAATCCCAAGCTGCTCTTGGAGATATATGTGCATACCCTGTAATCTCTCGAGTACTGGCCATCGATGCTCCCTTGAATGAATTACCTCATGACTCTCCTACATAAGGAAGGATGTCGTGTCAATTTCCCTAAAGAAAATCTGCTACCCCTATCATATTTGGCTTTTGGAATAGCAAAAGCGGCGTTATTCTCAAAAGTGGTGCAGTTTGTAATGTTCCAAATTGCGCCACGTGGTTGACTTCGGTACACCCTTTGGAAAAAATGTGCCACACGGCACTACTTGTGTGCACGGCCGGGTTTGGAGCTGAAACCCTAAAATCTCAAACTGCGTCGCACGGCACTCTATGCATAAGCGGTTCTATATAGGACTGCACGACCCTAACTTAGTAGTTTCCGTAGGGGTACATACCACGGGCCCTGCGATGACTGGTCGCTGATGCACTCGTACCTGCTCTGACATGTACCTGGGAAGTTATCGTTGCGCCATCTTGTCCAAGACTCAGAGCTCAAGGTGTCAAACTTTTAGAGGATTAAGATTGCAAATGCAATGAAAGTGATCCCTCGAGGTCTATTTCAGCCTGAAAATTAGGGTTTTTTGACCTAATTTGACCTTCCAACTAGGGTTTTGGTTCCTTGATCCCATTTTAATTAAATTGAAAGCCATTCTGCATCCTTTCTGGAATTTTAATGCATTTTTTCGGCATCCCGGGGCATTTCTGGCCTGTCGGGCACTTTATCCACTTTTTTCGTGAGATCGTCCAAAAAAATCAAAAATTTCATCTGATCTCTCAAGGGGGCAATATCCAGCAATATCCTTCCGCTGAGGCAGCAGTGGGGCATTTGAAAAAATTGAGAAAATCTTGAAATTTTGATCATAACAGGTATTCTTTGAATCAATGCAACAAGTACATTGCTTCAAAGAGGGGCAGAATGTAGACATGGAAAATGTACATTATCGATCTAGCACACTTGATCCTGATTACTAACAACATTTCTTCTTGAATCATACTTTGAGCACTTCATCATATTTTTGTCTCTTAATTTAATGGATCATTATTCATCTAATTAAGTCCTCTTCCTCCAGTGATTAAATTAATCAATTTAATTTAATTAACCTTACAATTTTTTTTAATTAAATAAGTCATTTTATTTGATTAAAATCCCTAAAGTCCTCTTATTAAATTAAATAAATTAAACCTTATTTGATTTAATCTAACATATTCCTTCTTGGTTAAATAAATCAAATCATTTATTTAATTAATCATTTCCTCTCAGTTTCGATTTAAATAAATACATCAATTTAACTCAAAATTGTCAAATCATCTAATTCTTCATTAAATTAATCAAAACCTTGATTAAGTTAATCCCTCTCACTAAAATCCTCTAGAGAATGCAACTTGCACAATAAATCAGTTACTTTGATTTATTGAATTCTCTATTTTCCCTCACAAAGCATCAAAAGGGAATATTCCCTCATTTGAATTCAAAAAGGCCAAGTGGACTTGGTCCTTCCAACAAGGCATTAAAGGCCTCTTACATGTCCTTGGCCTTGATCCAAGTGACATTAACTTCATTTGCCTTCCCTCTTCAACAAGTCATTTCACAAATTCAAATTCAAACTAAATGCATTTATTGGAACTTTGGCCAAAATGTGCACAACCATCAACCATTCACATCATGATATGTGGCATTCAACCATTGGATTGAAGGTGAGTCCCACATTTCTCAAATCTCTTTCATTCTTCCAAATTGAAATCTATAAAGTGGAGGCTTCTCTCCTCATTTCTCATCCACAATTTTCATACAAAGTTACTCTCTTCACATTTGAGAGCTAATTTTGCCCATTTCACTCAACCATTCATCATCTTCAACTTGTAACAAGGTTATGCTCAAATCTCTTTGGGAGATTTGACCATTTCTCAATCACTCACAATTGCAACGTAGGAGTTGGGAAAGGTCCAATTTCAACATTGAATTGGCACCAATTCCCTCATGAGATCACTATTCTATTTTCTTAATTAGGATTAACACTCACTTATTTAAGTTTTGTTCTTCATCATTTCCTAGTCTAAGTTAAATAGATGGATTTTGTGGGGAATCTCTCATACTCGTTTGCATATTGAGCTAACGATTTGACATGTTTGTTGTTCTTGTGCATTTTCAGGTTTAGGGGTTCACAACCCTAATTGGAGTATCCATTGCCTCTATCAAAAAACTAATTACCAGGTATGAAATCTGCAGATCTCACTAGGACTATTTATAGAGGTAGCTGGGGTAGAATGTCTGTGATAAGCATATTGATTGATTGAGTTGTAAACTCAAAAAACCCAACAGAGTTGCAAGCTCAGGGTTCTCACTAGGTTGTATTTGTTGTGTACGATAATCATGAGGCTGATCGAGATTACTCAAAATTCCCACCCAAAGGATTGTTGTGTGCAAATAAAAGTGACATAATTAATCAACTAAAACTTCTGGAAGGTACAAGTGGTATTCCACATGGTCAAGAACTAGGTGTCCAACTATAAAAATTTCTCAGCCTCCAAGAATCATTTCAAATATTTTTGTGTAATTATTACACCTTTTAGATGAATCATTTGGCTAAGGTTATTAAGTGCAAAAGCATGCGGAAAATTTCATATCTTTTTTTTCCTGGCTCAATTTTCCAGGAGATGGTGTTGTAGGACATAGTGGCTAAATCATCATTATGAATTTTTCCTTCCAAGAGATGGGAATTCATTTTGTATGAACAAATGAGTTGGCGATTGCATGCCAAATTTATTGCTAAAGGCAATCGTTGTTTCTAACTTCAGTTTTAGAAAAAGAAACATGCATGCAAAGGAAAAGAACTACAAGGAAGGGATAAATACACAGTGCACCTATGCGTGAATGAGTTGAACCAAAACAAAAAACAAAAAAATCATCTAAATTTTCGTTCAGTGCAAAGCCTTGTATTGGTGTTTTTTGTTTGGTTACATTCATCCCAAACTAGTGTGTTTCAGAGAAGGATAATTTTGCAAGGAAATAAAGGATGATGTTGGTTTGAGAGAAATAAATCATTTGGGAGGGATGGCACATAATCCAAAAATGGTAGCATAGGAAGGTCTGAGTGTAAGCTTATCCAATGCCATGAAGACAACGTCGTGGGTAAATTTTTTCAATAACGTCTCTTATGCCACACTAGGAATGTTGGTGAAGCCAAAATGGCCCCATACATAGACTGTGGAGAAGACAATCCACAAAAAAAAAATCTAGGTAGTACAGGAGTTGGATAATATTTACGAACCTGACCTCAAAATAAACCCTAAGAGTCTGAGGGAATTATCCTATGAAAGAATGAAAAAAATGAGGAGGATGGGAACATGGACTCTCTGGCATACATGCTATGGATCTGTGGTTTCCCACAACATATGGTCCCTTTGGTGCACCATTGCCCAAAGTTGATTTATCAGTGTGTGTAGAATTTCAACCCAGATACCGACGTCATAGCTGGTTGGAACCTCAGGGTAGTAATTAGCATTGTTTCTATTAGGGATATGTTTTGTATCCCTATAGTGCAAGGAGAGGAGGCAGGCGAGAAGTTCACTATGGATCTCATGGAGAAATTCTAGAGATCCAGGAAATAGGCCATACAGTTATTTAACATAGAAATGAAAAGGCGCAAAGAAGATAAGCACCTACCACAGTTTTTCAGTCACGCTCAATGCCTTCTACCAAGACTTGCAAGACATATTTTCTATGGTGGATTTCATTTGCAGCATGGATAGTTCCAAGGAGGTATATTAATTTCAAATGGTTTTAGGTTTCCAGATAAGGAAATAGCATTCCTATTCTATTACGAATTCATGGAGATCATTTATCTAGAGATGTTGGATCAATTCAGGGAATATCAAATGCAGGGTAAGTTCATATTCTCTTATTTTCTTGCTCATATGTTTTTACACCAAAACCCTGATTTCTTTCAAAGATATAT
Organism: Sequoiadendron giganteum; assembly: GCA_007115665.2. Taxonomy (NCBI): domain Eukaryota; kingdom Viridiplantae; phylum Streptophyta; class Pinopsida; order Cupressales; family Cupressaceae; genus Sequoiadendron; species Sequoiadendron giganteum. The sequence goes on from CM021106.1 coordinate 288,562,503, forward strand.
GAATTTACTTATATTCAATGAAAATGGAGCCTACAAGCCAGTCTCTGTGTGGACCCCTCTCCTTTATGCAACCTATGACTATTATGCATTTTTTGAGTCATTCCTGATTCCAATATTACAAGATTTATATGTGGATGGAGAGGTTGGGTGTTATTGTTTTTTCTGCTGAGAAGGTGGCATGGATGCAAGGTTTTCTTCCTCCCTATGACTGGTTCCAAGGTGAGGATTTTTCAATTTTCAGGTTACATGGTTTCACTGAGGAGCCTTGCCTGCTACCATTTTGTGTCATGGATAACGTGTTTTCCATTCAGGTGTTTAGGCAGTTGTCGCTTATTGATAAAATGTTTTGTGGGGAAAAGAATTAGAAAGGCTTCTTTAAATGCCCCTTAAGCTTTGGCACATTTATAATGAAAAGGAAGCATACACATGGTTTTCTATTAGCAAAGCTTTCTCATCTAGGGCTAGTATTGATTGAGGATAAATGGGATTATAATCTTGGCAATGATTTAGCAAACATAAAGGTTAAAGTGAAACACAACCCCTGGCCCTACTAAGAGGGATGTCGAAATCCACAGTCATAAAACCTGAAGGTCCTTGTAGACCTAGCCTATATTCCCACTAAAGACAAGAGGCTTCCATGGCATTTCTTCTATTTCCCTTTGGTCAAGGTCAGCGACAAGTGCAAAATCATGGCCATCCTTTTTAATGAGTTGGCCAAAAATTATAATTGGAGTCAAGAGAAGATTGCTACTTTTTGGATCTATCATCAGGAGATCGGATGTCTTGATGCCCAATTCTAGGATCCCAACATGGATGAAAAAATTGATGATCTTTCGAAAAGAGGGAACGACGATAGTGATGATAGTGTTGAGGAAGTAGGGGAGGAAGAAGAAACTGAGGGTGATGATGTCGAGGGATAGCACGCCAGAGGTTGCCTGAATATACAAGCAACTACATCCCATTTGAAATTCAAACTACCACAATTGTGGGTTGTTAAGAGATCTACAATGCCTCAAAAGTTTGAAGAGATCATAGACTTAGACCATTCTCCACCTTAGAAGAGAAAATATATCGACGTCACTCAAGGAGAGAGCTAGCGAGTGACTGTTACAATGAGCCAAGGGTCAGAGTCTTTGGTAGATCAGGTACATTTCTCTCCTTCCTTTCTCTCATCTCAGTATTTTTTATGTCCTACTACATCCACCCCTTCGATCACCTCAAGTGTCGACCTTCAATTTTTTGCTTCCGCACTCATAGGGAGTTCCCACCAAGCTCCCTTCTATGTAGGGGAATAGGTGGCTTTTACTCTGCCATAAAATTTTCCACCATTTGTTCGGGCCCAATCTGCATCTATTTCTCCAAATCCTTTTGCTTCCATTGCATCAACCCTTGCTCAACCTACTCAACAAATTGTAACTTTTGAGTCCCCGATACCATCATTGTCTCCTATGAGCCCTTCTATCGCTCTTGGGATTGAAACCTAGTATAATTTTCCCCCTTTCTCCCCATTAATGGTGACTCTAGCAAAGAAAACATGATCTGAGTCTTCAATGGTCTCATTCCCTTTTTCTCTTCTTCTCGATGCACCCTTTTTCGGTGGACATATTAGATAACCAACATAATTTATTACACAAAATACCATCACTAAGGCAGTGCAGGCCATAAGAATTCAGAAAAGGAAGGAAAAAGATGCTACAAAGCTTGTCGAGCCATGTGTGCAAACCCTTTACAATGACCACCAGGGATCAATAACATTCATGACTATGATGTCCAATGTCATCAAAAATCAAGGGGAGATGCAACCTGAAGACTATATGATCCATGCTATAGGGCTTGATCTGAGCACAACCTGACCACAGGTCAAGGTTTAGCTAATGGAAGAGACCCAGAGAGTTGTGACGATTGAATTTTTGAAGCATATTCAGCAAATGAAGAAAAGAGTGGAGGAGCTTAGGAATGTCAAGGAATGGGTGGATATCCTACAGAAGAAGGAGAAGGTTAGAGATGTCAAGTTTTCACACCTATCTCAACAAGCACGAAAAATCCAAGAGGAACTTGCAAAGTTCCAGTCCTAGGATCCTAACCTAGTTTCTAATTTACAACAAAAGAACCAAGATCTTCAAGACTGGTTGTCTCAAATGGAAAAGGAAGTGCAGGAAAAGGATCAGGAGCTTCAGAACCAGCAGGCTCAATTTGAAAAAGAGATCAAAAGGTTGAAGGTGTCACTCGCAATGGAATCTAATTTTTGAGGTCAAATGGAGGATTCACTCAAGAGAAAGGGCACAGAGCTAATAGATCTACAAGAATAGCTCAATTCATCGTACAAGAAGGTTGATGAGTTGATGGAGGAAATTAGGTCAAAATAAGTTGAAATAAGCCTTTCCAAAATTCCCTCACAGCCCCCTATTCCTCAATTTGATTCCTTTTTGGTGGCTTAACAACTATATGTCTCCTACTGGGAGAAATTCAAGTCCTCATATTTGTCCCTATAGCCAACACTCCAATTCATGGCAGATGCGGCAAGTTTAACTAGGGGGTGAGTGAGATGATTGAGAAAATTTTGCAGTCCATTGTTGATAGGGTTCCTGAGGCTGAGCAATTGCTGGAAAAATTGTATAAGGTAAATGATACAGAATTGACAAGGATGGGGATTGACGACCGAAGGTCAGCTACCAAGAAGGAAGGAAAAATAATTCATCTATTACCATGCAGTGATCCTCCAGTCCAAGAGTTTTTTGGCATCCCTAAGTCTAATGTTGAATCATTTATAAGTACAATTTTTCACATTTCACTCAGTTGGGTTTGCCTTCTCCATTTCTCTCTGATAATTCAATGGCCATGGCAAAGCGTATCACATCAAGAATTGAGGAGAAGCAATAGGATATATCTTCTTTCCAATCATTTAGCCAGCCTCCCACGATAGTGGAGATTGGAGGCATTATTCATCCAGTTCTCTGACTTCTTTTCTAGCTTGAGTCTGGGACCAGGAGCTCCATGGAGCTACCTTTCCAATAAATCATCAATCTACATGAGGTGCAAGAGAATATGCACACCTTATTGACACCATCCAAGGCTGATTGGCTGCCTCTGCAAACCACCCTTTCAAATCTCTAATGTTTTCCCAATGGAGAAGGCTTTGGTCTGTGAACCAAGATTTTGGGTCCTCACTCCGCAGGTGAAATTCCCCTGATAGTCACCAAATGTTTTGGATTAAATAATCCATGAAGCTCCCTTTGGGTTGATTTATATTCAACTTTTCAAAATCCTTGGCCATGCGCTTTGTATTTATTAAAACACCCTAAGCTCCTTTTTGGTCGCACTTTCATCCGTTTCGCCACGTGTCAGCAGCACAGGCCTTTGAAAAACTTCTCCCCATTGTTTACTCTTTGAACCTCGTCCATGTGCCATGTAAACCCTTGGACAAATTTTTGGTGAGCCCCATTGATGGAAGCTTAGGCTAACACCGTGCCACATGTCATCCATGCAAGGATTGCATCCCAAAAAAACAAAGGATGGATATAAACCCCTGCCGCTTCTTCACGTGTCACCTCTACGAGATTTTTCACCACAAGAGAATGAAGAACGAAGAGGAGGCTTTGCTTCTTCACCATGTGTCCTAACCAAATCTTCAAGCGGTTAGACACGTGTCTTTCTGAGATTGTTGCTATTTCACCTTCAGGACCACATTCATAATTTGTTGCAAGTGCACTTTGTTCGAGGAAACTAAGGATCTTTATGTTATGATTTTTCTTCGATTCATCCAAGGGGAAGACGATGTGTGTCTGAGGGAGTTTTTGAGCCATTGGCTTCAAGGTGGTGGGAAAGGTCTATATATACTACTGCAATGCTCTATGAAAGGGTTGGAAAATAACAAAAAGAAAAAGACTAAAAAGCTCTAGGCCTTTGTATTGTTTTTTATTATTACATTAAGACTCATAGATTGTGCCAATTTCTCGGCCTCTCTATTTCTTAGTTAATATAAGACAATGTATTATGGTATTTGTTGTACTAAGTAGTTTATCTGCAATTTTTTTGTAATTTCAATAGAAATTTTATGTTTGGGATCATGTCTTGGACTCTTCTTGTTCAGTAAATGTGTAAGGAAGTTATATTATGTCATTTGGCTAAATTGCTTAGGATTTTCATCTATGTTTCTATTATTCTCAGACATAGTAAATTGTTGAACAGGCCCTCAAACCTTCTCTGAAAGGAAGGTTTCTTGTGCCTAAAACACTTACATCTTGGCGTATCGCCTTAGGAATTAGACTTATTTTTATATCTACTTCCTTTTCCCATTCTAAACCCCCAATTACAAGAAGAGCCAGATTCTTTACAAACCTGAAGGTTACTCAGTTTAGCAGAACTAGTCCCCCTTTATTGAGTTTCCCATAAGATTGTTTTCCTAGAAATTTTAGGCATCAACAGTATGCTTAGAAATATCGCACTCTTGAAGGACATCAAACCCAATGACACCACCAAGAAAAGGACATGTCACAAGAAAAAATAAAATCATGCCATGAAATATTCCAAAAGATGCCATCGATGTATGCCCCCAATTTAAAGCGGTTTCTAACACCATTACTATGAGCAATTGCTTTAAAGTAGCTAATGTTTTTTCCTAAGACATGAGAGCTTTCCTCAGGTTACCCTATGTCAAGTCATGTTTTTGAAATAAAGTTACACCATGAAATAGGAAGGAAGGTTTTCCCCCAAAAAATATAGTATTAAAGATAACTCAGTACGTCACATGTGAGCCAACTAAAGGCATGTCGGTCACATCCTAAGCTTAATCTTATATATACATGGACAATGGTCAACTAGCCTAAAGAGACAATCAACAAGTGACATACGAGGACAAGGCTACCTAACCCCTTTCCCCCACTTAGTGCAAGAAAAGGATGAGTCGAGATGATTGACAAAAAACATGAAAATATGTATCAATTAAAGGAACAAGGTGCTCCAACACAAGCAAGAGCACCAAAATCCTTAAGATGTTGAATTTTATTACTTAAAGCTTTACATTTATTAGTAGAATGACCATGACCTCTATGATATGCACAAAATGTACTCTTATAGTAAAAATAAATTATGTTTTTGGAGGGAGGGATATCAAACGATCTTGGAGGAGTCTCAACAAGATATTCTCTTGATCAACAATAGAGAATGGTCCATTATTTTGTGACAAATATATCCATCTCTTAGTACAAGATTTCATACTTACACAAGGCTCTTTAGATAGTGATATTTTGTACTCTCCTTTATAGGGGGTGTAAAATCTAACAAACTCCAATCGTTATTGTTTTGTGTGATGACATTGGTATCAAGCAAGGATTTCTTTGTTTCTTTTGTTTCTTTTGAAGGACAATAACCTTGAGACCACTAGTGTCTATCAGTTCAGGATGCATTAATGTTAAAGTTGGCTTAGAAGAATCTATTGTAAGAATTTTGATATCAAGTGAAGGCCTTTTTTATTCTTTAATTTCTTTGGAATGTCATTAACCAAGACCACTAGTTGTCTCTTGTGTGCTAGCCTCTATAGGGACATAGATACCTTGTTCTCTAGCACCACATCCTTTTCCACTATACCCAAGTTTCTTCATCAGTTTTTATCCTCTTCCATAAAGGATTTTCATTTCATTTACATTCCATGGTTTTTCATAATCAGCTTCATCAAAGTTTGTTGTGTAATTTTCTTCTTCTTCCAAAGTGGTTGAGGTGGATGCTTTCAAATTTTGTGTTGAATCTTGTGTGGTCATTATTTCTTTTTCTTTTCCTTTTTCAAACTCCCTTGTTATGATATTGTATTCTCCCATGAATGTAGGTGTGAAATCTAATGAACCCCAATCATCTTCTAATAGCTTAGTGACTTCATCAATGTTCTTCTCTTTTGTGTTCTCTGGTATAGTTACCACTTGTGTAGTTGGTGTCAATGTTTTCAAAGGATTTTCCTTGTATTTCTCAAGTTGTAAAACACTGTAAAGCTCAACATCAAATTTGATTGTATATAATTTGTTTTTGTAGACATACTTCATTTTATGATGAAGCATAGAAGGCACCCCATTAATTGTATGAATCCGTGGCCTTCCTAAAATAATATTATATGAAATATCATGAGGCATAACATGGACCAGAGCTTGCACTGTTACCTTCCCAACTTTAGTAGGTAATGTGATCACACCAAGCTATTTTTTTCCTATGTTATCAAACCCACAAATAGATAAAGAGTCGGGTTGAATTTGGCTTTTTTCTACTTCAATATTATCCAAAAGGTTTATGCTACACACGTTAAGGGTTGAGCCATTATCAATAAGGGTTCTCGTTATCCCTATTTGATTAACAAGGGCTATTATCATGAAAGCTTCATTTTTTTTTCTCTTCTAACGAAGGTAACTCATCTTGGTAAAAATTAATGTCCAAGTTAGTTGAAGTGATAGCTTGAATCTGGGTTGCCACATCATTTGATCATGCATTAGGAAGGTTAATAACTTTTTGTAAGGCATTTTGAAGCATTTTATGATAATGTGGGGAGGCTTGAATAAGATCCCATAAGGATATCTTAGCAGGATTATTCTTTAGTTGTTCAACAAGATTGTACTCCTTTATACTATGTAAAGGAAAATGAGGGGGACCAGGAAAGATAGGGTTAGGAAGTGGGAGGGATGTTTAAGTTGTCTGTCTTGGTTGTAGATTATTCCTTTTGTTATATGTATGAGCAACAGTGTTATAATTCAATTGCTATGAAAAATTATTCTTAGGTGGTTTGAGGATGAGGATAGGTTTATTTTTAGTTTGTGGCTGTTGTGAGGGTGGATAAATAATTAGAGGATTCTTAGGATGTCCCATAGGGCATCTAGGAGGTCTAATAATCAATGGAGATCTAACGAACACTTGTGAATTCATAACTTCAGTAGTTTCGGTTTGAGGTATTTCTAATGAAGGGGAGTCTAGTGTCATCTTTTCACCATCACCTAAGAAAATCATTTCACTATTGTTAATGTTGTAATTTTCTTACACCATGATATCCTCCCTAAGAGGATATTTTTTAGGAGAACTACAAACTATATGTTCATGGTATTCAAAGGTTATATCTTCTAAATGACTTCATCGCAAGAAAGCGAGTTTTTGATGGTTGGATTATCTTGTTTATCAGTAATGTTTTCCCTAGGGGAAGTGAGGAAAATAAGATTCTCATGACTCTCATGGCTTGTATTTTCTAACATCAAAGTATCTTCTTCACAACTAGGAGAGATACTAGGAGAAGAACAAATGTGATTGTCAACATTGTCCATAAATTCATTCCCTTGTCCCATAATGTCTTCCAAAATAGGATAGGTAGGGGAAGAAACATAAAGAGGGTTGGCATAGATCTTAAAGATTTAATTATCTAACACCAACATATCCTCATCATTTACAACATTATCACAAGAGGGCAAGATGTTGGGAGATCAGTGTAGACTAGTTAAGGTGTTATTTAGGTAGGTTTCAATGGTCTCATATTGTGTTATGTGATTGTCATGATCACCTATGGTTGTGTCCTCTTATTCAGTAATGTCCTGCCCAATAAGAGAGGTAGGAGGAGAGAAACAACTATGGTTCTCAAAACTCTCATCGATTAGTTCTTCTAACACCAAAATATCTTCTTCACAACTAGCAGAGATAGTAGAAGAAGAACAAATATGATTGTTATGATTAACCAAGGTTGTATTCTCTTTCACTAATATTTCACGTCAGGTTCACCAAAATGAAACGTAGAAAAATAGGTTCACCATCAATAGGGTATTAATGATGAACCTCATTTTCATTAGGTGTGTTTTTCATTCAATTATGAGAGACAAAATTCCTAAATAACAATCAAAAAATGATCCTAACTATTATAGCAACAAAAAGGGAAGTTCTAAGAGGCTACAATGATGTGTACCTTGCTACAAGAAGGTTATTTTTAGGGCACAAAGGACTCATTCGCCTTTAGTGGTGAATGGTTCCCTATTAGGGTTTCTTAAACTAAGATCTGGGTTCTATTTCTTAACTCCTACACTCTCAAATCCTTGGTTTTCAGCTCCCAAAAACCTATAACCAATTTTCTAGCTTTGTTTTTTGTGTTCTTGCACTTTGAATGACAAATTTGCAACTTGACAAATTTGACAATTTTATTTCCAACTTCTTCTCCACTTGATCTTCAACCTGTAAATCTATAAATACATATTCAAGAGAAGAAAAACTTGTTGATTTTTAGTGAATAGCGGTTTGCCTCGATCAAACCCCTTTGAGGTAATTAAACCAAATGATAAAATAATTAAATAGAAACATGAAATATGAAACTTGAAGTGATGTTGATACCTTAGATGTTGTCTTGGAGTATAAATATGAAAACTAAAATGTGGTAGCCATGAAGAATGTAGATCTTGATCTCAAATAGGATGTGAAACAATGCTTGCAAGATGGATCTTCAATGCTACATCAACCATCTTAGCTCAACAACATGCTTGAATGCACTATGTCTTTGACATGATGAAATGATCTTGAATTGCTGTAATAAACTCTTGAATATCTTCCTTTGAATTCCTTTGAAAATTCTCTTGAAGTGCTCTATAATTCTCTTGTAAAGTATTGGGATGCTTATGAAAACTTGTTAGGAGAAACAATGTGAATTAACCCCATATTTATACTAAATCAAGAGATTAGCCCCAAAATTCAAATAATTCAAGTTGACCTTAGATCTAGGATTAAAAATCATTAGAATCCCACCACAAAACAATTCAAAAAGGGTTTTCTATGTGAAGAGAACCCATTCCCACTAAAGGAGAATGGGTCCTAGCACAAATTTCTAGGACCATGCTTCGGGGGGATGAAATAAAATCAAAAACCCATTTCAAAAATGTAGAGAAAGGGGTGTCCTATGTCGAGAGGACCTATTCACCACTAAAGGTGAATGGGTCCTAGCACCATTTTCTAGGACCTTGAATTTGCCAAATTAAATTTCATGCAATATCATTATTGGTTGTCAGGATAGATCTTTCGGAAAATGTCATTAACAAGGCTTAAATTTGAATTAAAGGGGCCAATCAAGGTCAATTAACTACAATTAATTAATGAAACCCTAGATTAGTGTGAAAGTGTAATACAACACCTTAAATAAGGTACAATTTAAGTACATCATGTTAAAAAGGGCCCTAGATTAATGTGAATGTGTACAACGCATTACAACATTGAATCAAGGCATTATTAGGTTAACTCAACATCAATTATTCCCAAATTAAGTAAGGAAAAGGGATACTTTTTCTATTACTACAAACACAATTATTTTTTACCTGAGTCTATAATCTCATTGCAATTCATAAACCATTTAAATCTTAAAAGGGGGTTAAATATTGCAGGGGGTTCTTTCATTTCTATTATTTTTAGTTATACTATTTGCTTAACACCTAGAAGGTTGAATTATATACTTTTCCAAGTTCCCAATGTTTCTATGCATGAGCCATTTACTACAATAATTTTATATGGTATTTCACGTAATTACAATGTGCCTAGATGTTCCCATATCAATTTTGAAAGAATATTAATGTTTGCACACAAATAAATCATTACTTATTTATTGTCATATGTTTTATATAAGAATTTACAATTAATGGCCAAGTTTCCCAATATTTATTTTATTTATTTATGATTCTAAAACATGTTTGTGTTTGTTTGTTCCAATATTTTAAAATTTTCTTAATATTTTCAATTAAATTATTAGTTTTTTAAAAATATGCTAGTTGTTTTAATGTTTGGAATTTTTTTTCTAAGAATAATTCTTTATCATATTGTTCCATTACTTTTTACTAGATTATATGTTATCTAGCTTCTTCTAATATTTTTTCATGTGTGTATTTGTTAGGTTAAAATTCTCCTTGTTCTCCATCATCTAATTCCTTTATGCATTATATTAAATCTTAGTGTTGTGTTTTCTCATTCTTGTGATTACTAAAAAAATGATTTTCTCTTTGTGTTCTAATAAGGCCCTTTGTCTTATTTTTCCTTTTTTCCCATAGTATTAGTTGTCCAATGCTTCTTCTTCTTCTAATCTATGATAATTGTTATATTATTGAGGTATATATCCTCTTTGCAAAATTTTCATGCCAATTATCATGGATTTTAATTTTTCCACTATATTAAGTCCTATTGTTGTATTTGGCCTTAATAACTTATTAATTATAAATTTTCATGAAGAATTATTGAAATATTTTTTCTCTTTCACTTATGAATAAATCATTATTTGTGATGTCACAAAATCCACACAATTTCTTCTTGTCCTCCTTACATTCATTTATAAAATGTCCCTATTCACCACATTAGTAGTAGCTAGCATCATGTCTTCTTCTTATGTTTCTACCTCACCTATTCTACCTCTATAACTTCTCTGTTAGCCTCTATCTTCATTTAAGTAAGTCGGTGGATATGATATTTAGTTTTTCCACGTTGCATTTTGAAGAGTATGGATATTTCTTTTGGTTTTTCAAGTTTAAAACTTTATATCCATGGTCTTGAGTATTCAAGGGCATTTTTATAATACATTTAACATAATCCATGTCCTATCATGTCATTCCTTTATAATTATGATGATTACACTAGGGCTCATGATCCTCCTCTGCTCGGTGGAATCTAAATAGTAATGATAGGTATTCATCTATTTCATGATCGTCTCATTGTCTATATATTCTAGACTAAATAGTTTTTTTTTTAATATTCTTAGAGTTTTTATTAGGTCCATCCTAAGTATGGTAGTTATTTTATCTCCTTACAAGTTTGGGCACTCATTTATGATATTTCCTTCCATAGGTACACCATATACATGACCTTTGTATTTATTTTGTAGTTTCCTATTTACCCAAAATTTCTTTGTTTAATTTTTAATTTTTCTAATTGTTTTTTCCTTTTGAACTATTTCTTTGTTCTTTGTGGATCGACCTTATCTTCTCCATAATTGAGCTCCTACCTTGCAAGCTAGTGTGACTACTTCAAATTAAGTGATAAATATTCTTTCATTTAAGGAGGTTTCTATTTTTGGTGTTAGCCCAAAGATGAACTATTAAATGTGTTTTTTTCCATTAGAAGTTATAGTTTTCGAGATACTTATTTAAATAAATGATCATATTCTTTGTTAGATTGACCTTATTCCTACACCATGATCCTCATTTTTACACTATCCATAGGTATATCTAGTGATTAAATTTACCATTATTTTTATGTTAACATCATGTATTTCTATCCCAATTTAGTGAATTATTGTGCAAAATATCCAAAAAATCAAATGGTTTGGCTTGGTTAGTAGTAGTTCCCTTTATTTCCCAAAGCAATTCCAAAATAAATATGTCTTTTATTTCCTCCATTGTAACCTTTCCAAATATTGCAAAAATGAATAGTTGATTTTATATTTGAATTAATGTTTTTGTCATTTTTGTGGTGTTAGTTGGTGATTTGGACTTTTCCTTATCAATTTTCTATTGTAATGGTTTTATTTTCCTTCTCTTATCTCTAGCTAATTGTATGTCATTTTACTATCTTCTTATTATTGCATTGCAATCTTGCATAAATTATTCTTGTTGAGATTCTAGTGTTTCTCTTGGGTTTTTAATTTTATTTGATAGTGAGATCCTTCTTGATTTATATGGCATATGGGATGACTCTTGTTCTAGAGTTTGTAATTCCTCAAAGTGAAATTTTATTTTAGGAGATGTTCTTTCATTAGTTAGATACATTTTTTTAGATAATGATGTTGTCCAATATTCTTTGTGTTATTAGCTAACTTGATCATGTTATTTTTATTCTTGAATTTATTAATTTATTTATAATTTTAGTAATTAATTAATCTACATATTGGGTGTCAAAATTCAAAGGTTATAATTTTTTAAGGGCTTTAGAAATTTCTAAAACCTTTTATCAATGGTAATATGAATATTAGATAATTTTGGTTCAATATGTGGTGTCCAATCCAATAATAAAAGTGTTAGAGCCTTAATGCTACTACAACATTTTTTCCTAAATTTCTTAGATGTCTCATATTTCTTGATACTTCTTACTAAATCAATGAGAGATTTTCTTACTTTATAAATATATGAATTATTTTTTTCTAGTGTGATATAATTCTATAGTATTATTATTAGTTGCAACCTTTCTGGTGCACTCATTTGTACCCCTTTAGTTTAAACAATAAGTTTATCATATTCAACTATAATCCCTCTAGTGCACTTGACTTATTCCTCAATAAAAACTATTTTGGTTCCCTCTACTTCTTCTTTATTAGTTTCTTGTGTGGTTCCCCCTACCTCTCCCTTAGCAACAACCATTTTGGTGCTCTACTTCTTCCTTAGTAGAAATTCATTTGATGCACTCTATTTATATCTCTTAGAATTTCTCTATTAGTTTTTTATCTTTCTTGACATTCTTATGTGTATTTATGTAATTTTTCTTCCATTTTAAACTATATTATCAATTATATTTATTCTCTAATCTCTATTAATCTCTTGTTATGTAATGTCCCACCACAAAACCCTAGAGGACAACACATCTAAGAAACAATAATGGAACAAAATTTTTTTAATGAAATGACAGGGATATGTAAAACTTATTATATCTAAACATAACACATAAGCTAAACTATGTCCTCTAAGGTTCAATGATTGCATTATGAACAAACCTACTTAACAAGATCTAAACAAAGGACTAAACATGGCTCCAACATAACACAATATAACATGAACATCACATAACAAAGACACCACTTCTAGAGGCGCACACACAACAAAGGGGAACACATAAATAGGGAATGCTAGGTTGCATTAGGGAAGAGTGTCATTGCATGGTCCTACCATTGGTTACCCTGATAGTCTCTCACTAGACATTGGTCCCCATCTATGGTTACCCTAATAGTCTCTCACTAGACACCGACCCCATAGGGTGACACATGTGGAACCAACATTCCTTTCATGAAGACAAGTAAGTTAATCTTGCCAACTAGGCCTTCTCAGCCCATCCTTAGCCTAAATGAGCACTACAGGCATGGGTGGCCCTTTAACTAGTGTGAAAACTACCTAACCCCCTAATTAATTAATTAGGTTATCGCTGAGATAATAAAATCTCCAATGGGTTACCCTGATAGTCTCTCACAAGACGTCAGACCCCATTGAGAGTCACTCCCCTTACTTGCAATCTGTGGACCCAAAACATCAAACAGGGTAAAGCCATCTTGCAAAAATTACAAAACCACATGAGCACACACATAGAGCAAAGCATGAACCCTCTCGTTCACAAATACAACCATAAAAAAGAATAAGCAGTGCAAGGATAAAGACCCTCATGAACACATTTCAAGCATATTATCAATCATTTCAAAAAAAAAAAAAAACAATCATAAAACCCAACATACCGAATATTCACCCCCAAGCCTCTAGAAACCGACCTTAATGATTTACCACAAATGAAACCCAAAATCACCCCAATTTCCAAAAATCAACACAATATTCATTACAAAGAATCAATCAAACATTAGAACCATAAGACAGATAGTATTTTCGCATTTCGTATCACTCAATAACTTAATCACTAGATACACTTAATTGTCACTTAGTAACATAATTCAAATTAAATATAACGACAAATATTCTAAATAGCTAATTCCATATCAACAATAAAGTATTTCCGAAAGAAATCAGCATTCACAAATCAACATAAATATATTCTTATTCATTTATTTGACAAATCCTTCAATTAACTGATTTTAAGTAAATCAATTTAACCTATTCAGTTACTTAATTTACTTATCACATAATCAACTAGTTACTATATATAGACGTCCTTATAAAGAACTAATAAAATTGCCAATATTAGTGAAGATAATATTAAACTATCACAACCAAGAATAAATGACTCATAGTTGCCTAAAATATCAATTATGATGCCATTCAGTTTTACAAGGATTAATCTATGTAAGATTTTTATATTTAATGGTGGAAGATAAATAATTTACCTCCAATTTAACTCCCTAAATGATATACAATTATTCAAAGAATCATTCCATGAGTTAGATAATTTGAGAGACAATCCATTTAACAATGAGAAACCTAAAGAACAACAAATTACTCTCAAGCTTAGATTTTATTTATCATTATAATGTATTACCTAAGACACAATATAAAACTATTACCTTTCTACAACCTAACCATCTCACAAATTTTATGATTGATTCTAAAATTTCTTAAATTATTTGCAATATATGGATATATCTATGTATATATATATTATCTTACCTGCATGAAAAGAATTGGTCCCATATATAAATATCGATAATATTATTTTGAAAAGCATAATAAATATATCTGATAAATACAACTCGCTATCTTTTATGTTTAATACAATTCTTTTCAATAACTCGAGAATATCCAAGTCACATTCATCGAATTCCAAGCAACTACATCTCATCGAATTATATGAAATCTGAATGCCAACACAATGCAAATTTACTGATTCATAAGCAATCAAATGCTAAGCACCGTACAGATTTATGAAATCATGACTTATATGTATAGTCGTACTATTTGAAATCCGATTCAGGCAACAATGGAGGGCGACGTAATACACCATCGAATACCTTATCTAATGCGTGTTCATCAAAGAAAGAATGCCACAAAGAGTTTTCGAATTATCAGGCATCGATAAGCATGAAATGGATCCATCAATATAAATTGAAACCATTCAGTAAGGAATGTAGGACGTAGGAACAAAATTCACAACACAAAGTTAATGCATCAAATATCAATCATATCATGTAGGCTATACACAGAATGAAATACCATTCATAGGATTTAACCAACGATTACAATCGCATCATACAAAAATCAATGCGGTAAAGGAATCGCTCCCCCAACATTGAATGAATACCAACAACAACTTAATCCTAATGCAGCGATTACCAAATATAAGGTGAATCCAACATAGAGTTTATTCAATTAATGCTACCCACAGTTTTTGAATTCCCGACAGAGTATGAATATGGAATTGAAAATTACAGCCTATAGCAAGAAATCAACATTCAAAGTATTGAATATACAAAGGAGGCACACCTACAACGTCAAATAAAACAAAAGCTTAATCCCTACAACACTATATGCAGAAACCTCCAAATAGTACATACACACACACATATATATATATATATATATATATATACTTCAAAAACTAAATATTATGCACACAAATTGAAGTCCAAGCATTAAGCTTTCCATTGATTTCCAAATGCAAATCACAAGCCAGGGTGAGGAATTTGAAATGTTCTACATTGACATTATACGCAAGAACTACAAGTTCATGGGTGCCGCTTGTGGAGAGAGTCGGGCTGGCACAACCTTAAAAGGCTTCAGAAACTTACAAGAAAAAGACAAACGGTTGGAAGAGATAATTTGAAGCCAAAATCTAACATTCCAACACACCTCCAATCACTCAAGCAATTGTTTTTAATAGATGAAAGAGGGAGATTTGATTACATTATTCGAAGAACAAAATAAAGAACAATAAAACCAACCTAGATTCCTACACGGATGGAATTGAGTCCAATGTCAAGATCAAAATTTCTTGAAAACATAGTTCTCTGTTCAAAAACAAAAAAATCCATGATCCTCCCTAATCTCTCCTCATGATAATTATTATTATTTTTCCAAAAAGAAGCTGTTAGATTTTTCGAACACAAAAATCAAATAAAAATCTCACAAAATAACAAGCAGTTTGAAGTCACGCATGTGCTTCAAACAATTGTTTTTCTATCTTTTTAATTGTCTTTACTATTTATCCATTATCTCCTTCCATTTTTATAATTTATTTTATATTATTTTCCCACCTTTCAATTTATTAATAAAAATCAACATTAAATAATAATTATCTTTATATTTAATTATAAAAACACTTTATAACTTAATAATTTAATTATCCAAGAGCAACATATTTCCAACATGATTTATTTAATAATTTATTTAAGTCATCACTAATCAAACAACATTATTAAACCAATTTAATTCGAACAACTCAAAACAAAATTTATCAAACATCAAACATAAATATCATAAAAGGGTGAATCATGGAGGGGCACTACATGTTATCTCCTTTTTCTATGTGTGTGTTGCACTATGTTGTCATTATTGTTGCCATTGATGTCAAACTATGTCAACCTCTAGTGTGGTTATAATGAAAAGGTGTTTATGGTGTTGAGCAGGTGTTGGATATGTTGAGAAGGTGTTGTGCTGTTGCAGATGCATAGGGTGACTTGGTTTCCAAGTTCTTTTGAGAAAATATTTATAAAGGGTGTATAAGGTGATAAGGGTGTGTTTTGTACTATGTTTTGTATTTATTCATGCTTCAAGATGTGTTTGTGCAATTTGGATGTGATGTTCAAAAGTGTTTAGATGTTTTATATGTAGAGTTTCATATTCTAGATCGTATGGTAGTGGAATTTGTGTTTGATAATATTTGGCATGTGAAGAAGGTTGTCTAGGAGAAATGGAATTTCTTTGCATTTCTCCATGTTGAAGTTTCTTGTCTTGCAAATTTGGGAAAAAATTTGTATTTCATGTATCTATTTTCCCTTGGATGATTTGGTGTTTAGTTGTTCTGGAAACTTGGTTCATGTGTTGTCTCTTAGTGACAGTTTGACTAGTTGTGCATGATGATAGTATTCTTATTTGTGGGTGTTTGTGCCAGTGTTGTCGAATATTTTTTTGGTGTTGGAATATTCTAAGATGTTTTGAAATGTTACTATGTGGTCTGCAAGATGTTTTCATACCTAAAGAAGTGTGAATTCATTTATTTGATAGTGTTAATGTCAGTTTGGTTGATATGGTGTGTTAGTGCTACTTGTGGATGTGCTTTGTTGTTTTTGGAAGCGTGGTGAAGTTTGTTGTGTAGATTTGGGTCCTAGTTAACCCTTTGTGTGGTCCGCCTTCACTTCTTTCCATCGAAGGTGTTTGGTGCAAACCTACTTGGTGATTACACATTTGAGGTGCATATGTTTCATTGAGGTCACCTAGAGAAGATTGTTTGAGGTCATTGAGGATATATATACAAGGTCAATTTTTGGAGGTGTGTGGTGTGAAGTGTGACGTTAAATGATTAGGATGTGATCAAGTGTTATGATTTAAGTGTGAGCTTAAATGTCTAAGACTACCACTAGTACAAAAACAATAATATATGACTCAAAAAAATACTAAAATCTACATATAAATGATTGAACTTGGTCATGTGACCATTAGTAGTTTATTTCTATTCATTGACCAAATTTATGACTAAACCAATTTTACTCATTTATTGGTTGTTTTGATTGATTGATTTGGTAGTATATTTAGTCATTTATTTAGTCATTGATTTAGTCATATATTTAGTCATATTATTCATTGAGCTTGGTCACATGACCATTAGCAATTTATTACCGGTCATTTATTTGGTTGTTTTGATTGATCAATTTGGTAGTCTATTTTTAGTCATTGATTTACTCATATTTATTCACTAGTTTCTGCCAATTGGTAGTCTATTTATTCACTGATTTCTGTTAACTAGTAGTATATTTAGTCATATATTTTTAGTCATATTTATTCACTGATTTTTGTTAGTTGGTAGTATATTTAGTCAATCGGTAGTTTATTTAATAATTTTTGTTCACTGATTTCTGCCTGGAAGTGTTGGAAATGAGACAATACTTTTGAGGTTTAAACATAAAACATAGAAAAACATAATCAATCTTTCATTTGCACATAATGAAACAACTACTAAGAAGGAAAGATATTGAAGTTTTATTGAGAAAATGTGTACTTACAATAGATACAAGACATAAATATGTGTCTTTTCTTTGAAAAATGTGTTACAAAGTGTGTTTCTCAATGCTGTGACTAAGAAACCTAAGTTACAATGCTCTATTTTTTCTTATACAACTCCAAAACATGAAAGAACTACTTGAAAAATGGAGCCTAAGGGTCCTATGAAAGACCCCTCTACAGACTTCACACCATGAATACTCGGTATGGACTGAGAAATATGTTCTACGTATACCTTGCCTGATAAGCTTTATTGAACATGACAGTGGACAAATCCAAATCGATCACAAACATTTATCAATGGACGAGCATCTAGCAGTCTTTCTTCCATAAGAAATTTCTATATCTTTTTAGCATAATAGAAGTTTGACTCTCTGATTACATGTTCCACCTCCTTGATTTGTCCAATTTTGGTTATTGGTTCAATACATATTTGAAGTGAATGTCAAGATCCTCATTGCCAATAACATTGAAAATATAGTTTACCATATAAGTACAAGGTTCCCAAGCTACTACAAAATTACCTCCTCATATAGATCAATGAATATTAGTGACAAAATGATACAAGTGACAATCCAAAGCCAAATCACCTGGAGCTCAAATATGCACCCAAGAAGAAATATAGCCCTTCATAAGACTTGAACTGTTGAAACAACTAGATGCATGAATCTATACCCAATATAAGCACTAGAAGAAATAATTGAATATAACAAAGCAAATTACATTGAGAGAAATAGTTTAATAGTCACCTCAACTTCAAAGTTCCATATCAAAAACCATAAGCTATTTATCGATAGGAATAAGATATATAAATTTACAACTAGAAAGCAATTACCTGAAGAAAGTGATTTTTGATGACATTGTAATCAAATGGAAAACCACCCTCAATTTGAGACATCATCAGTGCAAATTTTACAACACCCTACAAAATTTACTCAACAAATAAGACCTATCTTCAAAACATCTTCATATTCAACATCAAAAATACATTTCTATCAAAGGTAATAGAGTAAAGTGAGTATCATATCAAGCATATACACAATGAATGCAAGTTAGTGAATACAATGAGTATCATATCAAGCATATACACAATGAAAGTGAAGACTTGAATAGGTTTGGTGAATAAAGTGCTTATATCAAAGCTATCCTTGAGAGGAACATGTCGCATTATAACACTTCCACACAAATGATACTAAAGGGATATGGTTTTGATAGGAATCAATTAGCTCTCTATAAAATTAATCAAATAAGGGTTTTGTTGTGAGCTTCACAAGAGATTGAAAGACAAGGAGTTAGACCATCTTAGTTCATTGTCAATATGATGTCCAAATATCAAGACAGTCGGTATTACTTGACATTTTCATGAAGTCGTGATCATATTTTGTGCTTAAATACAGGTTCTTTTATGAGCATTGCACAAACAAGTATTGGAGATAAATACATTTTCAGTGTCCACCATTTAAAGCCTTTTTGTTTGAAAAGATCATCATATAAAAAATGAAAATGACGAAAAAATTATGTAAAGGATGTTATGGTTGTACAAGGGTGCAAAGTGCAAGGTGGAAATCCTCTTATTTAAACTCTGAATAGTGCTTCCAAGATAGGTTTTTCTTGTGAAATTACAAGGACGTGACTTTGCACGTTGATGCCAAATGCAAGCATAAAAAATGTTTCTATACAACACTAATTCAATTCATAGGCAAAGACATGGGTTGATTTATACTACATGGCCAAAAGATGACACAGAATCAACAAATATTCACCATCTAAATTCATCTCCAAGATTGTTGCAAGAGAAATTGTTTTGAGAGATGTGAACCATTTCCATCATTTTAAACGGGGGCAATGTTTTTGTGGAGAATATTGGTGATGCTAAATAAAACAATCTAAAAAATAGGCTTGCATTATAATAATGTGCACTACATCAGATATCCAATAATAATGAAGGGACACCCATCAAAGCATAACAATAGGTATTTTTTTGTCATATGTTGTAGTTACAAGTGCCCTGCTAGACATACATGAAAATATGGAAGCATAGACAACGCAAGAAATTTTTTTCAAAAAAATACTTCAAATAAATGTGATATCATGGAAGGAAGACTTTCCCACTCTCCTACAAACACTTCAAGTCATGCACGCGGTGATGCAGGAAAGCCTAATATGCTTTGTCGCATCACTGTGGGCATGATTCAAAGTGTTTGCAGGAGAGTGGGGAAACGAGGGTATGGATTGGAGTGGACATTTTCAAGATGAGATTCTTGGAGTGAGTAATTCACGTTACATGTGTAATAGTAGGTGACATGATTTGATGGAATAAATGGATGGAATGCCTATTGTATCGGTGGATAGATGATTGGATTGAGGAGAACGATCTAAGGTTCACTACTCCTACTGTATCAAAACAAAATTGGGGGAGAAAGGATTGTTTCCATGTTTCATATCGATCTAATAGTATATCCACCTTCCCCACTCTCCCACAAACACTTCAATTCTTGCATGTGGTGATGCAAGAAAGGATTTCTTGTATCACTACGAGCATGACTTGAAGTGTTTGTGGGAGAGCGAGGAAGGCTACCTTCCCTGATATCACATTTCTTTGAGGAATTTTTTGAAACAGTCACTTGCCTTGTTTATGCTTCCTATTGCATTGGTTGGTATGATTTTTCAACACAAATTTAAAACCCTGGGTGTCTCTCTTGTTTTGATGGATTTTGCATTCACTATATTTATGGTTATAGCTCATAATACCTACTCAAGAATCATACTCACTTCACATCTGCTCACTGTCATGATCTTTCATCATCTTTTCATGAATGTGACTGTCACTTCAAAATGTTCTTTCACTATTGTTTATTATTGGCATTTACCATATTTTGATTCTCCATTTTGGTCATATCATCATATCACCACTCCTTAATCTTGGTATTCACCTTGGTGACTTTTGAATCTTTCAAGAATAATTTCACTCAAATATTGTGTCCCTCTTCATTTGACTATCATTGGCTATCTACACTATATATCATTGGTTGTCTAAACTATTTTAATTCTGATTTTTAGACTCGTCATGATTCCCTTGGACACTATCTTCATGGGGTTTTCTATTGACTATCTTATAAATACATGTTTTGACTTATTAGTTTATAATCTTGACCATTCTTCTCACCTAGCACTACTCCTTAGTCTCCCTCCATGTCTAGTTATTACTTCCTTACTCAAGCCTTATGTTTTGGAATGACTATCCCTTTTATATATTCACTAGGATGTGCATGTTGTCCATTGTAACTCCCCACCACGCAACCCTAGAGGAAGTTGCAATTAACTACCCAAACGGACTAATTTTTTTTTGTTTAAGTATAATTAACATGCAAGTTCACTACCCATTGCAAACAACCCCTAAGGTTATGAGACTGGGTTTACTTTAAGACCCAAACAAAAAACATGAATGGAAACCATAACATTCATTTACTTAATAAATTAGAACACATACACTCCATACATGATAAATTACATCAAGAGTAAGAGATACCATGTGATTTCATTTAACAATAATTAAACAATAAGATTACATCTCTCATTCCCCGAATGAGGTAAATCCAATAAGCATGATTACATGTACAAATTTCCACCTCAATAACAAATGAGGGGTAATAAATCACTAGATCAACTGAAATGAAAATAAGCATAAAGAGTAAATGGATCCCATGAGCTCTCCAACTGGAAATCTCATCCACACGATCAAGAAGAAAAAACCCAATGCAGTAAGGTGCACGTTCCACCCAACCAAGTGGAACCCAAAGGTCCACCCCCCGTGCTAGGAGATAGTAATAAGGAATTCCTATCCAAGACCAACTACCTCTAGACATAGGTGAAAACATAACTAAACCAAATTGACACAACCAATCACATGTACAACACAAGTAAAATTCTAACATGGTCACATTGCTTCCAAACATAAAATAGATCGAGTATGTTAAGAGAACCATATGCATAAAATCAAGTACCAATTGTTTTCCTAGACAAAGTGTCATTGCATAACTCGTCATGAGTTACCCACTACGGATCTTCATAGGCTCCATCCCCCATAATGGGTTATCCTGGTGGCCTCAACTAATCCCCGACGCTCATACTTACTAATGTGGGATCAAATACTTGTCATAAAGACAAGATAAATAACCTTGCCATTCCAAGCCTTCCTACTCACCCCAAGCCTAAACAAGCACTTGTGACTCTGAGTGAGGCTAGAACTTATCTTGATTAGTGTGAAAATACTATCTAATCTTCTAAGTACATTGATTTAGTTATCACTTGATTAAACTACTTCTGAAGGTTACCCAGTCTTACCTCTTACGGGCTCTGGCCCCTAACATCCAAGCCACTCTTCTACTTGACAACACACATTCAAAACCAAATACCAAGGGAACCCAAGTGCATACAAAATAGATATACAACCACTCCAACTCTAGGAGGAAACATATAATGAAACTCACTCCAAACACTAGAGGCAACAAATCACATAATCCACTCCTTCCAAAGGAGGCACAAAACATCCCTGTTCGTGGAAACCGAGTAATTAACTGATAATGTACCATGCACTACCCAAGGAATTCAAAACAGGTAGACAAACATAATACGACAACCCACATATTTAAAACGCCATTTGGAAGACTTATCAATCTCTATAACTCAATTTCCCCCAACGAAAAACAGAAACAGTTCACAATCAAGACGAGCAAGAAGACAGGAATTAAATCTACTTTGGATTTACTAAATCCATTCCCTTATTAACATTCAGTAATTTATTGCATTAACAACACTAATTTAAAAATACGTCTTTTTCAGACAAGGGAGAAATTAAAACTCAATATTTAATTCCCTACTTGCTTTTAAATAATAATAAAATAACCATTTATTTCTACAAATCAAAATACATCGTTTTAAAATAAATATTATTTCTTCTTTTCAACGTAATCATTTTAAAATAATTAACTTATCTTAAAAAACATATTATTTTAAAATCAGATCTACATTTTCATCAGATATATTATTTTAAAGTAAAAACAATGATTTAACCAAAATTACCATATTTTCATTTCCTCAATTAAACTTAATTCATGTCATCATTTAATAAATATTTTAATATATGTATATATTCAGTCATATAAATACATATATTAAAATTAATAATTAAAATTTATGTATATAATAATATAATATACATATTTAATCATATAAATAATATTTTTAAATTTAATATTATATAATAAAATATAAAATATTAATATATATATATATATTCTATTATTTTACATATATTAATATTTAATATTATAAAAATATAATATTAAAAGTTAAAATATATTTCATTAAAAAAAAGGTCAGGTTATCTTTTTAGGGCACGCGTTTTTGGGGAACCGCGTGGACTTATGTTAGGGTTCGAGCGTGGCTTGCACAACTGGCTATGGGCAGCGGAAGGGAGGTGTGGGGGTCGCATTGGGTGCAGCTCCCCCACAACGCCTCCCATGGAGGGTGCGCTGGGGTGAGCCCCCATCGCCTCCCCCAACCTCAACTTTTATTATTATTATTATTATTATTATTATTATATTTTTTAATCAAAAATAACCTGCAGATTTTGAAATCCGCGCACCTCCTCAGGGGGTAATTTAGAAAAAAATTGAAAGCATAACCTTACTAAGTTAAAATATATAAAATATATATATATATATATATATATATATGCATATGTATATATATTTACATTTTCACAAACTGAATTTGCAAAACAAATTGAGAAAACAAAATTGAAATAACAATTTCCAGCCAATAACACCAATATTATCTTGAAGCAATTCATTTCCAAATAAAATTTTTTCTTCAAATTTAAAAGCAAGATTTAAAATGGGTTTCATTTACAAACCAAACAAAGTTTTTGATTGTTTCCAAACAGCATGCTAAAACCTTGAAACTTTCAAAATGATCACTAATTAATTAAGAAGACAACCCATATACAAAAGCTTGAAGATTGAAAATGGTGCTCTGGATTCCTCCTCTGATTTCAGCTCCAACATATCCAACTTTTTCTCCAATCCAAAACCAAAATAGCAAAATTCCTTTCCTATTTTGTTTTTCTTTCAATTTTTCCTTTTTTTTAATAAACTCATGAAAAATTCCCATAATAAAGAAAATTCCTCAAATATCTTATCAACCACCCTCATAAATTTCCAAAAACAGAATAGCAAATATCTCTATTTTTCAATTTTTTTTGCATTTAGAATTTTCTAAAAATGCAATTTAAACCTTTTTCTTTTATTTTCAATTTCAAATAATAAAATCCATAAATTTCAAAATGAGTAACTTTTCTAATTTAAACACAATAAATTTAATTAATTAATAAAATAAATCTAATCCATGATTAAATCATTTATTAATTAAATTAAATTAATTAATAAATTGGATCATTTTTTCTAACATTAAACCAGATAAGTTTAATCAACAACTTGACTACACAAGCATATATTTACCTTTAATAACATGTAAATAAATAATCAAAGAGAAGGAACATTATTAAAGAAACTTAACCCGACTAAGACCTGACGACACATTATGACTAGGATGATGACTTGGCATGGAAAACCTAGCTACTATCTCCCAATCGAATGTTGTTGGACAATGGACATGCTCAAACCTGTGAAACCAGGTGGAGTCGATGTCATGTACCTGTCAACCTACGAACAAAGAGTATATCAATATGTACATATATATCATAATGAGACACACCATGAAGAGGAAATTGTGGAATCACAGGGTGCTCGCAAGCGATTGATGCAATTTCATCCCCTTCACCAATACAGTATTACTAACTGGCGAATCTAACATCATTAATATAATCAAAAGCATAACACATTATTGATTCAAATATTCACAATGCTAATCCAAAGCATGCCATCATGATAACATCTGAATAAAGTACCAACACATCAAAATATAACATTCACATCACTTTATAGATGGTGATCAAATAGTAACCGAGTACCCTAGTCAAAGTACTAATAGAAAATACAACATAAAGGAGAAGAACATTGTTCGCACAATAGAGCAAAATGGAGGGGTATTACATCCATTTTCACTCTTTGAAATGAAATGTGTATTGTCATTGTGATTGGTGTGTAGGACTTTATCTTTATTAGGTTATCATATTTTACTCTTCATTTGGTCTTACCATTTGTATCGTTGTGATTGATACTTCAAAAAAATTATTCACTGTCACTTGAACTACCCTCTCAATAGTTTCTTTGGAGGAGATTTCTTCATCTATATGTTGCCTCTTATGGTATGTGCACTATAACAATCATGTTTTTCATTCAAGCATTGATAACTTTGAAGTGTTCACCAGATTTTGATCATTGCAGAATATCATTAAACCTTTTAAAGAGACATATGTACTATCATATTTTATGCTTCCTTGAGGATGATAACTTGGATTTCATCATGTCATTAATACATCATTATTTATTCTCTAGATCATAACTATCCTAATCTTCAAACTATCATCTTTTTCTAGTTTATGAATATTCATACAATACCTTAACACCACCATTCAATAGTTATCTTCATTGTTCTTGTGACTGATGTTGATTATGGTATCACTTATCAATAATTTTATTATCATCGTCATACATGATCCCTTATTGACTTTCACATGTGTTATCTTGAGGACTTCTTTCTTCTTATCAACCATCATGAAGTTCTTTGTTATTGTATTCACATTCAATTAGCCCCTATAGACTTCCCTTTGCCTAGCCCTTCAACTAGCATAGTAATTGTAGCATCCATTAGTCTGAGTACCTAGGATTATGACTATGATACCTTTCAAGCAGTGGATTGAGTTGCCAAACACTTTGGCATAATCATCACACTTTATCCACATGACTATCATGATTCCCTTGAATATTGTTTGCATGGGTTTACCTTCAAAGACTCTTTGTGAATACTTAGACATTAACTAGGAGTCAAAGAATTTTTTATAT
Source organism: Sequoiadendron giganteum (assembly GCA_007115665.2). NCBI lineage: Eukaryota > Viridiplantae > Streptophyta > Pinopsida > Cupressales > Cupressaceae > Sequoiadendron > Sequoiadendron giganteum. The sequence continues at coordinate 288,588,361 of CM021106.1, forward strand.
ACATCATGAGAAAGAAAATACTTGGCAGACTCTAATATTTTAACTAGGAAATAAGGAATATTGAAGGTTTAATGACATTTGGGAAAATCTTCTTTGACATATATATCCAACTGAAATATAAAATGTTAAAAGGTCATGTGAAACCTATCAAGATGTTCAACCTATTAAAATATACATCATATCAAATATGCACCTTGATATGCATATAAATAACCTATCACCCTTCCACTTGCTCTCAACTATCAGTTTATATGTTCTATTTATATTAAAAATTTGTAAATATATTTTATTTTTACTATATATTTTAAATGTTGGTCTTGCTATCCAACAATTCCATCAATGCAGAGAAAGTAGAAGAATATAACAAAGTTAATTCAAAGACAGAAAATGCTACCTCTATAGTATCTTGATTATTTTCATTCTCATTTACTATTTCAATCAATCGAATCCGTTCCTCTGCAAATTAAGGAGCCATACAACTCAATCAAGAATAAGTTTCAACCACTAAAAATTAAAATTAAAAATCACATTTTCTACAAGTGCCACATGTATATGAAGCAATGAATCCTAAAACTTTGCAAACAAGTAAATAAAATTCATTCTAGAATAATAAGATGATATTTCATAAGATCCCTTGGTTATCACCTCAAATAATATACGCATTGAGGTATCTTGATGACTTATTTAATTGTCAATTAACAATAATAATTTAGATTGCAAACAAAAAAGTAAACAAAATTTTAAAAGCTACATATCATGAATGCAATACAAATAGAAATATAATTAAGGGAACAAAATTACAACAAGATAACATTTAAGTCCAAATCACTTAGAGAGGAACATATAACAAGAACCTATCATAGTCTGCACTTCAAAAGATCTCCATTGGCTCATCATTTGACTCTTGCTGATGTTTTATTTGATGAAAACATGTCAAGTGGTATCTTAATGGATTTTCTTACCTATAATAGCAATTTTGTGCGATGTCACCAAAATTCCAAGAAGGTATACTATTAGTATGCCAACAATTATCAATGAATGTTAGAGAAGTCAACAATGAAACTCAAATTTGCAGATAGGAGCACTTTCTTTTCAGTATAATGAAGTGCAAAGATGCTTCTTCTAAATTTTAACTGATATAATTCTATCTATTTTAATCATGTTCTCACATATCTACTGACAAAAGGATAATGTGGATTAAAGACTCTGACCTAATTTGTATTTGTGAGTGCTCCTCTCAAGTTCTTGGGAGTTATTTCAGCTATGTAGACAAGAACCTATCCAGGTATTTAAAAATAAGGGAATTTACAGCAATGCCAAAAAATAAACTTAATCAACCTTTTTCAGACCTCAAAATGCTATATATGCTATAAAAAATGAGTCATGGTTAGCTATATTATATAAATACTAATGTTGATTCACCCATATATTCAAAGGAAAAACATCAACCCTTTTAATCTTATATAGAAAGAAGAAATAGTGTATAGGAAGTAAGGCTAACCCCAATATCCCACAAAAAATATTCCAATATCTAGTGGTAATGCATCCTACACAAGATAAAATAATTGTTTTTACAAACTATTTATGAACTTATCAAAGACAACCCAAATTTATCTTATGATCTACTCTTTCAAGACGTCCATATTCTACCTATAAACACTACTAAAAATACACTAATCAATAATCTAAACAAGGTTCACATCATGGAAAAGGAGGGAGAAGTGACTAAAAGTACAAAAAAGGTGATACACCAATAATAGGAGACACCTTGAACCTACTTATCAAGCACAAAATAACCTCAAGGATCTGACCTGCATTTACACAAACTCATGGAATATTGTCACAAAGGTTAGAAGGAGAAAGGTATAGCTATGAAAGGAACTGATATCCACAAGATAAACCTACATTATTTTAAGAAAACATAATGGAACCGTACAAGAGAAAGGAAATAATCAGTTCTTTTATTGATTGTGAAGGCTCAAGCATGTGTTATAAATTTGATATGTAGAAATTGATACCAAAAGTCTAGTCACTCACCATCTTCTGCCTAATTACAACAAGATATAAGGGAAAAGTAACTGATTGTGTGAGATAAACAAGGAAGATGTCTTCAAAAGGAGAACAAGGAGTGCAACTGCTTCTTCAATGCTTCAGTTGGCTTAAGTTCCATGTTACATATCTAGTTCTTAGTGTAGAAAGTAAATGGTTATCCCCAAAAAATATATGGGACTTAAAACACATCACATGTTCATACCTATGTCGCAACTTCAACCTCGAAGGAAGCATTGATGAGAGGAAAATACAAATTCTAGAACCCTAGTAAGATTATGTGTATAAGGATAAGAAAATTCAATAATCCTTCATATACGCAAGATAGTCTATCAAAGTGTCACTTATTAGGTTCCAGTAACATGTAGATAGTTGACCTCCCAGAAAATATTTGTAATGATTTTTCAACAATGCAAATCACTACCAAAATAAAAATAAATAAAGACAATCTAAACATGCCCATTGTACATCAACATTGAGCTTGGCTCAACTTTGAAAAAGTATTATCTTGGTAATGCATACAAACTTCAATCTACCATAGCTATAATGATATCGAATGAATATACTCAGAATCCACATCTCATACCTTGAGAAGAGTCCATTGTAAAAAAATAGTTTTCAACACATCCAATTACTATTGTAAACAACTGCTCAATGTCTCTTCCTAAAATGTCAAGAGTGAAGACCATATATTTTTCCTAGATTTGCAACTAGCACTTTCCAAGAAAAAATAGAATCAAAAAATCCACATAGTAATTTCCTTAGGATGAAATAAAAAAAGGATGGAAACTCCACCCAAGTAAAGAACATTAGGAAAACATAGAAAACACTCGAAGAGAGAAAAAATATTAAATTCAAGACCTCAACTAAGAATCTAATAGGAAACATAAAGAACATAAATTCCATTAGAGTCAAAATGACAAAAGAATGTGAGCCAAGTAGAAAATAGTTTTTACAAGAGAGAGAGTGTATTCCCTTTCTTTTCTTTTAAGTATACGCCTAGGAAAAAGGCCTTACAGTATTCTTAAAAAGAAAGTTTTGGAGCTCCTATTAAGTCTATGTCTAAACAGAGATAAAAAGTTGAGAAGTCGATGCTTTAGGTTCCCTCGCACTAGTTGCATTGATCTCGTAGAATACGTTTGTTGTGTCTCTTACACAATTTAAACTAACACGTTGTTTTGCACTGGATGCAGGTTTACAATCGTGCAACTTAGGAGAGAAAGTTGTGACTAAAAGGAAAATCACTTACTAGTGAATAATATGAGTCTTTATCATGCTATTGAGGGATATTATTATTCAAAATATACTTATCATAGAAATACAATTCATTCTTGAACTACAATGTCATTCTTAATTGTAACTAGATATACAAGGTGAATGAATGGTGTCCTTTACTTTTCTTGAAAGAGTTTGGCTTTCACAAAGAGTCCTCCATCTAGTGCTACAATTGGACTCACTCATGGTAGTTTTGTAGAGTGATATCTAGTTTCATTAGTAGGGTGTCTAAAATAAAGGTGTTCATGTAATTGGACATCACTATACAAGACTTCGTGCTTATGCGTTTTGTACAAGATTCATGATATTTTGAGTTGAAAATCTATTTTAGCTTCAGGAAAAGAGAGCTCAACCAAATGAGCATATGAATTGAAGTTTGGAGTTCCATTTTCAATGTTGCATTCAAAGAGCTGACCAATGCCTCTTCTCACAGACTTTTGTAAATCTTTCACTTCATGACCAAAAGATCATTCCAAAACCATGTTTCCCTACTCAAAAAGAAACCATGTTGTATAACTATCCTATAAAATGGGACTGAACTTTACCATTTTATTTCACTATCCATCTCAAAAAAAATCATAAAATGACAACTCTAATAGGTAATCGGACTAAGCTTCGTGTAATTTAAGTATTCCCTTTAATCTTTATTTCAAACTCTACACTTGAAACTTCTTAACACTACCCCTTGGGATCTTCTAAGCCTATCTTTTCTCTTATAATACTTCCATTCTTTGGTGGACTACTATTATGTTTATTTCCAATACTTTTACATTTATAACATTATCCTCTTGCTTTCATCAAGCCACTACCCTCCTTTTCATTATTGAGTAGATTGTTTCAAAAGTTTGGATAGTGTTATGCGTATATCTAACAATTTCAAGGAAACAAAATAATTTTGACAAGGATCAATATTTTCTTTGCTAGGTCCTAAAGGTGAATGACAATGCTAAGAGGGAGATCTAGGATTTCCCTACATTAGTTGACTTTTTACTAATTCTAGGGATTTTTCTACAAAAATTAGAAAACCCAAACTCGTGCAAACCCTTCCAAGAGCTTGACAATGGTTAAAACTTGGGTAACACCATGCATAGCTGATATTTATGAAGTATCAATGCAATTATATCTCTATGAACCATTCCATACTCTCTCTCTCTCTTAAACTGTAGCATGTATCTTCATCTAAAATGAAAATTGTTTATTCCACACCAGACATGATGAAAGTTTCTCCAAAACCTTGCAACATGCCTTTCAAAACTTCGCAACATGCCTCTATCTTTTAGGGGCTACTTGCCCCTTTGATGTTGCTTCCATGAAGACTCCTTCAAATATGTATCTTCATTTGAAATGAAAGTTGTTGATTCCATGCTAGCCATGATGAAATTTTCTCCAAAACCCTAAACCTCCTTATCACGCAGGTGTAATGAAGACAAAACTGAAACCATTTGCCACTCAGGCACCTAAGCTTTGGACATTTTATATTTTTCAATATCTTTTGATTTTCCTTTTCAAACAAAAATGTGCTTGCTTTTAGCGCTTAATATTTTAACAATATGCTTTTCAAAAGTGAATTTGTATTTGTGTGACTAAATATTTTTTTAGTCAACAACCAAATTAGTCATTTATTAACTCATTTATAGTTGAGTTGCAAAAAAATAGTATAATTTAGTCATTTTTAGTTGTTGTGACTAAAATTTTTAGTCACATAGTCATTTATTTGCCAAATTCTACTAGTATACCAGAAGTAGTGAGTAGAAGGTGTTTATATTTCAGTGTGCCTAAAGTTGTTGGAGGCAATGAGCCAGAGGTTGCATATGGTGTAGATTTGTGGTGGATTCTCTTGTTGCTTTGTGGTAGTGAACCTCCTTGTAATATTTGTTAGATTCTTCGAGAAGAGAGAATCGAGTCAGCATCTGATGTTAGTCGTAGATTACATGCAACTTCATTCAACAGATGATCGAAGATCAAAATAGCGAAATGAAGAGAAATATAAAATTAGAGAAATATTGGAGATAAATGAATAGAATATTAGAATACTCTCGTGACTCTCACCAAAAAATCACCGAACTAGTCGAACTAGTGAAGGTGAGAGGAGAGTGCTCAATATATAGAAAAATAAGGGAAAATACATCCAAGAGGTGCATTAACTCCTACTACCCATAAAATATGGGAGGTCATCACCTACTTGGTAAATAACAAGACATGTGGCATAACCTCCTCAAGTGAAGACAAGGGAGGGGTGGCACATAAAGCTAGAAGAGGGTGAGAAACCCAACAACCCCATAAACTACTTTGGTAAAAACAGAATAGTGGTTATGAGAGGTGGCACAACAAGCCAAAAGAGGATGTGTAACTCAACTAACCATGTGTGGGGAGAGAGCAACATATGTAGTTGTTTTATTTTGCCATGTGGCCTCATATTACCACATCTAATAAACCTAAGCAAGCTTAAATAATAATGTGTAGGAAAAAGAAATACCCCCCAACATAAGGAAATTAAAAAACCTACACTAACACCCCCCCTTAAGCATAGCTTAGGTGGGTGAAAAGATGGGTCTTGTAAAATGAGGCCATGTTAGGTACCCATGTACATAGAGATCCCCCTAAAAGAAGAAGCCCCCCCCCCCCCTAAGAGGAATAGCCCCCCCTAAATAGAGATAAAATACCCCCTCCTCAAAGTAGAGAGAGCAGAAAGAAGGACTAAGAAGTCCCTCTTAAAGTAGACACCTGTCGCACCCTTAGCAAAGCTCACAAATGAAGGAACTTGCTCTCTGTGAAGGGTTTGGTGAATATGTTTTCAGTCTACTTCGATGTAGAACAATACTTAAGATCAATGATGCCCTCCTGAATTAGCTCCCAAATGTAGTGCATATGTGTCTCAATGTGTTTTGTTCTTTGGTGATGAGATGGATTCCTTGAGATCTGTATAGCACTCTGATTATCACAAAAGATGAATGTAGGCTTTCTAAATGGAATGCAAAACTCAGTGAGAATATTCTAAATCCAAATAGCCTCAGTGGTGGCATTAACTACCCCTCGATACTTATCCTTTGTAGATGAAAGAGAAATTATACACTGCTTCTTATTCGACCAACAAATTGGATTGGAACCAAGAGAGAAGCAATACCTAGAAGTAGACTTGTGATGTTGAGAATTGTCTATCCAATCTAAATCTATATATCCCACCAAGTCAATATCCACACCTGTTGCATAGTGAATCCCATAACTATGAGTACCCTTAATGTAGTGGAGGATCCATTTAGTTGCTTTCCAATGCAACTCATGTGGATCTTGCATGAACCAAGAGATCATGCCCATAGCATATGAAATTCCAGGTCCCATATGAGTCAGACAAATGAGGCTCCCAACAATTTTTCAGTATAAAGTTCCATCAAGTTTGAACACTTAGCCTCAAGTTTGACCCCTAACAGAAATGGAGTCGGTGTAGGCTTACAATCAGCCATGCGAAATCTGGAGAGCATGCCAATTTCATACTTGGTTTGTCCAAGGAAAATACCTGAAGATGATTGAGTGATCTCAATCCCCAAGAAATAATTCAAAAGACCCAAGTCTGACATCAAATATATATCATGTAGAGTATTTTTCACTGCCTTGATGGTGGATGAATGACTTTGAGTGATCAACAAGTCATCGACATATAGAACCAGAAATGTGAGACTATCATCCTATTATAGAATGTGGATATTCATATCAGAATGGCATCAATTGAACTTGATTGTTAGAAGGAAAGATTCCATCTTGGCATACCAACCTCGAGGAGCTTGTTTAAGATCGTAGAGAAACTTCCAAAGATGCCACACAAGTGAAGGATCCTAGATGAACCCCTGTGGCTGCTCCATGTAGATTTCCTCCTGAAGGTCACCATGAAGAAAGGCACTCTTCACATCCATTTGATGAACTTCCTAACGATGGGTTGTAGCTATAGCAAGGACAAGTCAGATTGAATTCATCTTAGCAACTGGTGCAAAAGTCTTAGAGTACTCAATCCCGAGAATCTAGGAGAATCCTTTTTGCAACCAAGTGAGCCTTATTCTTATCAACCAACCCATCTGTTGTAAATTTTATCTGATAGATCCACTTGCATCGAACACATTTCCTTCCTTTAGGAAGAGGGACTAGATCTCATGTGTGATTCCTCTCTAAGGAATTGAACTCTACCTACATTGCAGCATCCCACTCAGGAATACCTGAAGCTTCTCAAAAAGACTATGGATCAGAAGTTGAAGCAATGAAGAGATGAGGAGCCTATTGAAACTGCGACCTAGTTCTTCTAGTATTTGATGGATCACCAACCCAATCACCCGTTGATTCCAATGTCTGACGAGCCCAAATAGGTGCAGGGGCTGGAGATTCTAGAGGAGAATCATCAACCTCTGATTGATGACTAGGAGAAGAATGTGAATCCACATCATCATTGTCACCATCTGAAGTGGAGGAAGAAGAATCCTCATCAAGATTATTAGGATTAAGATCCTCTGAAGAACTATCATCATGATGCATGGGATCCAATCTGATAGTAGAAGGAGAAGTGGTAAGAGAAGAATTGGAAGGGCTCTCCTCAAAACAAACACTCCTTTCAATGAACAACTCATGAGTGGTAGGATGGAGAAGCCTATAGCCTTGACATCATCTGGATACCCAAAAAATATGCAAGGCTTTCTCTATGGATCCATAGCCTTTCTTTTCTCTGCTGGAATATGGGCCCATGCAAGAGAACGAAACACTCGAAAGTGCTTAATTGTGGATTTCCGACTAGTCCAAGCTTGAAAAGGAGTTACCCCCTTCACAACTTTGTGAGGAACTTTGTTATGCATGTAAAACATAAATTTGATGGCCTCTACCCAGTATCAAGGTGCCAAATATTTGGAGTGAATCATACAATTTTCCATCTCTTTTAAAGACCTATTCTTGCATTCTTCTACACCATTTTGTTGAGGACTATATGGAACTGTGTGTTGCATGTTGATACCTTCTGAAGCACAAAAATATTCAAATTGATGATTAACATATCCACCCCCATTATCTGTATGTAGAATCTTGATGAACTTCCTAGATTATTTATCTGCAAAAGCTTTGAAATCCTGAAAAATGCTCAAAGACCTCAGACTTCTATTTGAGAAAGTAAACCCAAGTGTATCTGAAAAAGTCATCAATAAATGTCAAGACATATTTATCCTTGCTCAAATATGGTTGTGCAAATGGTCCTGCCAAGTCACTGTGTACCAACTCCAATAGTTGTGTAGCCCTCCATGCTTTGCCTTTATCATATTTCTACTTACGATGCTTACCAAGAATTCATCCTTGGAAAACTCTATTAGAAAATCAAATAGAAGGCAACCTTGTAACCATATCTTGTTGACTGAGTTGTTGCAAGTAACAATAGTTGAAGTGGCCAAACTATTGATGCCACAAAAAACTCACCTCATTTGCATAAGTGAGCAAGGCTATCGAAGGAGAGTCAGGAACAAAGTGAGAAAACTGATATAGTCTAGATTGATTATTTTCTTTTCCCACAATAATTGTAGACCCATTGTGCATTTCACTAATTACCACTGTATCTAGAGTGAACTCAACTCACTTGCCAGAACCAGTGTGAGTGATTTGATAAAAAGATAGGAGATTAGTTGAAAAAGATGGAACACAAAGAACATCCTCAAATGTCCCTTGACCCACATCAACAAACCCTCTCACATGCACTTCAATAGGAGTGTCATCACCCATTAATATGGTGGGCATAGAACAAGGCTCCAAAGAGGAAAAATTATCCTCTGATGAGGCCATGTGGTGCAAAGCACTTGAGTCAATTATCCAAGACTCTAGTTGTGAAGCAACAACAACTAGGTCCTTTCCCCTTCCTTTCCCCTTACTTTTTTATGTGTCCTTAGAAGAACCTTCTGGTGAACTCTGTTTAACTGAATCAGGCACCTTGATATTGTTCTTTTCTAGAAGATGTGAAAGGTGGTCAATTTTTTTCTTTAAACATATATGTTCATTGTGGCCAAGACTCTTACAATAAGAAAACTTGACCTTCTCCTTCTTAGGTTGATCACCTTTCAATGAAGAGGTTTGATTATCTGCTTTTGAAGTAGCATATTTATGATCTTTCTTCTTCTCTCCTTGGTTCTTTTGCTTCTTATCTTGCTTATTAGACCCTTTATGTTCTTTTGTACCATGATTAACAGCCAAGGCATGTGACTTAGAGGGTTTAATTGTACCCATTAGAACCATTTTTTCCTGCTCCCTAGTGAGCTCTGCAACAAATTCATCTAGAGAAGGCATCTTGTAGGTTGAACTAGGGCACATTTTGTAGCATAGAAAGTAGAAACCAATACTGAATAGTTAGGACCAAGCTTAGAAAGAATACTCAAGATCATTTTCTTATCATTCTTCTTGATTCCACACTATTCTAACTGCAATCTAATGGCCTTCAATTTTTTGAAGAAGTCCTGTATGGTGTCAAAATTTGAAGGACTTAACACTATGAGTTCATTCTCCAATTAATGACCCCTTAACTCATCCTAATTACCAAAGAGGATTTAAAATTTAGTCCACACATCATTTGGTGTTTTAGCAGACTCAATATGACAAAGGAGGTCAGGAGAGACTAACATGCACAGAGTACCAAATGCTTCGTCACATTTATTAAACCACTTAATCTTTTCTGCATCATCCTTTGGTTCAGTTTCAAGTCCTATTATTACATGATAATATCCATGTATTTTTAGATATATTATCATCTTATATTTCCATTTAAAATAGTTATATGGAGTTAAAACTGGAAGTGTAGATGCATCCATGAGTGCAAAAAAGAAAATTACAAAGTAGAAGAAAAAGTGTGAAAAATAAGAACACTAGACACCCCCCCCCCCCCTTTCACTAGTTTCTGAAATTACAATGTTGGAACTTTATAATTAGTGTCATTACAATGCAAAAACTCAGATCTTTTAGACTCTTACAAAGCCCAAAATGGCCAAGAAACTGAAACTACAATTAAAGTACAATATGAGATTGAATTAAGACCACCAATGCAGAGTGAAAAGAAAAATATGAACTCTAAAAAAAATGGCACAAAAAATGGAGTCCTTTTGCACAAGTTATGGCCCCAGAAAGGTCTCAAAACGAGAACTGTGCAGTAAATTCTGAGATAATCTTTAGTTTCTGCAAATCTGGAGTATCAAATCAGAAAACCAACTTTTCCACTGTGTAGAGCACGAAATTCTACCCTAAAAAGAAAAATTGCATCAAACAATAAGTTCGTATGCTCAAGTTACAGCCATTTGAAGTTGGACCACCAAATCAAAAATGCAAATGGAGAGGGGTCTGCTTGCCGACGGTCATTAAGACGTCAAATTTAAGACAGTGATATCTGTGACGGTCGTATGAATGTCAAAGTTAACACAGTATTTATGATGGGTAGATGAACATCAATTTTAATATAGTATTTATGATGGGCAAATGAACATCAAATTTAAGCATGTGTTATGTGATGGTCATTTGACCGTCAAATTTAAGACAGTAAAAAAAATTTGCAGAGTTGTACGAAATCCATACGATCCGGGTTGAAAAAAATTGGCTCAGAAAAATTCCAAACTCCAATTTCAATGATTTTATAGTCAATCTTTAAGTTTTTGGGCCTTCTGAGTGCGATGGTGAGATCCATTTGGGTTGAAAGTGCTCCAATTTGATGGATACCTTTAGGAACCACACTGAAACCCCTGTTTTGCAATTGGCTCCTCCGATCTCCGATTTCAATGAAACGAGAGCCAATTTTGACTTTCTTCGACCTTCTGGATGTTATGTTAATGCTGAAAACACCTCCATTATTACCAGAAAGATGCAATCACCCAAATCTCACAAGAACCAAATATGCAACCTAGACTATATAGATACTTATTTTTCCTTCAAACTGTTCACGTTAGAGGAAAATGCTAGCTTTGGATTAGTCTCAAATCTCTCTAAGAAATCAAATAATAAAAGTGAACTAAACCAAACAACCTGGATTTGATACCATGTTAGATTCTTCAAGAAGCGAGAAGCGAGTCAGGATCTGATGTCGGTCATAGATCACATGCAACTTCACTCAACAGATGATCGAAGATCAAAATAGCGAAATGAAGAGAAATCTGAAATGAGAGAACAATGGAAACAAAGCAAGATCATTTGAGAATACTCTCGTGACTCTCACCAAACAATCACCGAACTAGCCAAACTAGTGAAGGTGAGAGGAGAGTGATCAATATATAGAAAAATAAGGGCAAATACATCCAAGAGGTGCATTAACTCCTACTACCCATAAAAGGTGGGAGGTTATCACCTACTTGGTAAATGACAAGACATTTGGCATAACCTCCTCAAGTGAAGACAAGAGAGAGTTAGCACATAAAGCCAGAAGAGGGTGAGAAACCTAATTACCCCATAAACTACTTAGGTAAAAATAGAATAGTGGTAATGAGAGGTGGCACAACAAGCCAAAAGAGGATGTGTAACTCAACTACCCATGTGTGGGGAGAGAGTGACACATGTAGCTATTGTATTTTTCCATGTGTCCTCATATTATCACATCTAATAAACCTAATCAAGCTTAAATAATAATGTGTAGGAAAAATAAATACCCCCTAATATAAGGAAATTTAAAAACCTACACTAACAATATTTTCTTTCTATTCTCTTTCATTCCAGACAGTGAGTCCTTTGGGAAGTGATCCCTTGACATTGAGCCATTATTTTTTTGGATAGTGAGTCCTTTGGGAAGTGAGCCTTTTGTATTCGATATTGATATTCATATATATGTCAATTAATCCTCATCGTGGTTTTTCCCTAATTAGGGTTTTCCATGTAAAATATGGTGTCCTATTATGTATGGTTGTTGATGTGTTGGTGTTTACATTAATGCTAATGGTTAATAATGATTTGAGGGTTTTAATGATAAGGGTTTGAAGGTTTAATGCAAAAATCATTCACCCCCTCTCAATTGTCCTGTGTGTCTAACAGGGTGTTTAAATATTTTTATTTTATTATTTATTTTATGTCTCCTTAGATACTCATGATTGTCATACTTTGAGTGATTGCATCTTTCTAAGGATCTCTAATTAAGATCCACCCTTTCAATTTATCATCCCTTAGGTACCTAACTCCCTCTCTCAAGGCTAATAACTAATGAAATCTAAATAAAATCATTAAATAATGCCTTTCTTTGTCATATCCTTCTTAATAACATTATTTACTATGCAATTCTTACTTGGTACTATGATATATTCTTTAGTGTTTTACCAAGGTCCTAGCAATGTAATTAAATCAAGATCACATACCAAATTTTTGAGCCCAAAAATATTTCATATTATATTTATACCCTAGTGACTATAGTAAAAAAAGTGATCAAAATGGTTTGGAGTATGGAATATTATCATGTGATACTTTAATAAAGTTAATAATATATCATAAATAACTTTAAAAAATATTATATAGACAATAACCATAAACTTCCTTTATATATAATTATTATTGCATATAATAATAGATATATAATCTTTTGCTTCTTACATTTCAAAATTACTTCTTACATTCTACATCCATTATAGTTTCCTATACATATAAGTACAATAGGGATGTTTCCATTACAAATCATGTATGTTTCCTATTTTCCTAGTTGGTATTATGCTTTGCATTCTTTTTGGCCAAGGGAAATGGTTTCTTGATGTTTTTATGTATATTATATATCCTTTGCCAACACCACCTCATGAAAATGTGTCTCATACTATTCCAAAGAATAAGCCATCTGATCATGTATTCTTGACCCTCTTTCATAGGCTACTAGTTGTTTTCCAATGATCCATACTATGGAATCTTGAACAAGAAATCTTAAGATTGAATACACATCATTTAGATTTATTATCATCTCCATTATTGGAAAATAAAATCCTAAGGTATGTAGATCCCATCTCTTCATTAGTTCCATAATCATGAAATCATGAAATAGCATATCTATTATTATGTAGACCCAATAGATACCCACTCCATGTAATAATGTGACCTCATCTTGTGTAAGAGCCTTAACATAGGTCTAAAATGATGTATGTATTTATCTTCTAGAGTGCTCAATAATAGTGGGTGGCTCTTGAGGTCACAAAAAAATCTATTAGCCTCATGATATATAAAAACTTAATCTCATATTCAAAATATTCAAAACTTCTCATTTCTATAGGATGCTTACATCCTTGCATGCCTATGCATTTTCTAGATTCTTTCTCATTTTGAAAAATGATGGTATGTATGATAGATACCAATGTAAAAATTGGACACTAGTGTATTTCATGGATGTTAATATGTGCACTAGATGCCAACACATGGCATAGGTACCCTTGTGCAAGTAAAATAAAAAAAAAACATTAAATCCAAAAGGCTTGACTTACTCATCACTTGCATAGCCCCTACTTGATTTTCTACCTTTGATCATTCAATTTGAGTGGCCTATAGTATTTCTTACACAATATTGTCACTCTATACATGCTCTAGGTGCTCAAAATCTCCAAATTTGTATACTAATTATTTTTTTTACTGGTTATAGTTATTTTTCAAAAAATTCAAGCACCCCTTGCATGAAAACCATAATTTATTTTCCAATGGACTCATTTTCCTTCATCCTCTCTATGTGGATCTTGAATTTGTGATTAAGGTGGTATCATTTTCATAAATTCTTTATTTTCCAAAATAACCATTTGGAGAGTTTTTCCATAGATTTTCTTTGAAATACACACTAGTGAATCAACCTTTCTATTTTTTCCTTCTGTTAGTTAGAAAAAAGATGATGCACAAATTCGCACTTATTTTTCCTTTTGATTAATTTCCTTCCCATATCACTTATTTGACCATTTTAGAATATAATGATTATTTTTTTAGCTAAGATATTTCTTATCTTGCAAGATTCTATTTTTTTTTTGAACATTTCAATTTACAAGATCATCATATTTAATGTTGTGGTTTGTAGGCTCCCAAACTAATGTCACCATCCTTATACTTGGAAAATGTATATTCCCTCTAAAAAAAAATGGTATCCTTTTTTATATGTTTTTTGCATTTCATTTATGTACTTTAGTGTAGTTTATCACCTAATATCATTATCCCGCTAAAATGGGGGAAGAATTTAATGCATTTAAAATTATGTACTCATAATTCATATTGTGCTTCAAAACTAATTTAGTGTTCACTCTCATAGCGTGTTTTAGGTCAACTTAAGCCTAAGCCTTGGCCTCTCACTTACTCTAAGGTTTCCTAGATTTTGGATTAAAATATATTTTTAATCTTTATTCTAAACACATGCAAAAAATTTAAGAATCTCTTCAAGATTTAAACATGATGCACGAACATATATGTGATGCACTAGTATCCCAAAAAAAGATGAATTTACAAGGTCAATTTTCTACACAAGTATTATGTGACACCTATTTTTATTCTCAACTAAGAAAGTGGTTCTTTATATTTTTGTAAACATTCAAAAAAACTCTCATTATCTATGCAAAAAATCCTTTTCATCTTTCAACTATCTTTCTCTCCCTCTCTAGCTCCCTTGGGGAAAATCTACAAGAATCTTCATTGAAGTTATCATATTGTTGTATTACTTTTCTCTATTTGGTTTTTTTAAGCTCTCAATGTAATACTCATCTTTCTCATCCTCGAAATCCATCAAAGAGGTCTCTTTCATAGAAATATTGTTCTATTTTACTTTAATAATATCATTTCATTTAGATATTTCATCTTCATTATTTTTTGGGTAATTTTTTTAATGTAACTCAACTTCTTATTTGTAATATACAATCATGATGGTTGCTTTACTCATAGGCCATGGTTGACACCATTAGTGTTTGTTATATTTTATTTTATTTCTCGTCATTCCTCAAGAATGTAGGATTGAAGCATATACACATGTTTTTACTATATTTCTTTATTCTATCTATTTGTGCAGGTAGAAAGACCAATACATGGGTTTGACTAAGGAAAGCCCCCAAATAGGTCCAACAATTTCCCCCTCTTTTTTTTTTTTAGGAAATTCAAAAATACTCAACTATACAAATGTTTGAAAGTATTTTTTATATTAGGTATTCATTTTATAATTTTCATTATGTATAATTTGAATTCATATATTTAGCACATTTCATATGTTTTTATATATTTTGGATTTTTTTGGTATATTCCTTTACTTATTTAAATAGGTTAAGTGAATTACTAAGTTAAAACCCACATTTTAGAATATTATGATACCTTGAGTCATATACAAGAATAACACAATGCACTAGTGTCTTCAGAAATGAGCTACAATAATTAGTGGCAGGTCCCTTTCTTTTCCCACTTTCTAGATTCTTATAATAAAAAAAATATTCATTCTTCAATTTCTATAGATTACTTCTTTTATTTTTTTAATTAGATAAAAGTAAATTATTTCTGATTTGAAAGATGTTTCTTAAGTTATTAGAGTATTCATCCTTTATGTTATAGTATAATATCAAAATATTTTTCATTTGTAACTCACATATTTTCAATTGAAATAATGTAGGAATCATTTAGTTAAGAAATAAACATCTTTTAACTAGATTAAAATTTCCACTATTTGAGGAACAAGAAACTTGAAATATTTCTCAAACTTGTTGGTTTTGGAAGATAATCTATGAGCATAAATCATATAAAAATGTGTTAATTTTAATTACTAGTGGATCACATGGTTATGTCATTTTTTATGGGGAAATTCATGTACAATTTATACTAACAATAATGTCTAATAGACTACAACCCTAAGAACATTAAGACTAAAATATAAGAAATTATACAAGTTCTAGATGAGAAACTAGAAACCCTATCATGTACAAATTTTCACAATAGTCAAGGTCAACAATTCAAAAATATTCCGTTAGATTCAAAAATATAAAAAAATCCTCAAATGCATTATCCCACCTTTAAACTATAGTAAAATATTAAGCTTGACACCTAGCTCAAAGATTCTAGTCATTTTCAATCAAGAATATAACTTCTAGATTCATCTATCTCCAAATGTACTTCCCTTATTCCTAGTGAGTAAATGTTTGAAATCAAGAATTCAATTTTTTTTCTCAATCCAAATGTGGTGTCATATATCAAGAGCTAATACAAAATCAATAAGTCAAGTATATCCTTCATCTAGTTAAGACAAATAAGATAAGGTGTGAGATATTATCTTTAATTTCTAACTACTTCCTTCTTAATAACCCTTTTCAAGGCCATTGCGATGAAAATTAAGGTAAAAAATATAAAGTTAAATATAGAAACATGCAAGTGATACACCACCCCCAAGTACTCTTGTGAGATATTGTGGTTCTTTAACTTCCATTGCATGTCATGAACAATTGAACATGTGCCAAATAGACTCTTATAATATTCCAGCCAAAGGTTAGAACCCAAATTGGAGAGACTTTGTTTTTATTTGGAGTGTAGATTTTGTCTCCTACATATACAAACATAGGGTTACACTATGAAAATTTAAAAATACAATAGAGATTTATATTTTTGGTTAATGTTGATTTTTGTTCTAGTCTCTCGTCCCTTCTTTTTTCCCCAAGACCACCCAAACTTTCATGCAACATGTTCATTTTCTACATAAATATCTCCACACAATCCCTATCTATCATCTCCATAAATGCAAGTATCATTTAGCCTTCTCAATATAGTTGCTCTAATTATTCTTTTATAATGCATCTTCATAGCCGCTTCCACACACCCACAATTCTAGTAACCCACACACTTTAACACAATGACACACCAACACACAATTTTACCCACAAATTAGTCCCCTTTTATAAAAATTAAGCATCACATCAATCCAAAACTTTAATTAGAAGATGTGGACTATAAAAACACCTTCTACCCACTGTCCACTTAGTAGAGGAAATTCTTAAACCTTCTACCTAGTACTCTTTTGTTGTATTATATTGACATGTACCCACACGTATGAAAAACTTTCTCCAATACCATTTGATGTAGTCAAGGGTAGTGTGTCAATGAACAATGACCTTTCCCTTATATAAATAGAACAAAAAAGTCCTCTAATATTCCAATAAGATCCCTTATACACTAATGAAAATGAATTTGAAGACTTTCTAAAGAGATTCATATCTTCATAACTAGTCATGAAAGAAAACCACATAAACTAGATGTTTTGTGTCAAATTTAGAAATTAATTAGATGCTCTTGTTTGATATTTTTTGAAATAACATGAACACTCTTGGAAGAATTCCATTCAATGATTTAAATTAAGGAATAAAATTCTTGCAAAAACTCCCAGTTTTTAATTTTTGAACACAATATATAAACACAACTCATAGAAAAAATGTTACTACATCACAATATCATAACATTATTTATGAAGAAACTTAAAAAAAAAACTCCCATTGAAAAATTATCTCAAATAGATTACATTAGGCCCTCGAGTATCAAAACCAAAATATAAGAAAGTATATCAAAACTAGAAACCTTATCCCACAAACTTTCATAATCCTTAACTAGCAAATAGAAAACTCTACCCTTAAGCTCCCAAATAGGAAAAAAAATAAAAAACAAAATTCTTTTAATTTTTTAGCACAATATATAAACACAACTCATAGAAAAAATGTTACTACATCAAAATATCATAACATTATTTATGAAGAAACTTTTAAAAAAAACTCCCATTAAAAAATTATCTCAAATAGATTACATTAGGCCCTGAAGCATCAAAACCAAAATATAAGAAAGTATATCAACTAGAAACCTTATCCCACAAACTTCCATAATCCTTAACTAGCAAATAGAAAACTCTACCCTTAAGCTCCCAAATAGGAAAAAATTAAAAACAAAATTCTTATCCTTATTTTACCGTGTAGGAAAAAACCATAAGGAAGCTAAATAAAATAATTTGCCTTCTTCTCTTTTTATAGTTCTTCTCCAAGTATGGCACCTAGCTTGAATGTTCTAGTCATTTGGTCAAGATTAATGCAACTCACAAATATGTCCCTCTCCAGATCTAGTACCATTATTACAACCGAGGGTAATGGTTTGAATTCAAGGATTAAAATTTGTAACTCCCTATAATAAAAATCCCTTTAAATGTGGTTTCATTCATCAAGGATTAATGCAAAGTCAATAAATCAAGTGTAGCTTCCACCTAGTTAGTATAATTAGGACAAGGCGTGAAAGGTTATCTTTGGTTTTTAACTCCTCCATGCATAAGTGAAATTTTCTTGAGGTAATTTAAATATAAGTTAAGGCTAAACATGCAACTCAAATAATCATCAAGAAAGTTGTCTACCACCCCAAATACCCATATGAGACATTGTGATTCTTCAACTTCCATGGGGTGTCATAAACAAGTGAATATGTGTCAAATCAACCCTCATATATTTTGAAATAAAGATGAATGTCCAAATAAGAGAAACATTTTAATTTGAAAATTTTGAAGTGTGGAGATTATCTCTTGTACCTAGAAACATAAGGTTAGACCACAAAAAATTAAATTAATAACAAAAATATATTTTTAGTTGATATTAATTGGTAAACCCTTGGAATACTCTTACATTAGAAGGAACATACTCGAACCTATAAAACATGATCATTCTTAGGGAAAAAATATTGTAAATCATAAGAAAATTACAATCAAGATGAAGTGCATAAAAGAGTGATGTGAATATATTTAAAAGAGAATGGTGAAAAACAACCAACTCTATGAAGTAGGAAAAATCAAAAACATGACGAAATAGAATTTCCATAGAAAAGCATCTCATCAATAGTCCATAGAAAGATAAAACATTATTTAGGATGAAAGGATGGATGTCACAAAGCATATGAATACATCAAAATTAGTGAGGCATACTTATATATAGGTTCAAGACAAAGATATGTGATAATTCATGAGACATCATCTAGCAATAAGTACAATCAAAGGGTAGTTGGCTAGTGATCAAATACATATCAAAAAGGAAGGGGTAAGATCAAAAAGGAAAAATGTTATAAAAGAGTTTTTTTGATATAAACTCATGAAATTTATAGTTTATTCAAATCTAAAGTGTAAAATTAGTAAGGAAACCCTAAGGATCAAAGAAGGGCATGATAGGGTAGGGATCAAGCATGGCTCACACAATCTAATTCCAATCCATAATAAAGGTAAAGTAATAACACACAAAAAAAAATTGGATCTAAACCTTAATCAAATTTGAAATGAAAGGTATGCAAGCAGAAAATTAGATTCTAAAATCTAAAGTTGAAGGAACAAACCCTCAAGACAAAACCGTAGGAGATGTAAGATAAGTCAAGTTCATTAATATATGTGAGGGAAAATAGCACAACTTCAAATAAATATCATGTGGAAAATTAACTAATCAACAATGAATAACAATCTAACTGATGAAATTCAATTAGGACTATTTATGCTAGTAAAATAAATGTTGAGTTAAATAATCAAATATTGACAATTAATTTTATGTTTGATGAAGATCTTGTTGTGCCAAATGTTGCTAAATGATTTGTCATTGATATGCTAGAAAGTCAAGAGTTATCACACTAATGCCTTGAGATTGAGAAAATAACTATTTTTTATTATAGTTTACGGTTTTATAACTAAACTTTGTGTGTGTGAATCTAAACATTTCAAATTTAGATGTTATGGAATTATTCATCTTAGTGCTTGCAAGTTAGATTTGAAGAGGGGTTGTGTTAATAGATATTAAGGATTTTGCTAAGCTAGGATTATTTTATTTTGGCCAAACACTTATTATTACATCAATAGTATAGAACAATAACTAAACACACTACGAAATCATGCAAAGCTAATGCCTAAAATGATGATTCACCATTGATGTCATGCTATTATGATGATGCAATGTACAGTAGATTGCTATTCTACATTTTTCATTTGATCCTCAAAATGAATTATGGTTTCTCTTTATATTCAATACCCTATCATGCAAGTAGAAATACTTTATGTGCTTTATGCAAACTCATAATGGCTACTAGGAATGGAAATAGGCTCAAATTTGAATTTTAAATTTGAAAGCTCAAAAGTCATTTTTCACAATTAATAGAAACATGACTTGAGTGAGTTTTACAATCCATTTATATTTTAGCCTAAAACAATAAACAAGTAAAACGAGTAACATGGCAAATCCTTGAAAATATATGTAGATAAAATTAAGTCAAAAAAATAGTATTTGCCAACAAATCTTGTACAAGAAACAACCATATTAAAATAAGTCATAAACAAAGGAAAAAAGGGAAACATGCTCAGACTTGAAGTTTAAATTAGAAAGTTCAAAAGTCATTTTCACTATTTATAAAACTGATCTCATAGAGTTCCACAATCCACATATTTAACCTAGTACGATAAACAAATAAAAATGAATAACATGACCAATCCTTAAAACATATGTAGATCAAATCAGATCAAAAATACGATAAGATAAAATCAAATCAAGAACATGATATTTGCCAACTAATCTTGTACAAGAAACAAACGTTTCAAAGTAAACCACAAACAATCTTGTACAAGAAACAAACGTTTCAAAGTAAACCACAAACAAAACAAGCCAAAAACAAGGGAAAAAGTACAAAATATGCATTATCCATGATTACAAATGTCTAAAATAACAAATGTCTAGGCCTTCAAAAAAAATAAAAAAAATAATGAGTCGCCATCCATTGACATCATGCCAGTGAACTCAAGAAATAGAAACTGAACCAGATAAACCCTAACGTGTAATAAACATAATCAGCTTTTATAATGATGAAATAAGAGAAAAAGAGAGGCACCCAAAAGCTTGGATTCGTTTTGTCGAGATAATAAAGCAAAGACAATGATAACCCACCGCGCTTCACCGGCATAACATCCAAATGTTTTAACGACTATCCGTTGTGTACAAACGCGGTTGAAAGAAAGTTACGAGTAATGATGGAGCTCTGCCGCGTTATGATTACGTAGCTAATCATGTGCGCCCTTTTCCTTTTCATTTTCCTTTTCCTTTTTAGGCTGGCTTTGAATTACGGTAGAGAAAAAGTGGATGGATAAGATTCTTCATGTCGCCCCAACAAATATGTGAAGGAATTCAACTGCCTCTTTGTCCTTAAAGTCCCCCTGCACATGGAAGAGGGGAAGCATGGTGTTGGGTCCTCACAAATTTAAGGGTTTTGATTTATTGACTGGTCTGTTCCAATGCACTGCAAGTCTGATGTATGTGGGATTGAATTTCTTTGGTATGTACTTTCATGCACATGTATAGCCCCCTTCTTTTAGACTTTTATGTGACTTTGCCTTATCACATGTATATGTTGGTGTAGGTGATTGTTGTATATAGTAGTTGTCACTTTAGGTTGATATAAGTAATTGGTAGAATTATTTGTAGTTATTACTTCTTGTTAATGTAAGTGATTGATGAAATTACTTGCAGTTGTGATTTCGTGTGGATGTAAGTCGTAAGTGATTGATGGAATTATTAGTGGTTGTATTTTTTGTTGATGTAAGTCGTTTTAAGTGATTGATGGAATTATTAGTGGCTGTGAAATTGTGTTGGTGTAAGTCATCGGTACAACTATTAGTAGTCGTGACATCAAACAAGCTCTATAAATTTGTGTCACAAGTTTGTCATGAGATAATAAAATTTTCCTAAGACGAATCCCTTATTGATGTGATTTTGTCCCTAGTAGAATTATTAGTATATGTGGCATCAAACAAACTCTATAAGTTTGTGTCACAATTTTGTCATGAGATAATGGACTTCGCCTAAGATGAAGTCCTTATTGACGTGATTTTGTAATTCTTGAATTTGATTTTCTTTGTAAATAACTTTAACATTTCAATTTGAGAGGATATTTTGTTAAGAAAATTCCTTTTGAAAGCATGATTAAGAGTTGAATCTAGGTTGCTTAATAGTCAAATAGCATCAAGACTAAGATTGTCTAGAATATAACCAAGGGTTCTTCTCATTTTTACATTCTCTAGCCTAGATCACTATTTCTATATTGTCAAGCATTGTTTTTGGTTTATAAATTTTCATGGTTTCTACATGAAAATTGGATTTTATCGTTTCAAACTAGTCCAAACTCAAATTTTCTAATTGGATTGACTATACTAGTTTAACATTGCCTTTTGCAAGATTTTATTGATAAGATTACCAAACCGTCATAAAGGTATACTTGTCATAAGTGAAATAATTTTAATTATTCTTGTCCTAAAATGTGTATGTGTTGAGGTTGATTTCTCCAAGGATCTTAAGGAGCCATAAATATTCAAATGATAAATACATATATCTCAAAGGAAGTGCTCTAAATTATTTTTGCTAACACCTATTTTCATTATAAATTTGTAGAGCATAATGTAACATTACTTGCTTATGCTCAATACTCACCCATGTTAATGACTAAATATAAAATTAAAGCAAAAAAGTTTGATGAGACATCTAAGAAGGTTGGACAACAATGACTAGTAATAAGAATACCTAGTAAAATAAAATTGATGCTTAGGATGTTGGTTCTACTCTCAAGCTAGCAGAGCAATTACTTCCTCTAATCCTTTTTTTCAATCCTTCAAGTTTGAGGCCTAAATGCAACTCTTTAATTCCAACGCTTCCCAATTAAAAAATTCTACAATAAGCTCCTAAAAGTAGTATTTGATATCGACCTTCTCTTGAGATGATGATACCTCCTATGTTTATTCACTTAGATAGGATATTGTATATGTGATATATAAAAAAATTGGCTAATACTTGTGCTTACCTTGATGAGATTAATAGGAATATGCATTTTGATATTGTTACATTTATGTGTACTCTTGGAATGTGTGTAATAGTAATTATAAATGTTTTAAAAGAATGTTATTTTAATTACTAACATAGTTAAAACCATTTTATTTCCTCATGGTAGATTAGTCATGTTTTCTCCAAATCTTACCTCCTTTGTGCAGCTTGGGGAGTAGAACCCATTAATAGGGTAGTTTGAATGCTCATTTTTTATGACTATTCCATTGGCCTTATCAATATCTATTCCTCTTAAATTATCAATGAGTGAAACATTTTAGCAATGGCTAGTAGATGTACTCCCTAGATATTTTTGAAAATAAAAGTGTCATGCCCACATTCACATATATACATGAAAATATCAAGATGACATTTTTTAATAAAGCACTATGTAACTAGCATCTATCACACTACACATGATAGAGTAGCATGTGTACATATGAACGTTGCACTTATAATGTTTCAAAGAGCATGTTGCATGAGGTGAGGGGTATAGAACAAGTGGGTGTTATGAATCCCATTCCACATGTTAGAATACATATATACTGAGAGGGGGGTGAAATAGTATATACCACAAATTAATCCAATTCAACTTTATCAACCAAAAATTTATACTGCCTTAATAGGTAAACAATCAAACTATGCAATTCAAAGCAACAACACACAACCATAATACCAGATTTACGTGGAAAACCTTAGAAGGAAAAAACCATGGTGAGCAAGTTGCTTGGAACTACTAACCAAATCCATCCTCACAAATAAAATAAGATTTACAACAAGTTTTATGGTTTACAACCCAAAGGAACCTACAACTCCCCAAAATATAATTTTTATGGCATCAACCAAAGGAAGCTACAACTCCCTACATATTACAACACTTACAAAAAGAGGGTATTAAAATACAACGTTAGTACAAAATACTTGACACAATCTAATGATCAATCACCTCTGCTACATTCACAACCTTCACAAAGACATATATCTTCAACACACTTTCACGGCCATATATACTCACATCCACACTTGCACATACCTCCTCACATGCTCACACACTCTCATGCACCTTGCAAAAAAACTTGATCTTTTATTTATACTCTCTACAAGCTTCAAAAAGTTTCTCCTTGTCGGCCAAGATGAAATGTTTAACATGAAACATGCAACATCCACAACAGGTTGACTCCCAAGAAATCTGTGGGAGAAGAAATCAAATGTGGTTTAAACCAAGAGATAATCATGACCTATTTTTATCTTCACACACATCTCCACAAAGATGCACACTTCCAAACACCTAGTGCAATCATCTCAATATAACAAGTCAACCCAACAAACACCTAACCTTCTTTACATTAGCTCCAAACCTAAAGTGGTACTAGAGAGACCAAATAGCATCACGTGGATCACTTTAAAAACATTATAAGACTTGAAAAAACCTTCTCATACACTCCTTTCGCTACTTCATTCTACTTCATGTTGGCACAAACAAAGAGACATTTAACCCAACATCACTTGCAAACTCTGAATACATGGTATTAAAATAGAATATTGAAAACCAGAATTGTGTAGTACTCCTCAACACCTAAAAATTGAAATGAGAAAACATACAAACATTTTTAAAAAATTCTCCAAACCAAAAGATCACATAATCAAATGCAAAGAAATGTGGAGCATTCCTCTAACTCTTTCTAACTGCAACACCACTATACTAATGTCTTCACTATAATAGCTTTGGAATCTTCTATGGTAAATTCTATGCTTTAAAATTAGGAACATACATACTTCACACATGTCACTGTCTAAATTCCAAACCACAAGGCCATATCTTCAAATTTGGAGGAATGCAGGACATTCTCCTGAGCCCTTTTAGTGCAACTTCTTGTTCCTTTGATAGTTTGAAACCTTACATACTTCCTTTCAAATCTTATATCCAATGCTTCACATCAATGGACAGTGAATACATTTACAACACCATAAACAATTATAATGTTAGAGTAATCATGCATTAGCTAATAATTAATTAATCTTTAATCATTTATTAGTCTAATTTGTTATCATGCACTTAACTTAAACTTAGGAGTGATTTACTATGTTAACTAGAGAGCTATTATTAGAACATCATGTCTCATTACAAGATATGTTGACACTTGTCATAATCTAATCCATTTCTCATTTAGGGTTGCTCCTATATACCACTCAACCCTCATTGTATTATTATTCCTTTGATAGAACTCTCAACCTTTGAGGACTTTTATTTTCCTTGAAGATTCTTGAGGTTCATTCTATAGCTTTTTCTTGTTGAGAAATATAACAATTCTTTTTTTGTAGATCTCTTGTGTGGAAGGTGTCTTTATTTGTTGTTTGATCCTAAGGCTCATGTTTTTCACAATTCCAACATATAATTCTCTCCACCAAAAAATAAACAAACCTTCATCTCACAACTCTGTTGACATCAATGACAACACATCCAACAATTTTCCCCTTTAGCATTGATGCCAACACTAACTTGATATCAAATTTATCCCCCTTTGACATCAAGGGAAAATTGATAGTGGTCTTCCTTTGTACCTACAATAACATAAAATATCCCCCTATCTACACAAACCTTACCATCCTTCTTAGTCTCTTGCTACCTACTCCCCTTGAGAGGTAGCTCCCATCAATCTAGTGATAAAGATATGTCTTGAACTGTTCCCCCTAGATAGATGCACCATATATGAATCTAGTTAGAAGGAGGGGCAAAAAACCCTAACTTATATCTGAGATATTCAAATGTTTCCTTAGAAAGCACCTTTGTAAATATTCTTGCAACTTGGTCCTTTGTAGGTACATATTCCAGTTTCACCTCTTGATTTGCAACCTTCTCTCTTAAAAAGTGATACTTGATAGATATGTGCTTGGTTCTAAAATACATCATTGGATTCTTTGAAATATTGATGGAACTTGTATTGTCACATAAAATAGGAATGGGCTCGTCATACATTACCTTGATATCCTTCATTGTTTGCTTCATCCATAACACTTGAGTGCAACGAGATACTACAACTACATACTTGTCGACATGGAAAATATACAAGTTGATCTGACACACTTGATCCTGATTACTAACATCGTTTCATCCTGAATCATCTTCTCAGCTTGTCATCACCCTCCATCCATTAATTGAATAAATCATTATTTATCTAATTAAGTCATTCTTCCTTGTTGATTCAATTAATTAATTAGATTTAATTGACCCTAAGTCTCTATTTAATTAAATAATTTATTTTATTTAATTAAATCTCTAAAGTCATCCTATTAAATTGAATAAATTAAACCCCATTTAATTTAATCTAACATCATCCCCTTTTAGTTAAATAAATCAAAATCTTTATTTAATTAAAGTCTGAATCACTTTCCTCTCAACTTTGATTTAAATAAATCATAAAATGTGAATCAAATTTGTCACATCATCTAATTTCCTATTAAAATTATCAAACCTTGATTAATTTAATCCAAATCTCCTAAATTCTCTAGATTTTTCCACTTGCACAATAAATCAATTTATTTGATTTATTAATTCATCAATTTCCATTCAAAAGGGCATCTTTTGTGGAATATTCTTCCAATTCAAAAATCCCTCCAAAAGAGATGGGTACTTCCAACAAGGTATTTAATACCTCTTACATGTCCTTGGCCTTGAGCCAAGTGACATTAACTCCATTCTTCTCTCCCTCCAACTTGCCAACTTTCAAATTTGAAATTTGAATCTAATAGCATTTATGGGCACATTCACCAAAATGTGCTCATTCCTCCCCCAATCACATGTGGACAAGTGGCCTCTTCTCATTGGTTCATCTTTTGTCCCACATTCACCCAAATCCTTCAATCTTCCATTCTTCAAATCTATAAATAGAGAGTTTCTCTATTGATTTGGGATCCACAATTTGAGCAAACTTATTATGCACAATTTCATCTTCAAGCATATCCATTTTAATCTATTTTTATCAATTTCTTAGCTAGGTTATGCAAGAATTCAACCAAAGTGGATCAAATCTTCATCAAATCATCATCAAGCTTACAAAGGAGTTAGGAAAGGGCCAATTTCTACACATAATTGGCACCAATTCCCCCACGGGATTGAGGATTTGCATGTTTGATTAGGATTTATTTACTTTCTTGTCTTGTTCTTTATATTTTCTTATTTTGAGCATTGCTAATGAATTTCATGGGGAATCCTTGTTCTTACTTGCATATGAATCTAACTGTGTGTTTGTTTCTCATGTTTGTGTAGGTCTAGGATCGAGGGTTCACAATACTCTACTTCTATTTTTTATAAGGACATTGAATCTTGCTTCTTACTAAACCATGAGGCCAGTCTGTTTCCTAAAAAGAAAGCTCTGCCACCAGTACTTCTTTTATCATCAACACTGCCAGCCCAATCTACATCAGTATATGCATTCAGAGAAAATTATCACCTTTTTGATACCATAATCCATAATCTGGAATACTCTTCAAATATCTAAAAATACTCTTGACTTCCTTCACATGAGTTTCTTTTGGATTAGCTTGAAATATTGCAACCAAGCAGACAACTTGCATAAGGTGAGGCCTCAATGTTATTAAGTACAGTAGGCCCCCAATCATAGACCTATATAGAGTTTGATCATCCTGAGGTGACTCATCATCTTTGCTTAATTGAAAACCTATTACCATAAGAGTACTCACTAGATTGAAATATTCCATACCAAACTTATTTAACATATCCTTGGCATACTTTGCTTGAGAGATAAAAATACCATCATTTGATTGAGCAATTTAGAGTCCAAGAAATAATGATAACTCACCTATCATAGAAATTTCAAATTACCTCTACATCTCTTCTGCAAACTTCTTAGGTGCATTTCATCATTGCCACCAAATCTTATATCATCAACATATACAACAACAGTTAGAATTTGTTCATCCTCAATTTTGATGTAGATATTACTATCTGTGGTACCTTTCTTGAAGCCCTGCTAGAGTAAGTACTTGTCCAACCTTGCATACCAAGCCCTAGGGTCTTGTTTGAGACCATATAAAGCACTCTTAATTCTGCATACCATGTTTGGATCGTCTGATAGCTGAAATCCATCAAGATTCTCTTTGTAAAATTCTTCTTCTAATTCACCATTCAAGAAAGCAAATTTAACATCCATTTGATATACCTTGAAGTTCTTTTGAATGAAAAATGCAAGAAACATTTTGATTGCCTGGACATTCTTGCCACTAGAGAAAATGCATCCTCAAAGTCAATCCCTTCCACTTGTGAATAGCTTTTGCACACCAACCTTGCTTTATTTCCCACCACCTCTCCATGTTCATTCAATTTACTTTTGAATGCCCATTTTGTCCCTATAATATTTTTTTCTACAAGCCTTGGCATCGATTCCCAAGTATGATTTTTCTCTATCTGATTTTTTTCTTATTCCATTGCTTGCATCCATCCTTCATCCTTGCTTGATTTATATTATTGACAGTAAAGAAATTTTTACATGTTCATTTATCCTTGCAAATCTTCTTCTAGTCTACACTCCTTCATTTTTATCTCCAATTATCCAATCTTCTAAATTATTTCTCTAAACATACTTGGTAGGAGTCTTGGTGATCTTCTCTTATGTTTCTTCATTTTCTTCTATTTCTTCTTCTTCTTCTAAGTAGGCAAGTTCAACATCTTATCAAAAATCTTCTTGCTCATGTGTGATTTGATGTGAATCTTCATCAACCCTAACATTTGCACTTTCAACTATCTTCCTTATTCTTTTATTGTAGCACTTGTAATATTTTCTCCTAGTTGAGTATCCAAGAAAAATTCCATTAGATCTTGAGTCAAATTTTCCCAAACCTTCTTCATCTCTTTTGATATAACATTTTCTTCCAAAAAAATTAAAGTACTTGATAGTTTTTAGTCTTCCATACCATAGCTCATAATGAGTCTCGACATTGTTCACTCTTATTTTACCTTTGTTAAGAATATATATAATTGTATGGACTACTTCTTTCCAATATACATCAAACAACTTGGCTTCACTCAACATTGTTCTTACCATCTCAACAATTATATTCTTCCTTTCCATTATTCCATTTTGTTAATGAGTTCTAGAAGCAGATAGATGCCTCTTTATTCCATGTTATTCACAAAATTCCTCAAATTCATTTTATGTGAATTCACCACCTCTATCGAACCTTAAACACAAGTGATTCTAGCACTCATTTCATTTTCAACCATTGACTTGAAAATCTTGAACCTACCAAAAGCTTCTTATTTTTATTTTAAGAATGTGACCCATGTCATCCTAGAGAAATCATCGATGAGAAACATAAAATACCTTTCACCTTGGAGACTCTTTATCCTAGTAGGTCTGCACAAATCGGTATGAATCAGTTCCAATGGCCTTGTAGAAGAATACTCCTTGATCTTGAATCTTATCCTTGTTTGCTTCCCAATCTAACATTCTTTGCACAAGGTGCTTGCAGGCTTGATAATCTTTAGCATATCTCTTACTATTTGCATGGAGCTAATCTTCACAAGGTTATCAAATTTGATGTGTCCCATCCTCTTGTTCCATAGCCAACATTCATTTTTGTTTCCTAGGAGAAAACTTCTTCCACTATCACCCTTTAGGTTGTACAAGTTGTTTTATGTCCTAGATCCTCTTGCTACCAATTTACTAGAATTTTCTCTTCTAATTCCACACCCTTGATCATAAAATATAAGATTGTATCCTTTGTTGCACATTTGAATTACACTAAGAAGATTTTTCTTCAGACCTTCTACATAGAGAACATCTTTTGTCCTAGATTTTCTATCAAAAATTATGGTGCCCTTTCCACAAATCTTTGTCTATCAATTATCTCCAAACTTGACTGATCCACCATTCCACTTAACACTATTGATGAATTTTCTTTTGTCACCTATCATGTGGATTGAACATCCACTATCTATTACCCAAAGATTTTTTTTCCCTTGAGCATTAAATGT
The DNA here is from genome assembly GCA_007115665.2 of Sequoiadendron giganteum. Lineage (NCBI taxonomy): Eukaryota > Viridiplantae > Streptophyta > Pinopsida > Cupressales > Cupressaceae > Sequoiadendron > Sequoiadendron giganteum. The sequence goes on from CM021106.1 coordinate 288,618,475, forward strand.
TGTTTGTACAACCATTGAATTTTAGACCTCATTGTTTTTTTCCTCTCTCTTGGAAGTATCGGTCTCCTTGACTTGCTCAATAACATCTGCCATCTGAGTTTTCAATTTTTCTAATCCACATCTGCAATATTTTTCTATATGTCCAACATTGTTGTAGATTTGACATATCACATTTACATCCACTAGTGAAGCAAGAGAAAACCTACTTACAAATTTTCTTCTACTCATTTTATATTTTCAATCCATAACTTTGTGACCATACTTATTTCAGGTGAAATAGAAACCAAAAAATGCTTGATTGAGCCTATTTTTGAAGAATCTTCTTTGAGGCCTAGAACAGTAAAAGGATTTCTTTCTCAAGCTTTGTACATTCATTTGTCTTGGCTTCAATTAGGTATTTTTATTCTTTTTTCTCTCTCCTTGCATATTCCAAATCTTCAAGAGCTGAAATAAGTTAACTTTCAAAATCAAATTCACCTTCTTCTTCATCTACAACTTTGTTTGAACCATCAAGAATCACCATGGCCATGAATAGGGATCCTCCTCTTTCATCATCTAATGTTTACTGATCTAATTCTTTTGAGGAGTTGTAGTCTTCTTTCAGAAGGAGGTTCCTCTTGAAGTTGATCCTCTAAAAATCCTTGCTACTATTTTCACTTTCTCTAAAAGGAAATTTAGAAGAATAATAACCAAATATTCCACATTTAAAACATTTGAAAGGTAATTTACCTTTATACTTTCCAGATCCCTTCTTCAACTTTCTCACGAAGTTTGCTTCTTCTTCCTCAGATTCACTATGTGAACCAAATGTTCCTTCTTTCTTCATAGATTTAAAAGAAGCTTATCATTTTTGTGTACCTTGGACTTTATTTCTCATATCATAAGCAGTGAGAGATCCAAACAACACTTCCATGGTAAGTTTCATTATATCTTTGGCTTCTTCAATAACATAAACTTTCAAATCAAACCGGTGAAGGAGAGTTCTCAGGACTTTCTTCACAACTACTGAATCAATTATATCTTCATGTAGACCTATGATTCCATTGATTGCTTCATACACCTAGAGCAAGTAGCTAGCAATATTTTCCTTTTCTTTCATCCTTAGATTCTCAAACATTGTTTTATAAGATTATAATTTTTCTTGCTTTACACTGTCATTTCCTTCATAGAGATTTTTTATTTTATCCCATATCTCCTTGGCTATCTTGCATTGCTCTACCTTGAAAAACTTTGAATTTTTTAACTCACTTATGATAACACTATTTTGCTTTAGCATTGTTTTCATGGGCCTTCTTCACATTAGAATCTATAATAAGATGAGAAGGTTCAGTAAAATCATCCTTTGTAGCTCTCCAAACATCATACCCTAGCAACTTGAGATTGGATTCCATCATTACACTCTAGAAGGCATAGTTGCTTCCGTTGAATATCAGTGCTTTAGAAGAGGACCCTTTCTGAGCCATTGTTCTATTCCAAGATCTACCTTTAGCTCCTAGGTTGCACTAAGGAACTCAACTCTGGTACCAATTGTTAGAACACACTAATATACTAAGAGGGGTGTGAATTATTATATACCACAAGTTAATCCAATTCAACTTTATCAAACAAAAATTTCTACAACCTTAACAAATAAAGAATCAAACTATGCAATTCAAAGAAAAACACACAACCATAACACCAAATTTATGTGAAAAAACCTAGAAGGGAAAAATAATGGTGAGCAAGCTACTTGGAACTATTGTCCAAATCCAACCTTACAAATAAAAAAAATATTTACAATAATTTTTATGTGCTACAACCCAATGGAAGCTACAACTTCTTGAAATAATATTTTTATGGAATCAATAAAAGGAAGCTACAACTCCCTATAGATTACAACACTTATAGAAAGAGGGTACAACCTCAATACAAAATAATTGACACAATGTTTTGATCAATCACCTCCTCTACATCCACACTCTCCACATAGACATCTTCAACACTACTGCTCAATAGCCTCTTATATCTTCAACACACTTTCACACCCATATATACTAACATCCACACTTGTGTATACCTCCTCACATACTCACACACTCTTACAAACCTTGCAACAAACCTGATCTTTTATTTATATCTCTAAAAGCTTTAAAAAAAACCTCCTTTTCGATCAAGATGAAATGTGTAACATGAAACATGCAACAACCACAACAGGTCAGCTCACAAGACATTTATGGGAGAAGAAATCAAATGTGGTTTAAACCAATTGATAATCAAGACCCATTTTATCTTAGCATACATCTCCACATAGGCACACACTTCCAAACACCTGCCGCAATCATCTCAATATAACAAGTCACCCCAACAAACACTTAACCTTCTTTACATTAGCTCCAGACCTAAAGCGGTACTAGAAAGACCAAATAATTTCATGTGGATCATTTTAAAAACATTATAAGACTTTCAAGAACCTTCTCATACACTCTTTCCATAACTTCATGCTACTTCATACTAACACAAACAAAGAGACACTAAACCCAACATCACTTGCAAACTTTGAATATATAGTATTGAAATAGAACATTGAAAACTAGACTTGTGGTACTCCTCAACACCTAAAACTTGAAATGAGAAAACATACATATAATTTTAAAAAATTATCCAAACCACAAGATCACATCTTAAAATACAAAGAAATGTGGAGCATTCCTCCAACCCTTTCTGACTACAACACCACTACACTATTGTCTTCACTTTGCTGGCTCTAGAATCTTTTGGGGTAACTTCTATGCTATGAAATTAAGAACACATACTTCAAACCTATCACTATCTAACTTCAAAACAACAAGGCCATATCTTCAAATGTAGAGGAATGCAGAGCATTCTCCCGAGCCCCTTCATTGCAACTTCCTATGCCTTTGACAGATTGAAACCTTACATACTTCCTTTCAAAGCTTATGCAATGCTTCACATCAATGGATAGTGAATACAACATTCACAACACCATAGATAAAAATTACAATTCTCTCCACCAAAAAAAAAAGAAAACCTTCATCTCACAACTCTGTTGACATCAATGACAACACATGCAACACCGCACACCTTTTGTTATGAGGTAACCTAATTAGGGTTTGACATTTCTATCCAAGATACCTCAAGGGAGGACCTCCTTGAGGTACTAATTCCATCTAGGTTTCTAAGTGTTAGTGGAGTGGTATTGCCTGCGAGATGTGACCATGCACCTATAACTAACTAAACCCTAAATTGAGCTAACACTAAGTTTTAAACATTGAAACTTTTAACTAATTAAATCAATGATAAAATTAAATAATTACATGCAACTAAAAATTAATTAAATTTCTATAATTTAAAAAAAATATAAACTAATACTATTTGAAATTATACTTTTAACTATAATGGAGTCTACAATTATTATGAATAATACTAAAATAAATTCAAATTATAAAATTATGAAATTATGAAATTACCAATTCCAAGATTCACATATAGATTTTTCTTATATTTATTTTTTTGAAAATAAATTAAATTGTGAGTTTTATTTTTGAATTCTATTTAATTTACTTTCACTCTCTCTAGACTAAGAAAACTAATTAGTATGGATTTAACTAAATAACTTAAATTTCACATTAGGCTATAGGGAAATAATTAGCACAACAATATTAATTTACTATCTCACCTAAGATTTTGGCATTTACCTAATGTTGCACAAGACTAATTGCACATGGGGAATTAGTTACCTCTAAACCCACTTAAGGGTCCTAAACATTTAGGTAAACTCAACAGATCCTAAGTGTAAGTTTTAAAAAAGCTCTTCCTCTTACAATTCTCCACATTTGAAGTTGCTCAATAGGGGGAGAGCAAGGAAGAGGAGAGAAAATCTCTTATTCCTCTTACAATTCTCCGCATTTGAAGTTGCTCAATAGGGGGAGAGCAAGGAAGAGAAGAGAAATATCTTCAAAGTAGAAAGACTAATTTCATTTATTTAATTTATTTATTTTGAAAATTCCCCCTTATTATGTTTTATTTATTTGCTTCTCTAATGAAGTCATTGAAAAATAATTAAATATTCTAACAAAATATATTTATAAATTAGACATAAATTTATTTTATTGGCCCATTATTATATCAATATTATAATATATGACTATTTATGTATATTAAGTACAACTACATTTAAAACTATTATATAAAACAAAACAAAACAAAAAAAGGATGTAATATTTCCACTAGGGTTGACTCCCTTTGTGTGACCTAGCACCCATAGTGGGTTATGGCCCACTATGGGGGTGAAGCCCCCAAACTACCTTCCCCACTCTCTAGGGGGAAGTGTTGGAAAAACAAGGATAGACAACTGAGAGGGGGGGGTGAATCAGTTGTTACAAAATTTAAACTTATTCAACCTTAATCAACCATTAATCTCAGATCTGATAATTAATAGTGAAAGCATAAATCAACAACACATCAAAAACACATGAACACCAATATTTTTATACATGGAAACCCTGTTAGGGGAAAAACCACAGTGGATGTTAGTCCACAAGATTATACCCTATTAGAATTATAATGAAAAATGAATAAGGAATGCACATGCATTCAAGCACACTGCCTAGAGCTCACTGCTCAAAGGGAAGGCTCACTACCTTACTTAAAACAATCAGATTAAATCCATCTGATGAGCTTGAACTGAGAAACTAGCTTCTACAAAAGCCCGCTGACAGTTCTAGTTAGGCACAAAAACACTTCTTCACACTTTGCTCAATCTTCTTCACACTCTTCTTTGAAATTAAATGATCTGATCTTTATTCGCATAATTCACATTCATTCATCAAGCATACACCACACACACACCTAACACACTTCAAACTGAAGAAATAATCACTCTTATATATCTACTACATGAATTTACATCAACTCTGTCAGCCACAAGTAAAGAATAAATTACAACTGTCAACCCAATTCATGAAAAAATATCAATGCACACCAACCTAAGTCAGTCACATAGAAATGAAGACCTAAATCAACATCCTCGAACATGCCAAAAAATAAAATATTAATCCATAAGGATCCACAACACACTACCACCATCATGTCATCCAAGAACATAAAAACCTCGAGCACACAAAGGAAAATATTCGATCACGAGCACACCGATCAATGCAGACATACCACAATGATACAGGATGATCTAGAAACATCACTGAACATCATAGTAGCATACACAATAACTCAATTTACCATAATTGCATTCTCTTCTTCCAGAAACACCTACTACACTAACAAAATAACTATAGGAACTCAAAAATTTATAACTTGCTCCAATCTTGATGCATACCACTGAAACTTCCAAAAGACATGCTAGACAGGCTCAACAAGAAACCCTTAAATATGCAACCTTTGATTATCAATGTACACAACTTTCCACCATTTTGATCTTCACAGCTTCATAGACTGCTTGCAATATATTTTTTAATTTTCTCAATATCATCGACATATACATCCTTTAGAATCATCAATGATAATAGTGTTGACATCAATGACAACCACATATCAGCAACACAACCACAACATCCAACAATCTCCCCCTTTGGAATTGATGGAAACACATGGTGTGAAAATACCATCAACACAACTAGCTCTTCACACGATAATCTTCTCCTCCTTTATTCTACTCTTCTCCCCCTTAGATTGTACAAGTTTTTTCACATTACACTTCTCCCCTTTGAAATCAATGGCAAAGGTACACAAGCTTTAAACCACATATCATATGAATCATCTGACTACTCCCCTTGAGTAGCAGCCACCACAACATCAATCTGAAATAAGATCTCACTGTAAGTGTACGGATTGATGCAAAGACTTGCATCTTAGTTAACATTAGGAGGGGAAATCACCCCTAACTTTCCTCTGAGATACTCAAAATTATCCTTAGGCAACGGTTTAGTGAATATATTTGCAATTTTTTCCTTAGTGGGCACATATTCCAGTCTGACTTCTTTGTCACTCACTTTATCTCTCAAAAAGTGATACTTAATGGATATATTTTTTGTCTTTGAATGTAACACAAAATTCTTGGAAATGTTTATGGCACTTGAATTGTCACAGAATATAAAAATAGGCTCATTATACTCAATTCTGATATCTCTCAACATTTGTTTCATCCATAGTACTTGAGTGCAATTGTTTGCAGCAACAATATATTCTACCTCAGCAGTAGATAACGAAATAGAATTCTGCTTTTTACTTAGCCAAGACACCAACTTCTTCCCTAGGAAGAATGCACCACCACTTGAACTTTTTTTGTCATCTACATCTCATGCCCAATCTGCATCTGTAAAGGCATTCAGAGTAAGATCATCATCCTTAGTATACCAAAGACCAAAATCAACTGTTTCTTTTAAGTATCTAAAAATTCTCTTTATTGCAGTCACATGTGATTCCTTTAGATCAACTTGATATCTAGCAACCATGCACACAACATTCATAATGTATGGTCTAGTCTGAGTCAAATATAGCAATCTGCCAATCATTGACCTATACTTTGTTTGATTAGCCTTAGGATAATCATCATTCTATGTTAACTTGCATCTGGTTACCATGGGTGTACCAACTGGTTTTGAGTCTTCCATGCCAAAAAATTTCAGTAACTCTTTTACATATTTGGACTGAGATATGAAAATTCCATCATCTAACTGAGTTATTTGCAATCCTAAAAATAATTTCAGCTCTCCTATCATTGAAATCTCAAATTCACTTTTCATTTCATCAAAAAAATTCATGCATAAGTCATCATCACCTTCGAAAATAATGTCATCAACAAAAACTTCAATAATCAAATCTCTATCCTGATCCATCTTAAAATACAGATTATTGTTAGCAGTACCTTTATTGAATCCAAGCTTCAGTAAGTATTTATCCAATCTATTATACCAGGCTCTAGGGGCTTGTTTGAGTCCATATAGTGCTTTCTTCAATCGACAAACCATGTCTTTTTCATTAGTTAGTTGAAATCCATTTGGTTTCTCAACATAAACTTCTTCTTCTAACTCACCATTTAGGAATGCTAACTTTACATCCATTTGATAGACTTTGTAATTCTTGAAAGTAGCATAAGCAAGAAATAACCTTACAACTTCAATTCTAGAAACAAGGGCTAAGGTTTCTTCAAAATCAATACCTTCCATCTGTGAGTATCCTTTACATACCAGTCTTTCTTTTTTTCTAACTACTTCACCTTGCTCATTCAGCTTATTTTGAAAGACCCATTTGGTTCCAATCACATTTTTATGTTGAGGTCTGGGAACAAGAGTCCATGTATCATTTTTCTCTATCTGCATCAGTTCTTCCTTCATTTCTTCCATCCAATATTCATCTTTACATGTTTCATTAACATTACTAGGCCCAGTCTTGGAAACCAGGCAATATTCTTCTGTAATTCTTCTTCTAGTATGCACACTTTTTTACTTGTCTCCTATAATCTGATTCTCGGAGTGATTTAGCCTTACATACCTTAGAACTTTTGGATTCTCTCTAACTTCTGGTTCTTTTTTTCTCTCTTCTACACATCCACTAAATTCTTCTTCATGATTCTCTTGATTCACCGGAACAATTTGAATTTGATTTTATGTCTATGCATTCATTCCATTATCATTACTATCTTGTTGGTCATCAGAATCATATCCATAGTATTTTGATGATCTAACAGTGTCTTCATCAACTTTAACATTTGCACTTTCAACCATTTTCTTCAATCTTCTATTGTAGCACCAGTATGCCTTGCTCTTATTAGAGTAACCCAAAAAGATTCCTTCATCACTTCTAGCATCAAACTTGCTAATATCTTCATCTCTCTTAATATAGCATCTACTTCCAAAGATTTTGAAATACTTAACAATAGGCTTATAAACAAACCATAGTTCAAAAGGAGTCTTACCAGAATTACCATTAACATTTACCTGGTTGATAGTATATACAGTAGTGCTTACAGCTTCTCTCTAGTAGATATGAGGAACATTACCTTCCAACATCAAAGTTCTAGCAACATCTAGAATTGTTTTGTTCTTCCTTTCAACAACTTTGTTTTGTCGAGGGGTCCGGGGAGCAGATAACTATCCTTTGATTCCATGTTCTTCACAAAATGTATTGAACTCCTGGGAAGTGAATTCACCACCTCTGTCTGATCAATCATTTGACCTTCAAACTTGTCTCATTTTCTGCCAAAGCTTTGAAACATTTGAAATTTTCTAGAGATTCATGTTTTTCTCTCAAGAAAGAAACCCATATCATCCTAGAGTAATCATCAATGATCAACATAAAGTACCTTTCTCCTTGTAGACTTCTGATTTGGATGGACCACATAGATCAGTATGAACTAACTCCAATACTCCATTGGAATGATGTTGTTTGCTCTGAAAATATGTTCTTGTCTGCTTTCCCATTTGACATTCCTTGCAAATAGTGTTAGTAGGCTTTACTAACTTAGGTAGATCTCTAACTGCTTGAGTGGAGCTTACTTTGACAATGTTATCAAAATTCACATGACACAACCTCCTATGCCATAACCAGCTTACATCAACTTGAGCAGTAAAGCAATTTTCACTAGCGACACTTAAGTGAAAAATATTACCTCTTGTCTTTGTACTTGAAGCAATTACATTTCCAGAGCTTCCCAATATCCTACACTTTCCATCCTTGAACTAAAAATTGTATCCCTTGTCTACCATTTGTCGAACACTCAATAAGTTATGTTTCAATCCTTTAACATAAAGAACATCATCAGTATTTCATTCACCACCAAGAGAAATAGTGCCTGTGCCACAAATCACACCAGCATTGTTATCTCCAAATCTTACAATTCCACCATCATACTTTTCCAAGCTTAGAAACTATCTTTTGTCACTAGTCATATGATGTGAGCATCCGCTATCAATCACCCATTCATCCTTTTCATCAATTTTGGCTACAAGAGCTTTCTTAATATTCTGATTGTTAGTAGATTTAGTGGATACCGTCCCATTTTCCTTAATATCAATGAATACCCATCCATCTTCATTTCCAGTTTCTTTATCAGATTCATCATCAGTAACACCTTCTTCAACATAATAACATTTCTTTTGAAATCTAGACTTGTCAGGTTTATATTTAGAAACTCTTTCAGGACACCTTGATGCAAAATGACCTATCTTACTGCAAGATAAACATTTAATATGTAGTTTTCCTTTGTACTTACCATGTCCTTTGGATTCTCTTTTCATAATCAATGCTTCTAGCTCTTCTAGCTCTCTTTCTTCATCTTCATACTTGAATGTCTTTCTGGAACTTTCTCCCGAATCATATCTCTATTGGCTTTTTCTAGATACAATAGCTTTAAATACAGATTCTATTTTTAGGAGTGGACTCACCAAACTCACTCAACTCAAAGGTATCTAGTTTACCAATCAACATGTCTCTTTTCATATTTGTTACTATCCCGAGTTCTTCAATAGCATGAGCTTTTGTTTTGTAAGAAGCAGGTACTGATCTGAGCACTTTAGCCACAATTTCATCTTTATCCACAACTCCACTAGTACATCTAATACCCATCACTAGTTCATTTATTTTTTGCATGAAATAAAAAAAAATCCATCTTCACTCATCTTCAAGTTCTCCCACTTGCGTTTCAAACTTGTTAGCTTAGAAATATTCACTTGAACATCTCCTTCATACAATGTTTCCAATTTCTTCTAGATCTCATGTGATATTTTCAAACCTATCACATTTGTCATCTCTGAATCTTTCAAATCTCTCAATAATGCTTCAATAGCCCTAACGTTGATTTAAGCTTCTTTGATCTCATCAGAAGTAGTAGGACCATTCTAAGGAATATTATAAATGTTCTTTGGAATCTTCCAAAAGGGTTCACCAATGCACTTCAAATGACACTCCATTCTGATCTTCCACAAAGATTAATTTGTACCATCGAATCTAGGACTATCCTTCTTGTATGATGCCATCTTCGATCACCTCAAGATATTAGAATTATTCAGAGGAACCTTCTCTGATACCAATTGTTGGAAAAACAAGGATAGACAACTGAGAGGGGGGGAATAATTAGTTGTTACAAAATTTAAACTTATTCAACCTCAAGCAACTTTAATCTCAGATCTGATAGTTAACAGTGAAAGCATAAATCAACAACACATCAAAAACACATGAACACCAAGATTTTTGTACGTGGAAACCCTGTTAGGGAAAAACCACGATGGATGTTAGTTCACAAGATTATACCCTGTTAGAAATATAATGAAAAATGAATAAGGAATGCACATGCATTCAAGCACACTGCCTAGAGCTCACTACTCAAAGGGAAGGCTCACTGCCTTACATAAAACAATCAGATTAAATTCATCTAATGAGGTTGAACTAAGAAATTAGCTTCTACAAAAGCCTAATGAGAGTTTCGGCTAGGCATAGAAACACTTCTTCACACTTCACTCAATCTTCTTCACACTCTGCTCTGAAATCAAATGATCTAATATTTATTCGCACAATTCACATTCATTCATTGAGCATACACCACACACACATACCTCACACACTTCAAAATGAAGAAACAATTGCTCTTGTATATCTGCTACATTAATTTACATCAACAACTTTGTCAGCCACAAATAAAGAATAAATTATAATTGTCGGCCCAATTCATGAACAAATCTTAATACACACCAACCTAAGTCGATCACATAGAAATGAAGACTTAAATCAACATCCTGGAACACGCTAAACAATAAAATATTAATCCATAAGGATTCGCAACACGCTACCACCATCATGTCAGGCAAGAACATCAAAACCTCAAGCACACAAAGGAAAATATTCAATCACGAGCACACCGATCCACACGGACGTACCAAAATGATAGAGAATGATCTAGAAACATCACTAAACATCACAGTAGCATACACAATAATTCAATTTACCATAATTGCATTTTATTTTTCTAGAAACACCTGCTACAGTAACAAAATAACTGTAGGAACTCAAAAAATTATAACTTGCTCCAATCTTGATGTGTACCACTGAAACTTTCAGACAACATACTAGATAGGTTCAACAAGAAACCCTTTAATGCGTGACCTTTGATTATCAATGTACATAAATTTAAACCATTATGATCTTCACAGCTTCATAGACTGCCTGCAATATATTTTTTAATTTTCTTAATATCCTCGACATATACAACCTTCAGAATCATCAATGCTAATAGTGTTGACATCAATGACAACCACATATCAGCAACACAACCACAACATCCAATAGTAAGGGGGGTTGAGGGGGAAATTAAAATCCTTCTCCACATGGCTACCCATCTTGGTGAGCCAAGCTAACCTAGTTAGGTCATCCTTAAAATAAAATTCTCTTTAAAAAAAGTCTTCCTTTTTATGAAAATATTTCAACAATAATACAAAAAGCCTAATTTGTTTATATGGGTTGTATATCTAATAAGAAATATTTTACATTTCACCAATATTTTATATACATTTATATAAATAAATAAATAAATATTAAATAGATATGTGTGTGGGTGTCGAGGAGGGGATATGCATATATATATATATGAAGAGTATAAATATATTTTGATATATATGTGTAATTAAATAACTATTTTTTTGTTTACACAAAATTAAAATAAAGTAGAAGAGCTCTTTTTTATTAGAAATAGTATACAAAGGTATTTATTTGCATCATGAGTTTTTGAAATAAATAGAAAGGCTTGCAAGCACTTATACAAAATCTCACTTTCAAACAAAATACATAAACAACAATTTCCATTTATTTTTATTTTACCAACACATACATATGCACATAGGTACATACATAGGTACATACATACATACATACATACATACATATATATTTATTCAAAAGCTCTAAATGGGTGATATACAACAATGAACAACAAATTTCCATCTTTAAACAACTCAGTTTTTTTTAAATATTTTTTTTCAAGAATATTTTCAAATAGGTTTAAACACAACATCAAATAAATTATCTTCATATCACTAAATAATTTCTATATTTTTTATTTTCTATTCTATGTATCTCTTAATAATATTTACATTTTTTATTTGTCTCAACCAAAATATGATTAAATTCAAACCCTATAAACTTGAGAATCACAACTTTGCAAAAAATCATTTTGGTTATTTTCAACAACTTTCTCCAACTACTCCAAGACTAAGAGGATGAAACAATACCCAATCCAAGATTAAAAATAATATTTTTATTCTAATAGGAAGGTATGACCCAAGTGAATCCACCAAAACCTAAAAAAGAAACCTTAAGTAAGTCAATAGAGAGTTTTCTTCCTAGTAATTGGGCTTGCTCATAAGCCCACTCCCAAGTTAGAAGGCCCTTAAGAAAACTAGGTCTACCACACAAACAAAAACTCAAAAAAATAAAATAACTTCTACCTAATGGCTCACTCACAAATGATACCTTCATAATGTCCATTGAAGGGGGAGAAGGTGGGACTCTCTCCAAATGAGGATGAACATAAATTCAAGAAATCACAAATTCTCATAGAAGTAGGAAACCTCCCTCCAAGGAAATTTAATACCTCACTTTCTTTCACAAATCCATCTAAAATACCACACTATTTCTCCACAACATCTCAAAAAGAAACAAGGGTACCCATAGTCATAAAATCTCCTTCATAAGAAGTAAAAATCATCCCCATGGAGGTTTCACACCTCTCTCAACCAACACATGGGTTTCTCTCATATACTTTGGAGATCCTAACCCTTACACACCTATCTCATATGCAAATAAAATAACACAATAAAAAACACATGACTCAAATCATCCAAACATCCATTAACACATCTTCATCAAATAAAAATATTGCATTTTAAGGACAAGGATCATACCTTAAAATATTTTCAAAAACTATGAAGAGGGATTGATGAAGATTTCTCCTAGGCTACTCCAAGTCCTTCCACAAAATATCGATGCTCTCCAAGAGATTCCTATCTCTCTCTCCAACCCACAAGAAAAAACCCAAAGAAAGATACCACAAGAATACAAAAAGAAACCCCTACAAATTCTTGAAAAGGGGTATATATAATGGGTCCCATGTTACTTACCTTCTTCCAATGAGGATGTGGCATATATATTTCACGCATCTCCCCTCTTTCTCTCCAAACAACCCTAAGGGTTTTTTGATCCCCAAAACTACTCACACATATCTGAGCATTGGGATATAGGTGTACTTTTATACACTTTTCAACATGAAGTCTAATTGGGATGATCTACCGTGTGTGAGGAATTGAGAATCCCCATACATGAACTTAGGAGAGTTGGGTTCACATTCCTTCACACACAAGTAATAAATTCCTCACACTCTTCGCAAGGGACTTGGGAAGGGTCATACATTGGCCAAAGCCCAATTTTTAGGTTTCAAAAGATACCCAACCCATCGGTAGTTGACCTCTAGGTTCTAAGAACACCAAAAAAAGAGGGAACAAACATTTTAAGATCATTTAAAAATTCACTCAAGGGAAAATTCAAAAAACTTCAACAAAGATGCCACTCAACCCAAATAATAACTCCCAAAAATATTTGAACAAAACAAAAATAAATTTTAAAATACAAAAAGTCTTCACAATACAACATTTATTACAATTAGAGATCTTAGTCCTCATCATTGACTAAAGTCAAGACCTCACTAGAAATAGTATGACTAGGGTTTTATTTGAGACCTCTAGTTTTCTTTGGCCATGGAAATTTCTTGCACACTCAATGGAAAATATTAGTACATCCAATATAATAGCCAATGAAAATTGAATTAAAATGCATATAGAATCATACATCCTACAACAATCTCATTTTCATAATGAAATCATAGCTCAACTTAACATCATGTTGTAATTTGATTAATTATATTCTAATTTTTACCAAAACTCATAACTATTTCTAATACAAAATGCATTGATAACATTCATCACTACTAATCAATTTGATAATTGATAATTCATAGAATAATTGAACATATATTTCTAAAATTAAAGTATCAATTAAATAACATATAATCGTCGCATGGAAATCAAGATACCTACTTAACCATCACAAATGTGACCATCGTGATATGCATATATATAAAAATTAAAGTTCCCTAAAAATAAAATTCACATCTAACATAATCTAGTAACACTATCATATGTCCATAACAATAATAATAATAAATACTCATGAAATGCCAAAATAATAGTGGGTCTAATAGTGCCAATCAAAGCCACCAAAGGATCCAAGCCTTAAAAAAATAAAAAATCCCATTACCATATTTCTTTCGATTACATGATTTTATGTACCTATTATGGTTCATTTGTTTATATACAACTAAGATGATAATATAATATTTTTCTTATCAACAGTTAAGAAAATAGAAAAATTGTACAATTGATTAAATAGAGGCTATTTGTCAAGATTTCCCCATATTAGATTTCTCTACATTAAATATCTTAAGGTTACTATTCTAGATGTAATTATTTTCTCATTTATTTTCCTATGATTGTTTGTTGCAAGTTGCTAATAAACAAAACACGTGTACATATTAATAATATGAGTATGCCCAAACTTTTCAATTAATGTATGGTGTTTAAAATTAGTAACGTAAATTTTTAGGAATATTATAATTTTAAGCCTTATTGAGAATAAGATTCATGTTGATGAATCGTGTGATGGAACATCAATTTTGGTTGCATAGGATATTAGTTAGATTAATTTATTCACTATGCCTAAAGGGTTTACTACCAAGCTAGTGTGTACAGTTTCTTGAATAGTTGATTCAGAAGAAACAACATGTGTTTGATTAAAAAGTATAACCATGGGGAAATAAAACCTTAAGAAGCTATGTCTTGAATTTTTGCAAGAACTAAATATTCAAATCCAAAGTGGAAATAAATTATTGAGAAAAAATATTCCAACACTTTTGAAGATGAAATTCAAGAGTTTTAAAATAGATTAGAAAGACATATAAATACTTCATGGGTATCATTAAAGGGTTTCAAAAGTATTCATTTAAGATAAGGAAAATTGATAAATTTTTAAGATGATGGTAAATTAGAAAGACAAAAGAATACTTCATGGGTATCATTAAAGGGTTTCAAAATTCTTTTCATATGAGAGAAGGAAAATTGATAAATTTTTAAGATGATGGTGAACAAGTGAAGAGGGTACTATCTTGTAAAATATCTATAAACTATTATTAAGGTATACACAAAAAATAATCTACTTTATGTTCTTTTTGTTGCAAGTATGAGTAGTTGGTGTTGTCACTGATGTCAATAGGCTTATGTGTTTTTGGTCATTAAAGTAACATGTTTATGGTTGAAAATTTGTGATGATTCTTTGATTAGTTTCATTATGTTGTCATTAGTAAGTTTTACTAGTGTCAACCTCTAGTGTTGATTTGATAAGATTCTATTTTTGGATGTTGTTTGATCGCACTTGGTTTGGTGATGATGAGGAAGTGGTGAGGATGATGAGAATGTGTTTCTGGTGCTTGGTTTCTAAGTGCTTTTGATAAAATTTGAATAAAAGAGGAAACAGTGTGTTGTAGAGGTGTTTTGGCATACAAAGTGGTGTTTCGATTTTGCTCTAAATTTCTTCTGTGTTGAATATTTGCTTGTGTGGTTCGGATATGTTGATTAGAGGTGTTCATGTATGTTATATCCAGAATTTATTATTCTAGATCGTTGTGGAGAAAAAGTTGTGTTCACTAGTATGTGAACTATGTTGCAGTGGTTTCTAGGAAAAATGGTTTTGCTCCACATTTCTCCACAAATTGGTTTTGATCTTGCATTTTTGGAAGTGTGTTGATAAGGTTCATATCTACCTTTAGTTGAATTTTCTTGTGGTTTGGTGCTCCACAAGTTAATTTCTTGAGTTACAGTGTGTAGAAGTTTGTCTAGGTGTACAAAATGAATTTGTTTTTTAGGTGAAATTTTCTGCGAAGGAATCTGTTGGATTGCAGGATATTTATGGAATATTCTAGATTGTGTTTAAGTGTTGTGTGTGATCTATGATTCATATTTAATTTGAGGAAGTGTGTACTTAAATTTTTTATGGTGTTTACACGGGTTCGACCGACCTTGGGTGTTTACACTAATTGCAGATTTTATTTGGTGATTGTGGAAGTGTGGCATAGTGTGTATGAGTGGATTTAGGTCCAAGTTAAGGTGTGATGTGGTCTACATTCCTTTCCACTGCAGGAATGTTTTGGTGTTGACCTAATTTAAATTTGCATGGTTGAGGTGCATAGCCAACCTTGGAGAATGTTTTCAAGTTTTGATGCCGAGCAGCGAAGAAAAAATTCCAACAATCTCAATTCAAGATATTTCAAACAACTTTCCATCCTTCAAAACCCTAACTCAATGAACAACCCACAATTCCTTTAATTTGTCTTATAGCCATCCAAACAAATAAATTTGAGCATATCTTCCCAAAAACTTTTCAAACCCAAAAAAGGATTAGTTTTTCAGATACCCTTTATGGCACATTTCAACATATCTAAATTGTGCATAAGGTTGTTTCAAACCTTCATCCCCTAAAAATGGTTGTCCCGCTACCCCTTAAGCCAAAAACCTCACATTTCTAAAGAAACTACCAAATAATCTTCTTAACACTCATAAAAAAAACTTCTCAGACCTCAACCAGGCCTCGAATACATTGAATCAACAACTTTTAGTCAGAGAAAGGCGTTCAAAGACACCCAACCACAAAACCCTCATTTAAGCCATTTTCAAGAAGGTTTATTGGAATTCAGTACTCTTGGTCTCCAAAAAAATTTCCAACACTTCAAACACCCCTAATAAGTCTGCACGTGCTTAATAAACCATTATCCCCACCTTCCTAATGTCTTCTCATCAAACTTCTACTCTTAACCATCAAATTTGACTCAAAACTTGCACATTTCACCCTAGGGCATCATGCCAAATGCAACAAAACCTACTCCCTACTCATGAAGCCTATTCCAACATCTAAATCTACCTAATTTTACCCATTCCACCAAGTTTCAAACTAATCTATTGGTGGAATGGGTCAATAATCCATTTTCAGTACCCTTAAAACAGGGTTTTCTGACCCGTTCTCAGAAAAATGCCTATAAAATTCTTAAAACTCTATGATAAATCTTCAAACCAAAACAAAAACCAAATTTAAGTTACTTCACATATCCATCAATTATGATGCACTTGGGATGAAGAAAAAACTGTATGTGGCCATACAATGGCCTGGAGCAGCAAATTTTAAAGGAAAACACAAAAAAATAGAGTTCCTTATTGCTTTCTTTTACAAAAATGAACACCAAATTACATCAAAGCCCGCCTCGAAAGTTTTCAAGAATATTTAAGCTTTTTCTAACCCAAAACCAACTAACCAACTGACCCAAACTAATATTTAAATTTCCTTGACCGTTCAGCTTCCAAAATTTGCATTCTTGCAATTTTACAACATTACATTTTGACAACATTTCAAAATATTGACATCTTTTTCAAAAGGGACCCTACAAGACTCAAGTTACATCACCAATGGTCTATTATGACCTTATTTGCATAAAAAAAGACTCCAACACCTCACAAACTATTGCATGACCTTATTCACAAAAGAAATGGACTTGGTGCGCTTGCACCAAGGTTGAAGACAGTATAAATAAGTGTTGTGTTGATGGAGGGTGTGTGTATACAGTGTATGATGTGAATTGTAGAGTTGTGAAGTACAAATTTGTGAAGTGCAGTGTGAGATTTATTGAGTTAGACTACTAGAAGCAGTGAGTAGGAGGTGTCTACAATATTCAAAAAGGTCGTGAATGTGTTAGTGATGTTGTGGTGGAATTTTATGTTGCATTGAGATGGATTTCTCACTGTAACAATCTTCTTTTCTTCTTTTCTATAATCTAGTAGTGAGCCATTGATAGTGAGCCCTCTGAAAGTGAGCCTATTGTATTCAATGTTTCAATTAATGTATATTGTGACCTTATCTTCATTGTGGTTTTTCTATTCTTGGGATTTCCATATAAATTTGGTGTTCTATTGTGCATAGTGTTAATGTGTTTCAATTTATGTTATTTGATTTCATGCTAAATCACTCTAGCAGATTAAAGGTTATTAAATTTGATGTGGATCTAAACATTAATGAGGTTTTTGATGTTTTAATGAACAATTGATTCACCCCCCTCTCATTTTTCTTGTGTGCATTCAATAATTGGTATCAGAGCAAGGTTCCTACAGAGGAAGTGAATATTACTTTGGCTACTTGTGACAGCTATGTTGATGTCAAAGTTCATGGTCTTATGGTGTCCATTGCCAAGTCTTGATTTGATACTTGATGCTTGTCAAAGTTGTCAAAAATGACAAGAGTTGTAGTGGTATTTGTACTAGTATTGATACTTTCTCATTCATATTATCATGGCATTGATGCAAAGGTTCTTGGATAAGGATTGTCATTATGTCTACATGATCACACATGAAGGTTGAGACACTAAATAGGATGAGTGATAGTGATATAGGGAAGTGTTATTACTTTACTAAATTTCATGATGTTCTTGAATTGAAATTTGGTTGATGGATATTAAGGTTGTTTTGTATCAATTTGGAGTTCCTTGTGCTAATTGTTTGTACCTTGCTCTTATGCATATTTCATACCCCTAGTTTATGGTTCTGACTGGATTCATTATTTTAGTTTCACAACAACATTTGTATTCATTTTTGGCTATTTCACGATGTTTTCATGATGCTCCAATGTTGGCACATTACTTTTTGTGTTAGTTTGTAATTATTTCACTGGATTCATTCTTTTTTATAGTGATTCTTGGTTATGGTGACATTGATATAGTGGCATTGGTATGGTGACATTGTTGATAGTATTTACATGTTGATATTTCCTTGGTACATAGTGGCAACATATGTTGAAATTTTGGCTTGTAAGGTAACAACTATTTGTTGGTATTGTGACTTGATCACTTCCAGATACATGTTGTTGAAAGTGGCAGTGTGTTACAGGTTTGTCTTGGTAACTGTTACATAATGAGTATTTTGTTTCAGTATGCCACTATTGAAAGTGGTATCCATGTCATTTAAGTTCTTTTTTCCTAAGGTTGATGATTCTTGACATTATTATTTATATATGGCGCTCCTATTAATATCTTTTAAGAAGTTAGAAGGTGAACTTGGTTATCACAGAGGTCCCAAATAAAGGAACAGTGTCCCCAAAGAAAGTTAGCAAAAGATTCTCAAGGTGGAAATTAGAAGGTAGTGCAGTATCCTATCCTGGACAATATTTTATGATTGATATCTTGGGTTATGATCACATATTGATTTCATTATATTGTGACAGTGTTTATACTGTCCTTCTGTAGTGTTTGGACAATAATTTTGTATTTATGATTGATTATTTCTTGTGCTAATTCAGTTTGTGAGATTGTAATGAAATCTCTAAGACTTCAATAACAAGGTAGTACAGTGGCCTAGGGGAGCATTCAAATGTGTGTACCAACTTATTCTTTTTCTTGGATGTCAAAAATAGGGGGAGAGTAGTAAGGTTTTTGTCATCAAGGACAAAGGGGGAGTTTGTTGTTCTTTGTTCCCCTTGGTTGTTTGTCCTTGATGCCAAAAATTACTCTTTGATACGATACTTGTATTCCTTGATGATTAGATGTATGCTTGATAAAGTTGACAGGTGTGCATGAGAACTAAACAGGTTTGTAGAAAGTGATCTTGATAATTGGTGGATAAGGTATAATTCATGGCTCAGTTCAGGTTGGGTACTTTGGTTTGTTTTCATTACTTTTTAGTGATATATGGAAATGGGATATTGATTGGTGGCATATACTCTGCAGTGATACACTTTTCTCTGTGTGCAGGTCAACTATATTATTTGACTTGCTACATACATTTGTTTCTTTTGTAGCTCCTACATTAATGAGTTATTAACATAGGGAACTGAAGGTGATAATGTATAGGTTGATGAGAACATAGTAAGTGTAAGTGTTCTAAGTATCATGGTATCGGTCTCTAACTTCGTTAAAGAATAATACTCAAGGATAATTATAAAAAAGGAAACATAATAATTCGAGGGCATCATTATTTTGTTGAAGTGTTGAGATTAGGGTATCATGTTTGTTTGGTGGTTTTCGACACATTGTATTGTTATTATTTTCCGTAAATGATTATTGGTTTGTAGAATACAAGATATTGTTTAAAGGCTGAGTTATGACTCAATGAAGCTTGGAGAGATAGGTGGAAATAGAATAGTTTTTTTTTTGTGATGGTACAACGGTTACAAAATGTGGTCTTCAACATTTGACTTCATCGGTTGATATCTATCATTTGCAAAGTTTGAATCAGGTTCTTCTTTTGGATTAAAACCCTAGTTTGTGATTTGAGTGTAATGCAAGGTCTCGATTAATTTTTTCTCATTTTAGATACAGGTTTCTAAAGGCATTGCATATACAAGGGTTTACATTGTTGATAAGGTTGCAATGAAATTATTTGGGTTGATTGGCAGTTATGAAACCATATTGTTGTATGGTCATTTTTCGTTCATGAGGATAGGTTATCATGATGTATATAAGGAGGTGACATAGTCACTATTTTTTTTTTAGGTATCTATTGTAATCTTATACACTGATGAAAGTCATTATTGTTGAGAAAAATGCAGAAATCTATTTTGTGAAAACTATATGCAAAAGCAACCAGTAACTGATATAATTTATGTTTTCAAGGTTCCAATTTTATGAATCTTTGGGACATAGGATGTATCAGTGTTAAGATTATAATGGGGAATGAGTGAGCACTTTAAGTGCATATTGTAATTGGTTTATACTTTCAGATTCATGTGTCTTATGTGTAGTTGAGACAAAACAAGAAATGCTTTACAAAGAAACAGAGATAATACTTTGTCTTGTTTTTATATTATCATTTGATATGAAAGTTGCTATGTATTTTCCAGTGAGGATGTTGCTCGCTTAAAATCCAGTGAGGTTGTACCAAAAATAGCTACATTGAAAAGACAATGAGTCTATAGCAACTTTGAAAATCCAGTGTGGCATTTTGTAGACAGTGAGGCTCTGCTAGTGAGGCATTTTTTTGATTAAGCCAGTCAGGCTATTCTGAGTGGTTTTTCTACTCCTTGAGGATTTTCCACTCCTGAAATTTATCGTGTCATGGTTTCAGTTATTGTGTGATTTAATTATCATTCATGTCTAAGAATTTTGTAGTGATTACTATTCGGTATTTAGATTCTTATATTGATGAAGCATGCCAAACTGATTACAAATTTGTTGAAAGAAAGTAAATTAAATTTTTGAAATCTATAACACTGATTCAACCCCCCTCTCAATGTTGTTTGTACTCCAATAAGTGGTATCAGAGATAGACCCTTACACAAATTTTAACCAAATTAAGGGTTCCTAGTAGTGGATTACTAGTTATCGAAAAGAGTAAAAGAAATAGAAAACAAATCCCAGCAAAATGTTGAACAACAAATACCCTCTAAACCTTGTTCAAAAAATGATTATATAGAGAAGAGTGTTGACATAGAAGAAGATCCATTTGTGAGTGACTTTGAACAAGAGTTTGATGAAAATGAATGTGAAATTGATTTTGAAGGAAAACTTATTCATGCCATTAATGAGATTGAGAAACTCGGAAAAGAGAATCGAGGCTTAAAATTTCAATCAAAAGAGTCTAGAAAAGTTGAAGAAACAACTAGCATAAACTTGGAAACCAAAGTGGAAGATTGTAGAAAGTTAGAGAATGAGACTGTCTCATTGAAAAGGAGTATAGAGGAAAATTATATGTTAAAAGAATACACTGAAAAATATGAGTTGATTGTCAATCTAAAATTAGGGATTGAAGAAAACAAGAGGATAGTTGACATGACAAGATCTTATTTGGAAGTTAAAACTATTGAATGCCACAAGCTTGAAGGAGAAATGGTCTCTTTAAGGAAATATCTTGAGAATGTTAGGAAACAGTTAGAATAGAATCATAATTTTGATGAGAGCACCAACAAATTGAATGATATGTTAAGAAATAAGAAAAATCACAAGGATGTTACTGGTTTGGGCTTTGTAGAAGAATAGGGTTCTGGAGTCAGAAAAACACAAAGCACAAAGATAGATTTAAAGTGTCATACTGCTGCCCCTAAGACTGTTGATAGCAGACAGTTCAAGGACATCAACAGAGGAAGAAGAAGTATAGCTAACTGGTTCACAGGATCTCCACCTATTTGGCCAAGTAAATCAATGAGGTATAATTATTCATTTCCTGGTTACTGTTATTCGTGTAATGGTTATGGGCATAAAACAAGATATTGTAGAATAAATTATGAAAAGAGTCAATATTCATTTTATAGGAATAGGAATGTAATATGTTATAAATTTCATAACCATGGTCACATTTCAAGGTATTGTAGAACTAGGAGGTTTGTGAAACAAGAGAGAGAAATGATTTCTTACATAAGAAAAATTCAAAGTCACAAGCATCTGATGACAAGAAGAAATTAGATAAGAAGGTTTGGAAAAGGAAAGATCCTGAGAAATTTTGGCAAAGGAAACTTGAACAAAAATAGAGCCTATGTTGGAGGGAAAATGACACTGAGAGAGGGGGGGGTGAATCAGTGTATTAACATATTTTACCATTTTTCAGAAAATAAACCATAACACACATTTGTTCTCAATATTTCAATGATAGGTGCATTCATCAGTTGAATGTAATCATTTATAAACTGAAATGAGAAATTTAATTGAAAAACAATGAACAATAAATCATTCTCACAATAAAGAAGTGAAACCACAAATGAACAATGAGACACAAGATTTGCCGAGTGGAAAACCCTCCCAGGGTAGAAAAACCACTCCTAAATTGCTGCCTTTCAGGCTCTTATTTGAAAACCATTGTTAACAATGCCTTATAGGCTAATTTTTTAGCACCAACCCCTCATTTTGAAACACCAATTTCAAGGAGCACCAACCCCTTATTTTGAAACACCAATTTCAAGGAGCACCAATCCCTTCTTCAGATTACAGAATTACAATAACACAAAGGATCTCTCTGTTTCATTTTAGCTCACTCATACCTCTCTATCTAATACCCTAAAGATTCAACATGAATCCTTAAAATATTAAATTAATAAGGTTTTTTATGATTATACTCTGCATCATGTTTTCAAGCTTTTATTACAGAGCTTTTTCACTATCTCTTTTTGAAATAATAACAATTACAATTTCAATAACGTCTCATCATAGTGTATCATCACTGTATTTATATATATTTCAAGAACATTATTTATGATTAAAGAATATCATTGAATCTGAAACCCTCATGTTGTTTCCAAAAAATTGAACCAATAAAGTGATGATCAATAGATGGAGAATAATCTTATGTAACGCATGTATAGAAGGTTGTTTCAAAATCAGACAAGAATATTTCAAGTAATTCTTCTTTTTCAAACTGCAAGATTTTTCATAACCTAGATCTGAATTTAGTAAAGTATGCACAAGAAATATAATTTCCCTCTTTCAAAAAGCCCATATGAATCTGTTTTCAAAAACCCTTATGTAGATAACCATCATTTTTTGTAACGTAAGTCCATTTTGAATCAACAATGATAATGACATCTTTCACAAAATGCATGACTACCCATCAACCGAAAGTCACATAATCCTCATTGCAAGAACAAATAGAAATGATATTCTATCAGGGCAAAAAAAATATTTTCTAACTGAAGAGCAGATAACCGATTTTCTATGTTTCTTTTTGTATCCGACATTAAACCAGTAAAGAAAAATTACCTTATAATGTTGCAAATCAATCAAGAAAAAATACCAGATGATTTTGACAAATGCCCAGCTTGAGAACTAGGGAATCTTCTTCCTCTTTTGAGCCTTCACCCAAAGAGAAATTACAAACCATGAAACAAACCTTGACATAGCTCTTACAGTGAGCTTAAACAATTGTCTTTCGAATTGCAACAAGTAATCAACAAGGCAGAGCATTTACATTCTTCATGGCGGCGACTGAGGCAAGGGTTTGAACCCTTAGCATAATGAAACACAAAATAATTTTCCCTAATGCATACCTTCACAAGATATTCGATGTCAAAGCTAAAACATAATGAATTTTGAAGTCCGAAAGGATAAGCTTGAGTTATAAACAAAAATCATTATGATTTCAAATCCACAATCTAAGCCATTTACCAAATGCCGACACTATCATTTCCTTCACATCAACATGTCAATACCCTTAATCATCAAAAACATATTATGTTATTTCCAAGTCTTTTCCAAATGCTAACCACAATAATAAAAATGAACTTTAATACCAAATAGTCGATGCCATGTCACTTTCATAGTGACTTTTAAATATTTCCACATATCTTTTGTCGGCCTTTGGCTGAAATCAATCAAAAAACCATAAAGCCCATAAAAAATTGAATGATAAGAAAACTGAATTTTCCATGAATGCCATGAGATAAATGATCAAGATAAAATATATGCCGAAAGCAATGTGTCAGCCAAGTATTCTATGCAATGGACTTTATTCCAAGTCAAAATCACTATCACCCCTTAATAAAGACTTAGGGAAACCCGATAGGGTTACATTATATGCTATGTGAAATGATCACCTTTATATCTTAGATCACTTTTGGATGCCAAATATGATGTAAAGGCTCATGCTAAGGAGTCTCCTTTGAAAAACATATAAATTGTTAAAGACATATGCATGTGGGTGTCAAGAATAAACCAAGATCCTTTTTACCATTCCAAATACCTATGCAATGTGATCTCTTTTCTATTAGCACAACCATCAAACCTTACAGATTTGAATTATAAGAGACAGAATAAAGACTTCATATGCCATGTAACCAATCAGAGTGTCATAACCATTGATACCAAGGAAGTAAAAAAAATCCATGAAGACATAATCAAAATATTATGTACCGAGTACCAATGAAAACGATGCCAATGAACAACCTAATAAATATCAATGGAGCCAAAATCCAACTGATAATGAATGACTAAAATAATATACTTGAATAACCATGCCATATACCTGAAACAATTGCTTATTGATATCACCATATTCACATTGTGACTGTAGAATATAAACTAACATCTGCAAGTGGATACCTAAAAGTGAAGAAGCATTAAGATTATGTAAATGAACCAACCTGAAGACTGAAGATTTATTACCTGTTACACTTTATCACACTGTTAGTAACCATAATCATCTAAAAATATGTTTCATTCAAAAATCTAAACCAGAATCCACATGAGAAATATCACACTGAGTATCAACATGAAAATCTTGAATTACCGTAACCATGAAAACCACAGAACAATGTCTCTGAAGGATTATCTGAGAAACCAAAAGGAATGCCAAAAGATTTTTTCATCATGGACAACCAAAGACAATTGAGAATTCAACAACCTATGCCTATGATTTATGCACAAAAGGCATCTTCAAGTGCATAAAAGTAGCATAAAGGCAGGGGAGATGATCATTATTAACATTAGTGGTGCCAATTGCCATCAGCTACTGCACCAACTTTAGGTGAATTCACTTATTTTATCAACTCTCTTTCCTGGTGTCTTGGGGGCCTAATGACTAAGAGCTTGATGGGTCATACTAATGAGTAATGACTATTAAGCATTTCACTTTGATACAAGTTGTGCACCAACTCTTGTGGGTGATTGTGTTTCACCAAAGATTAGGTCTTCTGTGTGGAACATGGATGTGAATGACCAAACAGGCATTTGTATGCCTAAAGATCAGTATGTTGCAACTCTACATGGAAGTATGCCTAAATTAGACTTCTCAAATTGACATGCTGAAAGAATATTTTCTTTATGTAAGTTTGAAGGACATTCAGGCATGCTTTTCCTTGTCATGTGAATTGTAGGTGTTTTCATTTTTCCTTCATTCACTTAATGAGGTTAGTAAGTATAACAGTATTGTAGACATGTCGCATGGATCAAATTCATACCATGGGTTGAATGTTGTAATGATTCACTTGAATGGGCTGACCTTTGTTGTTTGTGCCTCTATGGTCTGCCATTGCTAATATATCAGGGATTGTCATGTCCCCTCCCTAATTGGGTTGACAACAATCCAAATTTAAGGCCCAATTATTGTTCTATTTGTGCGATCAAATAAGGTACTTTTCTAAAATGTAATTAAACAACAATGAATTACTTTTTTATGGTATTTTAATCTTAGGAGGAGAAATAATTTAATAAGGGCCCAAAAATGTAATTCCTATAAATGTAAATCAAAAGCCCTCATTCTATATCTGAAATATTATTTTCAAACTAAATTTCTCATTTGGGGCTCTGAAGGATGACAACCCTTGGTAATGTGTTCCTTGGTAGCACATTCTAGACACTGAAAACCCTCCAAAAATTATTGTTTGATTGGGGATGAAAACCATCAATCTTGTGGACTATTGATTGCAAATTTCATTGATCAATTTGAGAAAATTATTAACATTAGTGGTGCCAACTGCCATTAGCTGTTGCACCAACTTCAGGTGAATTCACTTATTTTATCAGCTCTCTTTGCTGGTGCAATCTTCCCTCCAATAGACATTACCCAAGAAGGTTATAAAGGTTGTGATTGTAGCAGTTGTTCTATCTTACATAGTTTTCTCTTAGTGAAATTCATAGCTTAAATCATCTTCAAGAGGCTACTTGAATTTTAGATCCTCTTCAAAGTTCATCTTGTCAGGTTATTATTCTCTGTTGGAATTTTGAACTATTTTTGTTGTAGCTCTTTAGTTATATGATCACCAAGAGTTGTATTTAGTTGCTTCATGACATGTTCATCATGATTCTCATGTCTGGATGTAATTCATGGTGTTAAAGGAAAAAAAGTATCATGATCTTCATTTATTGCTTGTGCTCCATGTTATGTTCTTGATAGTTTTGGGAATGACATGTTGTAGTGAAGAAGTTTCTTGCATATGTAAAGTTGAGTGTGCACAGTGAATTATGTTTCATATTGTTCATTTGCATGATGTTAAATAACAATACCCAGTGCTATTATACTTACACCATCTTCAGTACTCTATGCTCTTATGTGTTCACTGAAATAGTAAGTTGTCTTTGCAAGTGATGTTATGCTCACATTGATACAGTTCTTGCATTGGTGGAGTAATAGGACATTTCAGTGTATCTTCTTTGACAGTGACAGTGAGTTGATCTTATGGTGGAAATCATACCAATGCACAATGAAGTTTTTTAATTGGTTGTTCAGTTTCGTGTGGTAATCTGGTATGTTGGTTCTTGTGTTGCTTTGACAGTGATATTTGACATGTGTAATGAAAGTGCATATTTATAAGTGAGTACAAAAAGTATCATTCTTTGATTGTAGTGATAAGAAATTATTGATAACCTATGCTTAGATTGTGGCAAGATTTAACACATTGGTTGAAAGTGTTAGTGCTCTAAACTGAGTAACTCAAGATGGTGCTTTGCAAGGTAATCATTGCCTTATCATTTTTCCCCAAGGTTGAAAAAGCATTACATAAGAAGATTAGGATAACCATGATACATGAAAAGGTGTAGATATAAACATTCTCTATACAACCATTATGATTTTAGTCAGCATTGTGTGCCATAATTATTAGAAAATTACGTGTTTGTCTCAGAATGTTCTTGCAAACCTAAATCATTGATTATGTGTATCAAATGAAAGAAGTGTCCAAGGGGAAGTATAGAAGTTGGTAGATGTAGTACAAGACTCCACATCCTATCTCTAATCACCCATGATATCAATAACAACAATATATTTTGGTGCTATCATGTTTATGCTATGCTTGTCAAGTTTGGAAATAGGGAGAGTCATAAGACAGACAGTCAAGGTCATATATTATATGAATTGTATATGACAAAGGTTAGACAAGACAAACAATGCCTATAAAATTTGTGTGACTCATAGATATGTGATCTAATGGAATGCAATTTCAAGAGTTTTTGTCATGTTGGAAAAGAGGTTCATGAATGCTTGAAAAACCCTTTCATAGAAATAAAAACATCATTCATTTTGTCTAAAAGGATTGCTACAGTCATGTTTATGATTGTACCGTCATGGTTGGGAAATGGATATTATACAGTCATAATGCATAGTCTACCATTCAAGAATAGTCTTTGTGGATAGTGATACATATAGTGCAAGGAGATGTATGTGGCAGCAAAAGTTTTTGAAAAGAGAGAACATATTTGTTTGCATGGTCTTGTATTTGATTGAAGATCATTCACTTTATTTGATAGTGATTGCTTGGACACATTTTCTTGTGCAATGGTATATTTGCATTGATGTGAATGACAATGGATTCAAAGTTTACCTTCAACAACTTATAATGTGGAAATTAGGCGTACAAGGCAGTCAACATCTACATATCCTATAGAGGCAGTGAGTATTACTATGGCTACTTGTGAAAACTATGTTGATGTCAAAATTCATGGTCTTATGGTGTCCATTTCCAAGTCTTGATTTGATACTTGATGCTTTTCAAAGTTGTCACAAATGACAAGAGTTGTAGTGGTATTTGTATTGGTATTGATACTTGCTCATTCATATTGTCATGGTATCGATGCAAAGGTTCTTGGATAAGGATTGGCATTATATCTACATAATCACACATGAAGGTTGAGACACTAAACATGATGAATGATAGTGATATAGGGCAATGCTATTAATTTTTGGAATGCCATGATGTTCTTAAAGTGAAATTTGGTTTGATGGATATTAAGGTTGTTTTCTATCAATTTGGAGTTCATTGTAGTAAATGTTTGTACCCTACTCTTCTCCCTATTTCATACCCCTAGTTTATGGTTTTGATTGAATTCATTGTTTCAGTTTCACAGAAACATTTGTATTCATTTTGGCTCTTTCACAGTGTTTTCATGATGCTATAGTGTTGGCAGATTACTTTCTGTGTTAGTTTGGAGCTATTTCACTGGATTCATTCTTTGTTATGGTGATTCCTAGTTATGGTGACATTGTTGATAGTATTTACATGTTGATATTTCCTTGCTACATAGTGACAACATATGTTGACATTTTGGCTTGTAAGGTAACAATTATTTTTTGGTATTGCGAATTGATCACTGCCAATTACATGTTGTTGAAAGTGGCAGTGTGTTACAGGTTTGTCTTGGTAACAGTTACATAATGAGTATTTTGTTTCAGTATGCCACTATTGAAAGTGGTATCCCTGTCATTTAAGTTCTTTGTTCCTAAGGTTGATGATTCTTGAAATTATTATTTATAAATGATGCTCCTATTAATATCTTTGAATATGTTAGAAGGTGAAATTGGTTATCACAGAGGTCCCAAATAAAGGCACAATTTCCACAAAGAAAGTTAGCAAAATATTATCAAGGTGGAAATTAGAAGATAGTGTAGTGTCTTAGCCTAGACAATATTTTATGATTGATATCTTGGGTTATGATTGCATATTGATTTCATTATAGTGTGACAGTTTTTAGATTGTCCCTCTACAGTGTTCAGATAGTACTTTTGTATTTGTGATTGATCCTTTCTTGTGCTAATTCAGTTTGTGTTTGTAATGCAGTCTCTAAGCCTTGAGTAACAAGGAAGTACAGTGGCCTAAGGGAGCATTCCAATGTGTGTACCAATTTATTCTTTGTATTAGATGTCAAAAACAGGGGGAGAGTAGTAAGGTTTTTTTCGTCAAGGACAAAGGGGGAGTTTGTTGTTCTTTGTTCCCCTTGGTTTTTTTCCTTGATGCCAAAAATGACTCTTTGATACGATACTTTTACTCCTTGATGATCAGATGTATGCTTGATAAAGTTGAAAGGTGTGCATGAGAACTAAATAGGTTTGTATAAAGTGATCTTGGTAATTGGTGGATAAGGTATAGTTCATGGCTCAGTTCAGATTGGGTACTTTGGTTTGTTTGCATTACTTGTTGGTGATATATGGCAATGGGATATTGATTGGTGACAAATACTCTACAATGATACACTTTTCTCTATGTGCATGACAGATATATTATTTGACTTGCTACATACATTTTTTTCTTTTGTAGCTCCTAGATTAATAAGTTATTAAGGTAGGGAAGTGAAGGTGATAATGTCTAGGTTGATGAGAACATAGTAAGTGTAAGTGGTCTAAGTATCATGGTATCGGTCTCTGACTTTGTTAAAGCATAATATTAAAGGATAATTATCAAAAGGGAAACATAATCATTTGAGGGAATCATTATTTTGTTGAAGTGTTGAGATTAGGGTATCATCTGTGTTCGTTTTTTGTCAACACATTGTATTGTTATCATTTGCCCTAAATTATTCTTGGTTTGCAAAATACAAGATATTGTTTGAAGGTTGAGTAAGGGCTCAATGAAGCTTAGGGAGATAGGTTAAAAAATGGAACTGTTTGTTTTTTTGTGATGGTACAACGGTTACAA
Source organism: Sequoiadendron giganteum (assembly GCA_007115665.2). Taxonomy (NCBI): domain Eukaryota; kingdom Viridiplantae; phylum Streptophyta; class Pinopsida; order Cupressales; family Cupressaceae; genus Sequoiadendron; species Sequoiadendron giganteum. The sequence continues at coordinate 288,648,943 of CM021106.1, forward strand.
AATTTGGTCAACATTCGACTTCATCAGGTGATATCTATCATTTGCAAAGTTTGAATCAGGTTCTTCTTTTGGATTAAAACCCTAGTTTGTGATTCAAGTGTAATACAAGGTCTCGGTTATGTTTTTCTCATTTTGCATACGGGTTTCTAAAGTCATTGCATATACAAGGGTTAACATTGTTGATAAGGTTGCAATGAAATTATTTGGGTTGGTTGGCAGTTATGAAACCATATTGTTGTATGGTCATTTTTTATTCATGAGGATAGGTTATCATGATGTATATAAGGAGGTGACATAGTCACTATTTTTTTTTTATGCATCTATTGTAATATTATACACTGATGAAAGTCATTATTGTTGAGCAAAATTCAAAAATCTATTTTGTAAAAACTATATGCAAAAGCAACCAGTAACTGATATACTTTATGTCTTAAAGGTTCCAGTTTTATGAATCTTTGGGACATAGGATGTATCAATGTTAAGAGTTATAACGGGGAATGAGTGAGCACTTTAAGTGCAGATTGTAATTAGTTTATACTTTTATATTCTTGTGTCTCCTATGTAGTTGAGACAAAACAATAAATGCTTTATAAAGAAACGAAGTTAATACTATGTCCTATTTTTATATTATCATTTGATGTGAAAGTTGCTATGTGTTTTCCAGTGAGGCAATTGCTATGTATTTTCCAGTGAGGCAGTTGCTCACTTAAAATCCAATGAGGTTGTAGAAACAATAGCAATATTGAAAATCCAATGAGATTGTAGCAACTTTGAAAATCCAGTGAGGCATTTTGTAGACAGTGAGGCTCTACCAGTGAGGCAATTTTTTGATTAAGCCAGTAGGGCTATTCTGAGTAGTTTTTCTACCCCATGAGATTTTTCCACTCCTGAAGTTTATTGTGTCATGGTTTCAATTATTCTGTGATTTACTTATCATTCATGTCTAAGAATTTTGTATTGATTTTTGTTCGGTATTTAGATTCTTATAGTGATGAAGCATGCCAAACTGATTACAAATTTGTTGAAAGAGAGTAAATTAAAGTTTTGAAATCTACAACACTGATTCACGCCCCCCATCTCAGTGTTTTCTATACTCCAACAAGTGGATGCTCAAATTATATGAATGGTGAAAAAAGTAAGTTTGTTAGATTTGAGAAATATGAATGAGGTATAGTTAAGTTTGGTGATGATATATCTACTAAGATATGTGCAAAAGGTTGAATCAATTTTGATCGAAAACATAACATAGACTATGTTCTTTATGTCAAGGGTCTAAGGCATAGCCTCTTGAGTGTTGGAAATATGTGTAGTAAAGGATATAATCTTATGTTTCAGGATGATGGATGCGAGATTAGAAAAGTCTCTAATACTATGGTTGTTCTTGGAAGGATAGATGGAAATGTTTATCAACTTAAAGGTGCTAATGGTCATTGCTTTATGACTCAGATTAGTGAAATTTGGTTATAGCATAAAAGGATGTGTCACATCAATTTTGATAACCTTGTAAGGATCATTTTAGTTCAAGCTATGAGATATTTTCTAAAGATTAGAAAGCCCATCAATGTTGTCAACAAGGAATGTTAGATTGGAAAGCAAGCAAGAAGAAGTTTCAAAGTCAAAGAATAATATACTATGGGATTATTAGAGCTTGTGCACGTAGACCTTTGTGGTCCTACTAAAATAAAAAGTCTTCAAGGTGATAGGTATTTCATGTTATTCATTGATGATTATTCTAGAATGACATCGGTCACTTTTCTCAAAGAAAACTTAGAAGCTCTAGATAACTTAAAAGAATTCAATGTTATGGTTGAGAATGAAATGGATATGAAAATCAAGTGTTTGAGGTTTGAAAGAGGTGGAGAATTCACCTCTAATGATTTTAATAGTTTTTTTGAGAATCATGGAATAAAGAGGCATTTATCTGTCCCTAGGACTCCTCAGTAGAATGGAGTGGTTGAAATAAAGAATAGGATTATTCAAGAAGCTGCAAGGAAAATGATGAAAGAGGAAAACCTACCAAAAGTCTACTGGAGATAAGCAATTCATATTGTTGTCTACATACTTAATAAAGTGCAAGAAAGAGAAAATAGTGCAAAGACTCCCTGTGAGTTGTGGTATGGAAGGATTCCTACTGTCAAATACTTCAAATTGTTTAGAAGAAAGTGATATATTAGAAGAGAAGAATAAAACTTAGGAAAGTTTGATACAAGATATGATGAAGGTATCTTCCTTGGATATTCTAAAATAAGAAAAACTTACCGATGCTACAACAAGAGGCTGAAGAAGATTGTTGAGAGTGAAAGTGTCAAAGTGAGTGAAAACTTATAGAAGAGCTCAGCTGTGATACATGGATATGAATTATATGTGTCTTCTTGTAGAGAAAATGATAGAGATGAAGGTAAGGAGAAAGAAGTAGAGATTGAAGAGGAAGAAGCTCCAGAAAGGATCCCTAAGACTCCTAAGTATGTGCAAAGAATCATTCTGAAGATCAGATCATTGGTGACAAAAGCAAAGGTGTTTTAACAAGGATAAAAGTTGTTATGACTAAAAAACATGTAAAACTATGTTTACTTTCTAGAGTTGAACCTAAAATCATGATTGAAGCATGAAAAGATGAATACTGATCAAGGCTATGGAAGAGGAACTAATGTAGATTGAGAAGAATCAAACTTGGGAAATTGTCCCAAGACTAGCAAACAAGAATGTTATTGAAACTCAGTGGGTATTCCAAAAAAAATTGAATGAGAATGGAGAAGTAGTAAGAAACAAGGAAAGTATTGTGTGTAAGGGCTATTCACAAGTAGAAGGAATATATTTTGAGCAGAAATTTTCTTTAGTAGCAAGAATGGAAGTTGTAGACATCTAAATTTGACCACTTCCACATGGTCAAAATTGTCTACTCTATTCATCTATTTCATTAATAATGATTAAATAATTTATTTAATCATTATTTCATTTTCTACCTAAGGTTACTAAAGTATGTAATTGAATAATTAGATACTTTACCTTACACCTTTTCTCCTCTAAATTAAATAAATAGGATAATTTATTTAATTTAGTCACTTAACCTTTTGATTAAAAATCAATTTTTTAATTCCTCATTTTCTCTCTCCTTGTCACATTCTCCATAATCCTCTTTTAATCTAGATTAAATTAATTTATCCATCATTAGGATGTGCACCACTTAATCAGGATTAGTGTCACATCCTCCATAATCTCCCACTTGCTTCTAATCTCTCATTAATTATCCTAATCTTGTGTTTGCACAACCTTAATCAAGGTCATTAGCCACATTTAGCATACCTTTTTTGGTCAACCTTTCCACTTGCCTTTCTTGGCCTTGACTCCCTTTCCCATGTGAATTTTTAATTCACATTTATTCACCCAAGGCTCCTCTCTTCCCCATGTGAATTTTTAATTCACTTTTATTCCTCCAAGGAATCTTCTCTTCCCCATGCAAGTTCTAGAACCTTTGACTTGTCACATCAAGTCACATGTGGGTGAATCCTACCTTTTTAAGGACCTTATTTTATCCAAGGTACTTTCCACCTCTCCTTTTGGAACCTTGTCTTATCCACAAGATTCCCCAATCATGTGAATTTTTAATTCACTTTTATTCACCCAAGATTCTCCTCTTCCCCATGTGATCATTGAGAGGTCACATCATTCTTTTCCAAGGTACTTGTCTTTCATCCACATCATGTACCTTCCTTCCACCTCATTTACACATCATCTCATCCTTGGCCATCTCACATTCCACATGTCAAGATGTGAGGGCTTGTGATTCCTCAACTCACCATAGCCCTCCATCTTGGCCTTGTTGGTTTAATCTCAACCATTGAATTCTCTAAAGAATTCAAATCCCTCTATAAATACCCCCTCCTTCCTCTCATTTTGGGGAGTAAATTTTTTTCTATCAAAATTCTTGCAAATTCTCCATTTGAGCTTCTCTTGCCTTTACCATAGTATTTTGAGTTCATCATTACCATGTCTTCATTCATCTTGCATATCACTTTGCATATTTGATTTAACTTGCCATCCAAAGAGCATAGAAAACATCGAAAGATCAAGGGCCAACCAAGGAAGAAGCTACACAAAAGAGGTATAATCACTTATCCATTTGTTATCTTACTTCTTCGCAATTTATTTCCTTAGGCTAATCTTGAGGTGTACTCTTTATGTTATTTATTTTATTGCATTAATAGTTTGTTTAGCATCTTATATTAGGACATAACATTTTAGGGATCACAGAAGCTATCAAGATCTTTTTGGTTTTTGCACCACATAAGGATTAAATTTTTTTTCAAATGGATGTGAAGTCTACCTTCTTGAATGGTGATTTGGAAGAAGTATACATTGAACAACCAAGAGGATTTTGAATATCAGACAAACCAGATATGGTTTGCAGATTGAAGAAAGAATTATATGGATTGAAGCGAGCTCCCAAAGCCTACTATGCAAGGTTGGATAGGTAGTTGTTACAAAAAGGATTCAATAAAGGTAACACATATAGTAATCTCTAATTCAAGGTTGAAAAAATATCCAATATTGATTGTGGTTTTGTATGTTGATGATATAATTTTTGGAGGAAATAAATATGTGTAAGAAATTTGTAGAAGAGATGTAGAAAGAGTTTAAAATGTCTATTTTTGGGGAGATAAATTTCTTCCTTGGACTACAAATCAATCAGATGGAGAAAGGAATATTCATTTCACAATCAAATTATGTCAAGGAAATGTTGAAGAATTTTGGAATAGAAGACTCTAAACTTGTATGTACTCCTATGTTTACTAGTTGCAAGCTGAGTAAGAATGATGAATATCCTAAGGATAATCAAAGAAAGTGTACATCAATGATTGGAGGAATGCTATACCTAACTGCTACTAGACCGAGAATCATGCATGCAGTTTGTCTTGTGGCTATATTTTAAGAAAATCCTAGAGAGTCACATGTTCCAACATTAAAGAGAATATTCAAATACTTGAAGGGCACTCTAGAACATGGTTTATGGTATCCAAAGGATTTTGATTTTTATCTGAGTGCTTACACAAATGTAGATTGGGAAAGATGTGTTGATGAAAAGAAAAGTACAAGTGGTGGTGCATTATTTCTTGGATGCAGATTGGTGTCTTAGCTAAGCAAGAAGCAAGATTTAGTATCTTTATGCACTACAGAGGTAGAATATATTGCAGCAACATCTTGTTGCACACAGGTCTTGTGGATGAGGAAAACCTTAAAGGATATTAGAGTGGTATATGATGAACCAATTTCTATATTTTGTGATAATACAAGCGCTATTAAAATTTCAAAGGATCTGGTGATGCACTCAAGGACAAAACATATCTCAATCCGGTATCACTTTTTGAGAGAGAATCTTACAGAGAATGAAGTGAATCTTGAGTATATACCTACAAAGCATCATGTTCTTGATAAAGTCACTAAGGCTCTTCCTAAGGATACTTTTGAGTATATCATGGAGAATTTAGGAGTTATTACCCCTCCTTATTTGAACTAGATTCATAAATGTATGCATCAATCTAGTGGATCTCAAGATTCATTCCTTGTTCTAGACTAATGTTGGAGGCTACTTCTCAAGGGGAGTAGGTGGTGGAAGTATTGGTTGTTGCAGTCAAGGGGAGTAAGTATTGGCGCAGGTTGGTGTTGTCCTTTGTTAGTTGTGTCAAGAGATATGTGTAGTGGTTGTTGGTTAGTACAGTTTGTTGTGTGCTCCTAAGGGGGATTATCCAAAGTAGTAATGAGTAGGTACAAATATGGTTAATGTCAAAGAGGGAGAGTGACAGAGAGATGTGTTGCCCTATGACATTGAGTCAAAGGGGGAGAGATAAATTAATGTGAAAAGTATTAGTTGAGAAAGGGGGAGAGATTAAAGGAGAGTATGATGCAAGGGGGAGAAAGAAAGAGTTGATATGGGGCACTGTGTTGGTGATCAGAGTTGTTTATTGTTATATTTGACGTTGGTGGTTTTTCACATCATGTGTTTCCATCAATGACAAAGTGGGATCATTGCAAGTATGAGTAGTTGGTGTTTTTATTTATTTCAATAGGCATATGTTTGTGTTGTCTTTAGTGTCAACTAGTTATGATTGAAAATTTTTGATGACGCTTTGATTAGTTTCATTATGTTGCCACTAGTAAGTGTTACTAGTGTCAACCTCTAGTGTTTCTTTGATAAGATTATATTTATGGATGTTGTTTGGTTGTATTTGGTTTGGTTATGATGAGGAAGTGGTGAAGGTTATGATAATGTGTATCTGGTGCTTGGTTTCCAAGTGCTTTTGATAAAATTGGAATAAAAGAGGAAATGGTGTTTTGTAGAGGTGTTCTAGCATACAAATTGGTGTTCTGGTTTTGCTCTACATTTCTTGTGTTGAATATTTGCTTGTGCGGTTTAGATATGTTGATCAGAGGTGTTCATAGATGTTATATCTATAATTTCTTCATTTGGATCATTGTGCAGAGAAAGTTATGTTCCCTAGTATGTGAAATGTGTTGTAGTGGTGTTTCGGAGAAATTGTTTTGCTCCACATTTCTCTGTAGTTTGGTTTTTTCTCTTGTGGTTCTAGAAGTGTGTTGATAAGGTTCATATATACCTTCAAATGAATTTTCTCATGGTTTGGTGCTCCACAAGTTAATTTCTTGAGTTATAATGTGTGGAAGTTTATCTGGGTATACAAAATGAATTTGTTCTTTAGGTGAAAGTTGTGAAGGAATCCATTGGGTTGCAAGGTGTCTATGGAATATTAAAAATTGTATTTTAAGTATTATGTGTGGTCCATGAGTCATCTTTGATTTGAAGAAGCATGTACTTAAATTTTTTATGGTGTTTACACTACTTTTTGATTTGCTTCGGTGATTGCAGAAGTGTGGTATAGCATGTATGAGCGGATTTAGGTCCAAGTTAAGGTGTGATGTGGTCCGCCTTCATTCCTTTCCACCGTAGGAATGTTTTGGTGTCAACCCAAATTGAATTTTCATGGTTGAAGTGCATAGCCGACCTTGGAGAATGATTTCAAGGTTGAAGATAGTATAAATAAGTGTTTTGTTGATGGAGGATGTGTGTGTAGAGTGTATGATGAGAATTGCGGAGTTGTGAAATGTGGTGTAAGATTTAATGAGTTAGACTACTGGAAACAGTGAGTAGAAGGTGTCTACAATCTTCAAAAATGTTGTGAATGTGTTGGTGATGCTGTGGTGGACTTTTTTGTTGCATTAAGATGGATTTATCACTATAACAATCTTCTTTTCTTATTTTCTATAATCTGGCAGTGATCCCTTCTTTCTTTGGGAAGTGAGTGTATTGTATTTGATGTTGCAATTAGTTTATATTGTGAGCTAGTATTGTTATCTAATGAAATTGCACCCTATTGAATCTGAAATTCAACAATTCAGTGAAACATGGGAATGATCCCAAGGTGTGGGTACCTTATGTGAGATCAAACCTCTGGAGAAGGCCAACTTCCTATGATGGTTATCACCTAGACTAATGGCTTTCAGAGGGAAAGGGTAAGAAAGAAACATAAACTAAAGAAACTAAGCTAAGAAGGTGATACACCAAACTAAGCATGGTCCTAAAAACTCGGAGAAATAGACACTTGCTTACAATGACTGAAAAAAATACTTGCACAACTCATTTTCATGTATTTTGCATAAATGTTTTATAAGGAAGTCTTAATGTTTAAATTCCTAGGAGGAAGATATCTTCACAACTAGAAACTTTTTACACCTTTGACACAGATTATAGCTTGCATAATACACTATTTGCATAAAGGTGCTAAATAAGAGACAAAACTATGAGAAAAAATATGATATCTCACAAATAACTTGATCAAATCAATAGTGCACACAGTAAATAAAATAATAAGATGGTAAAAGCTTCAAAAACATAGATATCTAAGGTCCTTACTGAATTTCATATCCAAAAAATTGAGTTACAAAGCATGCATTTTTCTATCAAAGGACTGTAAAAGAGTCACTAAGTACCAAATGCACAAGAATAAATTCGTACAAAAGAGTCACTCAAGTGACTATATCCAACAAATCCCTCCAAAACCTACTAAAAGAGGTTCTAGAAATAGTTGGGGTCGGTTTCCCCCCAAAATCCTAAAAAGTATCAACTTATTTTTCTTCAAAAGAACTCCAATGTGCTGAAAAGGTCAAATTTGACCATGTCCAACCATAAAAGCACCCCAAACATGCTCCAAGTTTCTCCAAAAGCCTTTAAAATGATGAAAATGGCCTCCTTCATTCTCTCCAAATGTTTGCATAATGGTCAAAACAACATCCTTGATTTGTGGCACTCCTTATAAATTGCAACAATATCACTTTTGACTCATCAAAAGTAATAAATACTTGTTACTTTTCATGAATATAATGTCTAAGTAGCTTATTAAAGAACTACTTAGCACATTTTATACAATCAAAGGTTCAATGCAAAGCAAGAGATAAATAAAATTAAAAATAAATAACATAGGAAAAATGCCTAAGTCTTTATCGGGAATATTAGGGTGAAAATAAACCCTAAATAATTCATTTCATCTTTTGTTTGTTTCTACTGTGTTCTTTCTGAGCGTCACCATGAGGGTTTTTCCCCTTTGAGGGCTTGTATAGAGATCTCTGAAAGAGTGATTTCATATGGATCATCTGCACATTGAGATTGTGCTTGGTAAGTTTCTCCCATCTTGAACAATAAAGTTGTTTTCGAGCTCTTTTGTGTTATTCCTTTCTATTCAAGTTTTGAACTCAAGTGCTCACTTCAAGCTCTTTTATATAGAAAGATAGATACATTTAGGTACTTTTCCTGTATATTTGCAAATACATAGTTTAGTTTACTCTCATAGCTACGACCATTACATAATGCAAGTACTCAAAATCTTCCATAGTCGAGCTTCAAAATGCATAAAAAATAAGATCAAGCATTTCATTATTTGTGTATTACTTGTTCATTACACCTTTCATAATACTTTATGCAGAATGTTCAATATCCATTATGCAAAGTCTTGTATTTTTTTTATACCCTTCAAGTTCTTAGTAAAATAAAAAGACATTTTCTTGATTTCTATGGTCATTCTGGGTTCGCTGATAAAAAGGCCTTCTATTTCTACCATGGCCCAGAGGTTCATTTTCATGCACATAAATATTCAGAGGGTTTTAATTTATGTTCAAACTCTATTATGCCAATGAGGTTTCATCTTCTTTTACTATTTGTGACAGTCACATATTGATATCTTTTCTCACTTCTTTTGGCGATTCTATGAGATTACCTCACTGGTTTTTAAGCTACTCTCACTTTATTTGGTGACCTTGAATATGCAACTTTGACAATTTTCAAACATCCGTTGACAATAACTTTATGTTGTCACTATCTTCTAAAAGAGTGTGATTTTTTCTGTATACTATGATATTGTCATGAAATCAAATATTCTTATTATCACCTTAAGCATACCAAGGTCTATTCTATTACGAACCGCTTGTAACTAGTAATGTCCCTAAACCTATTGAAACTGTAAAATACTCTATGCTCTACACTAAAACTATCATACATTATTTTCATTATAAATATCATCCTTCTTTTCCTCAATTCTTTGAGTTCCTTTGTTATTGAAAATGGGCTGCCATCATATCATAGTGACCAAAGCTTTTGATCTCACCATGCTTTACTTAATATGTTGCATGCCCTTTGATCCATTGTATTTGCAAATTAATTTCTCCATCTCTCTTGGCATGTCGTTATGTGAAATGCCTACATAAAGGTTTCATGTATTGAACTGCTCTTTTTGTATGATTATTCATTATCTTATGTATGCTCTATAACTGTCTAAATGTCTCTAAAGGACCCCTTTTAATGGTTTTTCTTTGTCTTGGCACTCTCTTTGGATAACCTCTTTGGACTAAAACTTCAACTGATAATAGGAGTATGCTTCTTTCATTGGACTATACAGGACCTATGATATGGCAAGATTATTCAATTGTATCTATGCTGCTATGTTTCATCATTGTTGATACTTTACCAATCAAGGATCCAAACCTTGTGTGATGACAGTCATAAAGATATGACTACTCCTCTAAGACCTCTTGACTGCATATTACTGAGACTCATATGGCTATTCATCTGTGAATGTACATGATTCTCATTGACCTCTTTTCAATTGTTTTTCCTCTCTGATCATGTTCCAATTGAGAAATTATGTTGTTATTTATGATTGTGAGGAGAACTCACTATCACAAGCAATGAGATAATTGCTTTCAGTTGAGAAATGTGATTCTTTTGCACCTTAATCCCTCTTTTAAAATAGGAGGGTAGCATGTTGGTCTCAACCCTTGTGGGAGCCACACTTTATCCCACATGCTATAATCAGATGAATCAAAATAGTAACAAATATTTCACCTATACCTACACAAGAAGCAAACACGTTAGATAAAACAAATCATATGATAGATGTGTTTGATAACTCTCTTGTTTTCCTAGACATTTATGATATGCAAACTATTTTAATGCAAATGAAGGTCAAGTTATATGTTTTCAGATGTTTGTTCATATACTGATTATTAACCCTTCATTTCTCTAACAACACTATCTCTCTCAGATGTAGGCAACTAGGAGCAGAAAAGGAGAAATAGTTGGATGTAAGACAAGCGAGAGGACCAAAGATGACACAAGGCAACTCAACCAGGACTCTTCATTCAGGCAATAGTGAATCAACTTTCCTTATATGTGCATTTCTTTATCTGCAAATGTATAGTTTTTCTTTTATTTGCATTAGAAGAGTTAGTCTCATGGCTTGTGTGAGACACTACACATTTACATTATCAATAAAGATTATTTTTTCTTGAAAGATTGTGCAATCTTCTCCTATGTTATATGCATCTGCATAAATGCAATCTAGTAATGTAATCTTCTGAATTTATGTATGCACATGAATGTAATATAGCAGAAATAAAAATGTACCTTATTTTCATTTGTAAATCACAATAGCTCTACCTAATTGAGCTATTAGCGAAATTAGGTAACAAGTACTCAACATATTTTTCCTTCTTGGGTTTTCCACATAAATTTGGTGTTCTATTGTGCATAGTGTTGATGTGTTTTAGTTTCTATTAGTTGATTTCATGTTAAATCACTCTAATAGATTAAAGGTTATTAAAGTTGGCATGGATCTGAACATTAATGAGGTTTTTTATTTTGTATTTAACAATTGATTCAAACCCCCCCCCCCCAGTTGCCTTGTGCATTCAACACTTTCTTCAATTATAAATTAGTCACCTAGTAGCTTTTAAAATGAGTAAAATAATGAGATCTAAGTTGATGCTAAAGATGATTTTTTATAGTTCAGTCTTGGAAAAAATGGTCAAGCCATAAAATGTCCTATAAAGGTTGAGAAAATTCTCAATATGCATGTTTAGGAAGTTATAACTAATGAGATCTCCCACTTTCACTTCATAACATACAATGTATCTTTTAACCCTACAAGGCATTAGGAAGTTATCAAAATGAAGAAATATGGTTCATCACCACTTTTAGAATTATCTTTTCTTTGATTCTAATGCAAAAAATGGATCATATAACACAAGAAACTTCATAACTTATCCCATACTTATTTTATGAAAAAAGTAAACATTGTGCAAATTTTTCATGAAATCATTTAATCACAAGGAATATCAAGAATCTCATGAATAAGGAGATATTCTCACCATTCAAGGACTTAATGTTGATACAAGAAAGAGGCATGAAAAATATTTAAGGGAAGAAAAAGTGAAGAAGAAGGTGTTCAAAGATATCAATAAAAAAATATTGTTCTTGTTGAAAAATTAGTGGAAATTGGAATACTAGTATTGGAGAATTCATCCATAAATTCATCTAAGGAATAAAATTAATAATCTTCACACAAAAGAGAGACCATCTCAAGATGATAGATAAGGATTTTTGTAAGAATCTACAAGAGGTATATTGTGAAGGATTTGTGTTCAAGGAACAAGTGATGAAGAGCCTATTATGCATTGCATACACACCCCCATGTTTTTTCTTTAAAAATGGGTCCACACCCTTTCTTTCTATTATTTTTATCTTTTTGTTTTAGAAAATTTTGTTCCTTTTTTTTTTGGTCTTTGATCTCTAGAGCCAATTGAAAGAGAGTTTCTTTTTCATCCTTGGAAAAATTTGAGATACTTTACCACATTTCTTACTTATATTCAACCACAATTATTTTCGGGATCATAGAACCCATTTTATCTCACACATTTTTCATCTTTTCTTGATCAATTTTTTTACTTATATTAAACTAGAAGGATTGTAGGGTTCATGGAATTCATTTTCACCCACATATTGTTCATCTTTTCTTGATTAATTTTCTAGGTTGATTATTCATGTTCACATTTTATTTTAGTTTTTTCTTGTTTGTTTGATGGTTTTCTAGTTTTCATTTTTAATTTAGTGTTGATTTTTTTAATTTTAAATGTAATCTTTGAGTTACATTTTTTACGTTTTTCATTATAATCCCATTTTGGAATTGAAATAAATCATTTTTAGGTTTTATCTATGTTATGTCTTGATAGGTTAGAGAATAGATTCTTGTTCATGTTTAAATAGTTCATTCCTTAGGAGGTTTTATGCTAAAATCCATGTGAATTTATTGCATATTCATGCTTTTACAATTTTATCATACTTCTAAACCATTTAAATGTTCCATAATTCTTGTGTCCTCATGGTCCTCATAAACTAATTTTCTAATTTCATTGAAATAAAAATTAGGAGAATATTTTACACTTTATATTCATCACCAGTCCCTATTTCCTCGTCACTCCCAAATCTTGTAAAGAATGATAAACACCTTAGAACTTTAGAATTCAAACATTCCTTAGAACCTAGATAGTTAGGTCCTAAATCCTTAAGTCCACCCATGCCCTAAAATATCAGAGTATAAACTATTAGAAACCTATAATTTGGAGGAATCTTGAAATGTTAAACCTTTTATCCAAAAAAATTGTATCTTACCTATTTTAAAATCCCCATATTGAAGCTAAAGCTATAATTTTTCATTTGTAACTTTCAAAATTTTAGAGATCCCAACCATATTTTCACCAAAATCCAAGAGTTACAATTCCCTCTAGAAGCATGGATCCCACACACAATGAAATGACTTTTAGCTTTTCAAACTTTCAGGAGTATTATGCATCTTTCAACTTTTGTTCCACGGTTCCAATTTATTGAGCTCATAACACTACAATTATTCCTTTCATATTCAATAGATTTTTTGCACATTTGGACTTCTTCCAAGTCCTTAAGTCCCTCAAAACCCAAAAATCCACAACACTTTGAAATACATGAAATTTGATGAATTTTATAGATTTTAATGGTTTTTTGGTATTTATAATAAATTTTTGGGATCTTGGATGTGTAAAAATGATTGATAAGATTTATAATCTACCAAGAACCATGAAGTATGAGTTTCAAGGAGTCACAAAGACATTAATGATTTCTTTTAGTATACAAGATATCATAGACATAGATCTAGCTCATCTAGATGTAAAATATTTTCAACATAATTTTTTGAGATGTACAAAACCTTAGGGATAATTTTTTGACATCAAGATTAGCACGCGTTTCTAGATTTCCATCTACATTTTAAATCTTAGAATTGATTTTGGCCTATGCACAAGCATATGATGTTACAACTAGGAAGTTGTAATATGGACATGGCAATATCATTTTAGATGTTATATTGGAGATGATATCTCACACATTCAATCTCCCCTACTATGGAGAGGTGGTAAGCATTACATAGGAGGATTCAATAAATTTATTTTAAGGAAATGAAGAAAATAATATAAGATATTTGAATAAGTATTGGCTACTCAAGGAGAGAAAAATAATTATAAAAATTCAAAAGAATCTGATAAGACGGTATTTTTATGCAAATATTGGAGATATGATATCCTTACGAATTGTAGTAATGGGAGAGTTATATGTCACAACTTTCTAGCACTAGATGTTTTATTACATCAATTTCATCATTAAGGAAAATATTTCTTTGATTGGGCACAACTAGTGAGCGATAAAATTCATGTTTAATTCAACTTTGTTATTGCAAGTATAATATTCTCAATGAGTTCTTATACAGTCTAATTTATAGAAATAAAAGCCTATTTATATGGTTTGAATAAAAATGGAGTAATTCAAGAATCATAGGAGCATAGTAGAGTAGGAAATAATACCCATAACTTGAACTAAAATAATCTAAAAAACACAAGAATCTAAAATATGCCTTCATTTTCTCAATCATTAGAAGAATTTCAAGACACCTCCATGTTGGATTACCTATTTAAGAAATCTAGTTGATTTCAAGATGAGGAAAATACTTTATCTAGTTCCCAAGATCTATTTAAATTAGAGTATTTAGATTCATTGAATCCCCATACCTCTTGCCTAGTTATTGTAGTTGCAATATTTTCTTACTAAGGTTCTCAAGGAAAATTACAGAGATATGTAACACCCCGCCAAGTAACCCTAAAGGAAGTTGCAATTAATGTCTTAACCGAAAAAAAATTTATTTATTTTATTAAAAGTGTAATTAACATACACATTCACTTACTAATTGACAACAAATCTAAGGCTATGAGAATGGGATTACTTAAAACCAAAACATACAACATATAACATCAATAACATATAATTGCATAATGAATCATGTACTCATTCATTCCATATATAATAAAGACACTTCATAACATTAAGAAATATACAACCAACTCCATATTCATTAATTTAATCAAAATGTTACATCACTCATTCCTAGAATGAGGCAATAATAAAAATGTGTTACAATATAAATACATCCACCTCAAATACAAATGAGGGGTAAAATAATATGATTCAAATTGAAATAAATACATCACTTGAATTAAAGCAGGAACTGCGAGCTCTCCAACTAGATATCTCACCACCAAGAACTAAAGATCAAAGGGGGACCCAACGGTATATGGTGCATGTTCCACCCAACCAAGTGGTACCCGAAGGCCCACCCCCCATGCTAGGAGATAGTAACAACATAATATGATCAACCCTACAACCTCTAATCACATGATTACTCATACTGACACAACCAATCACATGTACAACACAAGTCCAACTCTAACATCACTGACACAGGTCACGTTGCTTCTAGATATAAATCAGATCAAGTATGTTAAGAAAACCATACACATAAAATCATGTACCGAGTGTTGTCCTAGACAGAGTGTCATCGCACAACTCGTCATGAGATCTCCTCTTGGAATCTTCATAGGCTCCAGTATTCTTGGTGACCTCAACCGAATCCCGGCCCCCATACTCACTCATGCAAAATCAAATACCTCTCATAAGGACAAGATAGATGACCTTTCCATTCCAGACCTTCCCACTCATCCCAAGCTTAAACGAGCATGTGTGTCTATGACCGAGGCTAATTTATCTTGATTAGTGTGAAATACTACCTAATCTTCTAAGTACATTAATTTAGTTATCACTTGATTAAACCACCTCCAAAGGTTATCCAGTTTACCTCTTTGGGCTCTGGCACCTAATAGAAGCAACTCTTCTACTTGAAAACATACCAAACAAGACCAATCACCAAGAGAATCCCAAGTGCATACAAACTAGATAACATAACCACTCCAACACTGGAGGCAACAAATAATTAAACTCACTCCAAACACTTGGAGGCAACAAAACACATAGTCCACTCCTTTCAAAGGAGGCACAAATCATCCCCATTCATGGAAATTGGGTAAATTACTAACAAGGCACCATGCACTACCCAAGGAATTAAAAATAGGCTCACATAATAAATCACCAACCCCCATCCTCTATGATCCTCAAGAAGACTTGCATATTTGAGACACACTTATCCACATGGTGGAGGCTGGAGGAGCAGAAGCTCCACATTGATATTGATAAAGTGTCGTGGGAGATATTTCTTGGTGTTTCAGAGCCCACTTCCTTTCTGACCACTGGCCTCAATGTAGAAGCGACGAGTTTCACACCTTACGACAGCTAGCCATGACCATAGACCAGTACGAGCGATGTTTCTACGAACTTAAACAGTTCGCAAGAATAGGTGATGACGAGGGGATTCTCATACAACACTTTGTCAGGGGCTTGAATGCCCGTATTAGTGGCGGTGTGAGGGTATTTGAACCAAAGTCTATGGAGAGAGTTGTGGAGAAGGCACGACTACTGGAGGAGAACTTGGACATGACATTAGGAGGCCATACTGGTGTGCACATTGGTAGTGCTTCAGGAGCAGGTTCTAGTGCACGACGAGGTCAAACTCAAGGAGTTATATCACTGATGACTCAATAGGGGCCTACTCCGAGTGGGCAGCAACATAGTTCACTTGGAAAGCGTAAGGACTCTCAGTCGTATCAGGATGATGGTGGTTCTTCGTCTAGGAGGAACCAAAACTGTTGGCGTAATAAGCACAGTCGACAGGAGAAACCAGCCCAGAGTTCACAATCTGTGGCTGACTGGGGTAGTATGCAGCAATCTACTATGCCATTAGGAGGCACAGGTTTTGGTCATACCATACGGTGTTACTCTTCTGGTCAACAGGGCCACCTTGCTAGGAACTGTCTGCATCGAAACACTTCTGGATTTGGTCAGGGCCCAGTAGTTTTAGAGCTGATAGTAGGGGATGCAAGTAGATCTCATCAAGCTTATGTTACGATAGATAACCATCAACTTCGATATCAGGGAGCTATAGTTCAGACTTATGGAGTTGGACCTGCAGTGTAGGATACTCATTCCCAGGGGTCGAAATTTTGATTTGGTGCAGTTTGTATGATGGAGCTATATCCCTACTTGTTTGCAGGTTTCCAGGAGTAAGCCTAACCCTAGGGGGGAGGATGTAATACCCCTCCGTTTAGCTTTCTAGACTGGATAGTTTGTCCTTGTTTTGCTTTGATTTTTGTTTTGGATATTCAAATATTTTGTTATACTTTATCATGTGTGTGTGATTTGATCACTTTTTATAGAGCGACATTGACTTGATGTGATGTATCTTATCTAATGCTTTATTCGACATGATTTAATAGGTGTAATAATGATGGTTATTATAACATGTTTATTGCACATGAGATATTGCATTATGATGGAACTGTCAGTTTACGATGAGTGTATTGGTGAAGGGGACGAGATCACATCACTCGCTTGCGAGCACCCTGTGATTTTGTGATGTCCTGTTCACGGTGTGTATTTTATGCTGCTTATATATATATGAACTTTGTTATCTCGTTTATAGGTTTGCAAGTACATGACATCGACTCCACCTGGTTTCACAAGTTTGACCGTGTCGATCCAACGGTTAAGTTGAATGAGAGATAGTAGCTAGGTAACATGTGTCAGGTCTACACCCTAGCCACAGTGTGTCATCAGTTGTGTTTGTTGTGTCATCATTTGTCTTGTATTAATATTATTAAATTCTAAAAGGTTCTTAATTATGGAAATAAATGTTAAAATTATGCATTAAATAATGTTGGTATTTATTTAATTAATTTTAGACATTTTTGATAGAAGCTATTTACTTTAATTAATTAATTAAATTTAATTTATTTAGTAAATTAAATTTAATCCATGGGGTTAAATTTATTTATTAAGTAATTAAATGATTTATTAATAAAGTTGTTAAAAGAGAATTAAATTTGAATTAGAAGTTATTAAATTATTTTGTGAAATTAAATTTGGTTTTTAAAAGATATTTGTTAATTGCCAGCATGTTATAGTTAAAATTCATGAAAAAGTGGTTGAAAATGTATTCACGAAGAAAATTTGGGATTTTCGTTAAAGAAGAGGAAAGCTTCTTCACGGGAGTGTGAGGATATTTTTTGGGGAAAATATTTTTGGAGAGGAATGAAATTTTGAAAAACACAGAAGATTGTAGAGGTTTTTGGCTATAGGAAAATTAAGAGAATTGTTTTGGAATAGTTGCTGTGAAATTGCATACATACTTTGTTCTAGGAAATTGTGTTTTCTAGGAAGAAGCTACGAAAGCTTTGGAAGAGGCTTGGCATCAAAACTTCAATTCTTCATAAGCTTCTTGAAATAGGTTCCTTTCTTGTGTATTTGATTTTGTTTAAAAATTTGTTTTGGAACTGTATAGCTATAGAAAATTGTTGTGCTAGATCTATAAAGGAAAGTTTAATTTGTTTTAGAAAAGAGGAAATTCAAAGCTTCTTGACTGTCGTGAAGAAATCTAGAAAATTTTAGTTACAGTGAAAACCAAAGAATAAGATTTGTGTTATTTTAGGAATTACAGATCTAAACTGTGAAATAAATCTAGAGGAAAACAAATTTAGATTTAGAGTAAATTAAACCTCTGTAGAAAAAAGATAATTGTGAAACATCTGTGTTTGGAAATTTTTCCATGGAAAAACCCAGAGGAAATGTAGAAATTTATTTAAATCTTTTGGAAGAAATTAAAAGATTCCTATAGCTTGTCTTTTCTTTTCTTTGTGTTAGGATTTGAGAAAATTAATTAAAAGATTTATTGTAAAATCCTCTGTGACTTTGGGTGTTTTTTGAAAAATTTATAATTTCACCTGTAAATGAATGTTTTGGAAAAACTTCTCCATTTAAACTATTAAATTGAAATTTCATTGTAAATATATATATTATATATACGTATATATGTATATATATATTTTTTAAAATATATATATTATATTGCTGAGAAATATTTAAAATAATGATAAGTATTTTATATTGCATATTTAAAATACTGTAGAAAATCGACATTCGTACGGCGTAATTACGTTTTTTTTGGGTAACGAAATTATAATTTATAAAAATTATTAAAAAAAGGTGAAGTTTTCATGGTGGTTGGTGGGGAGGTCAAACCCCCACCGCCTACCTTTATTGGTGGGAGAAGCACTGTTTTGACTGTTGGTAAGTTTGATCTTAGTTTTCGATGCTCAGACTTTTTTCAATATTAAAGATATATTATATATATGTGTATATATTATATTTAATATATATATATATATAGTATTTATATGTATGTATGTATTTTGGAAAATTATTAATAAAGTTTTTATTTTTCATTTTGAATAAAACAAATTGGTAATTTCTAAAAGGTTAGTAGATATATTTAATGTGTATATATATTATTTAATATATATAGTTAAATATATTAATATATATTTAATGTATATATTGCATGTGCATATATATATTTAAGTGTATATTTAATATTTTATCTTATTTTATTCTGCTGCATGTAATTTAGTATTATTGAAAATTTAAAATGGAAATGATTTTTAAGCATGTTCTAAATTGATAGAGAAGGGTATTTTATATGTATGGAAGAAATTATATGTTTTAGTTGGAAAATTTAAAGGATTACTTACAGTGGATTTGTGTTTCTTTTAAAAGTAATCAAGGGTTTTTCTTTTGATAAAATTCATGTTTTCCTTCTCTGAATTTAATAAGGCAATTAATTATTTTATTCAATTATTTGGTTAAGGCAATTATTTTCTTTCATGTCAAATGAATTAAAAAGGGAAATGGATTTAGTATATCCAAAATTATTTATTTCCTTGCAATTGCTTTTGTGATTATTTCCTTTGTGTTCTTATTTGGGGAAATGGGATAAGTGTGTCTCAAATATGCAAGTCTTCCAGAGGATCATAGAAGATGGGGGTTGTTGATTTATTATGTCAGCCTATTTTGAATTCCTTGGGTAGTGCATGGTGCCTTGTCAGTAATTTACCCAGTTTCCACGAACAAGGATGATTTGTGCCTCTTTTGAAAGGATTGGGTTATGTGTTTTGTTGCCTCCAAGTGTTTGGAGTGAGTTTCATTATTTGTTGCCTCCAGTGTTGGAGTGGTTATGTTATCTAGTTTGTATGCACTTGGGATTCCTTTGGTGATTCATTTTCTTTGGTATGTTGTCAAGTAGAAGAGTGGCTTTTGTTAGGTGCCAAAGCCCAAAGAGGTAAACTGGATAACCTTCAAAGGTGGTTTAATCAGGTGATAATTAAATTAATGTACTTAGAAGATTAGGTAGTATTTCACACTAATCAAGATAAATTAGCCTCATTCATAGACACAAGTTCTCGTTTAGGCTTGGGATGAGTGGGAAGGCCTGGAATGGCAAGGTCATCTATCTTTTCCTTACAAGAGGTATTTGATTCCGCATGAGTGAGTATGGGGGCCGGGATTCAGTTGAGGTCACCACGATTACCGGAGCCTATCAAGATTCCCAGAGGAGATCTCATGACAAGCTGTGCGATGACACTCTGTCTAGGACAACATTTGGTACATGATTTTATGCGTATGGTTTTCTTAACATACTTGATCTGATTTATATTTGGAAGCAACGTGAACTGTGTCAGTGATGTTAGAGTTGGACTTGTGTTGTACATGTGATTGGTTGTGTCAGTATGAGTCAGCCTATGATTAGAGGTTGTAGGGTTGATCATGTTATGTTGTTACTATCTCCTAGCATGGGGGGTGGGCCTTCGGGTACCACTTGGTTGGGTGGAACATGCACCATATACCGTTGGGTCCCCCTTTGATCTTCAGTTCTTGGTGGCAAGATATCTAGTTGGAGAGCTCACAGTTCCTGCTTTAATTCAACTGATGTATTTATTTCAATTTGAATCATATTATTTTACCCCTCATTTTTATTCGAGGTGGACGTATGTATATTGTAAAACATTTGTATTATTGCCTCATTCTGGGAATGAGTGATGTAACCTTTTGATTAAATTAATGAATATGGAGTTGGTTGTATATTTCTTTATGTTATGAAGTATCTTTATTATATATGGAATGAATGAGTACATGATTCATTATGAAATTATATGTTATTGATCTTATATGTTGTATGTTTTGGTTTTAAGTAATCCCAATATCGTAGCCTTAGATTTTTTGTGAATTAGTAAGTGAATGTGTATGTTAATTACACTTTCAATAATTAAAAAAAAAAAATTGGTTCGCTTAAGATGTTAATTGCAACTTCCTTTAAGGTTACTAGGCAGGGTGTTACAAGATACATAAGTATTTGACATAAATATTTGAATTTGGAGTTCAATTCTCATTAATCCTTGGTTACTATACATGTGCAACAATTGATTACCATTTGATGATAAATTAGTTGAAATGATATTCAAATTATGTCAACCCATGACCATTTGTGATGCATACCACAAAATTCAAAAACTCTTTAGGATTATAAATCATCATGAGCATAATATTGAGGATTTTTTCATAAAATCATCAAGATGACCATGATGCTAGAAAAAGGAGTTATTGTAGACTAATAATGCACCAAGTGAAAGTGTTCCACATTAGGGGTGAGATTCCATTAGAAAATTTAGATGGTGGTAATGTTTTAAATATTATTTATGATATTCAATGGATAGATATTGATGCAGGGATAGGTGGCTTTCATCTAAAACAACACAATTCAAGTTAGCCCAATCAATAATCAGATTCACAAAACTTTGACACAACACCTTTTTAGTCTAACTCTGTCTTTACACTAGTAGGTATGCAGACCCAGTTTTATCAAATTTTCTCTTTAATGGACCTTCCCACACTCAACATTTTAACACTTTAAAATACCCCTTAGGCCAACCCTAAAAATATATCAAAACCACCATAGAATCATGTTAAACAACTTATCAAATTCATGTGACTACGCTGACCTAGGAGACCAATTAGGTCTCTTTTCCAAAGGAAGTGTTCCTCAATTTCACAACCAACCTTGAATGACTTCTCAAATATTTAAAATAGGTAACAAAAATCCCTTTCCAATAGGTCTTAGGGTCCCCAACTCTCACCTAACCACTGTTCTTGAAAACCCTCTATTTCCATTATCTAGGGGTAGGGTTTATTGGAAATTGATGTTTCCAGCCTCACACAAATTTTCCACCAACTCCAACACTCATAAATATGTTTGAAAAAAATCATAAATCCTTCACACAACCTCGACTCCCAACATTTCATCAAACACTCTCTCAAAACCATCACTTACATGCCCTAACTGACCATTTTTATCAGGACAATCATGTATTTTCCCCAAAACTCACCATACAGATCAAACCTACCTTCCCTACCATCCTAAACTAACTTATTGAGCCCATTCCCCTTAGACACAGGGATTACATAAGGTGGAATGGGCTTTAGTTCATGATTAAAGCCTCAAAACCCTTAACCTGGGTATATCAGACCGGTTTTAGTAATTTGAAGCAAACTTGCACTAAAATCAATATGAAAGTCTCAAATCCAATGTAGAATGTAGTTTACACACTCCTCTAAAAAATTCACAAGCTTACTGATATTTTCGCACCATTACAGGACCGTACAAATGACTGGTAAAGCAGAATTCATTGTAAAACACATAAATTTAAGCAAAAACAAGGGTTTCCTTTATTGATTCTCCTTCACAATATTTCCAACCAAATTTTACATCGATGGAGGACATTATTTAAAAATTTCTCACATAACTTCCCTCCAAACCGACCAACCAACTTACAAATTCCAACTAACTGTTGGGCTCCCTTGAAATTGTATTTTTGCATTACAACATTTTGACAATTTTGTCAATTTGGCACATTTAACCCCCAAATCCTCCTAAAGATCGTTACATAGACTCAAAACAACATAAGATGATAAAAAAAGACCTTATTTATCAAAATATAAGACCTAACACCCTTAAACCCTTCAAAATCCCTTATTTACATATTTTGCATTTTATGCATCATTTGACAACTTTGCATTTCTTAACAAATGATGGACTCCTAAATACATTCAAACAGTCCATTAGACCTTATTCATACACCAAATGACCTCCAATCCCATAACAACCTAAACTTGAACAAATTCAGATGAAAATTGGTTGGTGCTCCTACACCAGATATTCATCTAATTTCATATGTGAATTAGTTTATCCAAGAAAATTGTAGATGAAATAAGTAGTTTTCTTGAAGAATTTTGTATATCTTTATTGAAGACAAAGGTTGCATGCTTGGAGAAAAGAAAATAAAAGAAAAATAAGAAGAAATTTTGACCTTTTATAGAGCTTAAAGTATATAAAAAGAGTAGGAAGATCCCAAAGGATGAAAATGGTAGGATCATTCTAGATGAATTGAATCTACAAGAAATTAATAGAAGATTTAAATAAAGCTAAAATTTTATATGATGAAACTTTAATGTGTGTAGTAGATGATCTAGGAGTTACCCCATTATAGATAGCTTATCCTAATGCCTATTAGGGAGTTCTAACTCAAGTTCCTTAGTGGTAACCCTCAAATACATCATATAAAGGACTAGTTCTTCAAGAAGGGTACATGGAAGAATTACATGAATATAACTCTTCTTCAAATCTAAATCCCTCTCTAGAATAATCATCCTCCACCGAGATATATTTTCTATAGTAAAAAAATATTAGCAAAGAAGATTATGAATAAATTATGGATATAGCCAAAAAATTACATGAGGAACTCCTTAAAGGTGATCAAATTTTGAAAACCCCTTTACCACCTACAATTTCTAAACCATAAAATAATTTTCATTATGCTTGAATTTCTTTATCTACTAAGAATATTGATGAAGTTGATAAAAAAATAAAATTAAATGAATATTTTAAAGTAACCTTTGAATGAGAACAACAAGAACAAAAACTAACTAAGGAATAAAACTCATTCTTGTGGAAGAGAAAAATTATCCATAAAAAATAAAACTAAATAAGTACTTGAAGAGAGAAAAAATGAAGTGGCAAGTAAGAATCATGAAATGTCAAAATGAGAGGTTCCTAAGAAGGATAATCATCTAAAAAAGTACATAAATGGGTAGATCAAAGACTCTAGGATCAAGTTGTCCTTCCTACATGAATAAATATAAACTTGAATAAGATATAGAAATCATTGGTAAAGCCACTTGACATAGTTGCTAGCATAGTCTAGATAGAGAGAGTGAGGCCTTCCAAGAAATCAAGAACCCTTATAACGCCCCGCCACACAACCCTAGAGGAAGTTGCAAACAACCACTTAAACAGGCTATTTTTATTTTTATTTTTTAAGAACAATTAATAAGCAAGTTCACTACCCAACGCCAACAACCTCTAAGGTTACGAGACAAAGGTTATATAGAACCTCAACAAAAAACATGAACTTAATCCATGAAGTTTAATTACTAAATAAAATAAACACATACATTCCAAATAAGACAAATTACATCAAGCATAAAGATAACTTTCCAATTCATTAATTCGTTCATTAAACAATAAGGTTACAACACTCATTCCCTGAATGAGGAAAATCCAAAGAATAAGATTACAATTACAACTTCCACCTCGATAACAATTGAGGGGTAATAAATAATACAAGATCAACTGAAATGAAATAAAGCAAGAGATGATACTGAAATAACAAGCTCTCCAACTGGAAGTCTCATCCATATGAACATGAAGAAAGCCCAAAGGATTTAGGTGCACGCCACCCAACCAAGTGGAACCCAAAGGCCCACCCCCTGTGCTAGTAGATAGTAACAAGGAATCCTAGCCAAGGACATCTACCTCTAGACACAGGCTAAAACATAACTGAACCAACGGACACAACCAAACACATGCACCTCACAAGTACAACACAAGTAGATCATGAGCACAACTCTAGTACCACATAAGTACAACTCTAACATGGTCACATTGCTTCCAGATATAAAGCAGATCAAGTATGCTAAAAGAACCATACACATAATAATTGAATACCAACTATGGTCACATCAGGTATGTTAAGGAAACCATACCCATAAAACAAAACCGACTGTTGTCCTAGACAGAGTGTCATCACATAGCTCGTCATGGGTTACCCACTACGGATCATCGGGATGGTGGCCTCAAATCGATCCTCGGCCCTCATACTTACTAATGCGGAATCAAATACCTTTCATACAGACAAGATAGATGACCTTGCTAACCCAGGCCTTCCCACTCATCCCAAGTCTAAATGAGCCCTTGTGCCTATGAGTGAGGCCAACTTATCTTGATTAGTGAGAATTTAGTCATAATCTTCTAAGTATTATTTTAGTTATCACTTGATTAAACCACTTCCGAAGGTTACCCAATATTTACCTCTTCCAGGCTCTAGCCCCTACAAAATCCACTCTTCTACTTGACAACACACACACCAACCAAACAACAAGGGTATCAAGGTGCAACAAACAAGATATCACGACCACGCCTTTCTCAGGAGGCGACACAAAATGAAACTCACTCCAACACTGGAGGTAACAAAATAACAACCACTCCTTACAAGGAGACGTGGATCCCATAATCCACTCCTTTCACATGAGACACAAAACATCCTCATTCATGGAAACTGGGTAAACACTAACCAGACACCATGCACTACCCAAGGAAATTCATAACAGGTTGGCATCACAAAATGACAACCCCCAACCTCTAGGGTCTTCTGGAAGACTTACATATTAAAACACAACCCATTTCCCAAACAAGAACATGAAGGAAATGTTCACTGAAGGCAATTGAAAGAAACTACCTTTGGATATTCTAAATCCATTTCCTCATTACATTCAGTAATTTATTGCATCAATAAAACTGAGTTAAAAATACGTCTTTTCAGATAAGGGAGAAATTAACAGTAATCGTTTAATTTCCCTAATTGCTCTTAAATAATATTTACTTCATCAATTCAAAACCTGACATTTTAAAATAACTATTTCTCCTTTGCAAAATAAATCATTTTAAAGAAATCCAATAATCTTTCTAATAAATACATTACTTATTAATCCAATTATTGCCCTTTCAAATACATTATTCTAAAATAAATTTCATCAATTAAACTATTGTACATTAATCTAAAATTTCTCCAAAACAAGAAAACGTTTTTAAAGGAAACAATAATTTAATTAAAATCATCACGTTTTTAATTAGTTCGATTTGACTAAAATCATGCTTTTAAGAAAAACTTAATTTAATACCTATATACATTTTAAAAATAAATAAAACAAATATATATATAATAATATAATATTATATAATACAATATTAATTATTAATACATGTTATAAAATTATAACATATATTAACACATTAATATTATAATAATAAATAATATTTTTGTTTTCACCAAAGTTGACCGGCCTCGAACCGCGGTTCTCAGGCCGCGTGCAAAGCACGAGGTGGAGGTTTTGGCTAGGCATCGGCCGTGGTTTCCTTGGCCGCATGGATCGCACATGGTTCGGTATCTTAGAGGAGGAGGCAGTGACTAGCTGGGAGGTCGGTTGTGTAAACATAGTCGACCCCTCACTGTGGGCGCGACTGTGTAAACACAGTCGAACCCACAGTGGGCGGCGACTGTGTTTCCACAGCCATCCCACATTGGCGATCGAGGGGCTGCGTTGGGCGTGGCTCTCCCCACATGCCTCCCATAGGGGGTGTGGTGGGGGTGAGCCCCCAGTGCTTCCCTCCCCAAAGCACTTTTAAAAAAAAAAAAAAATCATTTTTTTTAAGAAAATAAATAAAAATAAAATGAAAACAAAAAATCCCCGGATTTTGGAATCCGAGACATAGGGTATTTTCTAAAAATTTATTTCAACATCATAATCCCCACCAAAACCAAAAAATAAATATATATAATATATATGTATATAAATACATACATACATACATACATACATACATACATACATACATACATACATACATACATACATACATACATACATACATACATACATATATATATATATATATATATATATATATACATTTAATTATCTCATTTTTAGATTTGCAATTCAAATTGAGGAAATAATTTTCAAAACAATTATTTGCAGCCAAGAACACAGTTTTTTTTTTTTTCTTGAAGAAATATTTTCCAAAGAAGGGAGTTTTGCAAACAAACTCAAATTTCAACATGGGTTTTTCTATTTTTTGAAACCTAATTCATTTGAGTTTTCAAACAATGAATTTTGCAAACAACAAATCCAAAACATGAACCTTTTCAATTTCAATAAACAATTTAAATAACATGAACTTGGTATGCAAGATTTGGAGAAGATCCAGATGGTGCCCAGCTCCTTGCTTGGATTCCCTCTTTAGATCGGCAATTTTCACAACTTCAATCGAAAAACCCACAATTCCACCTCCTTCTATTTCCATCTTTTTCAAAATTTTATGATCCAAAATTGTGAAGAGAAATTCAATAATAATGAAATTCCAAAAATATCTCCAAAATATCAGTGCAACCACCCTCATCAATTTCATAAAATAGAAATAGAAAATATCTCATTTTTCCAATTTTTGAATTCAAACTTCTAAAACTACAATTTAAATCATTTCCTTTTATTTTCAATTTTAATTCCAATTTCCAATTAAAATATCAATCAATTCAAACAAGTAACTTAATTCAATTCAATTAATTTAATTAATTCAATAAAATGAAGCTAATCCAAGATTAACTCAATTTATTAATTAACTTAAATTAATTAATTAATTAAATGACATCTTCCAACATAAAAACTAAATTAATTTAATCAATAACTTAAATACAAAAACCCATTTAATTACCTTTTTCTAACTTGAAATTAAATAACGAAGAGAGGGAATAATATTCAAAGCAACACAACCTAACAAACACCTGACAACACACTAGGACTAGGGTGACGACTTGGCATGGAAAACCTAGCTACTATCTCCCAATCAAATACCGCAGGGCATTGAACATGCTCCAACCTGTGAAACCAAGTGGAGTCAATGTCCTGTATCTGTCAACCTGAAAATCAAGTAAACAACAACATATAATATAAACAACATAAAATACACACCGTGAAGAGGAAATCATGGAATCGCAGGGTGCTCGCAAGCGAGTGATGTGATACTGTCCTCTTCACCAATACAGTAGTACTAACTGACAAATCTAACATACTATTATAATCCAAAGCATAAACATCATTAATCTGAATATCCATTTATGTTAATTCAAAACATGCGATAAAGATGACATCATATTAAAATACCATCACATCAAAAGATAATATTAACGTCGCTTTATAGGTAGCGATCAAATAAAAACTGAGTACCATAGTCAAGGTACTAACAGAAAGCACACAAACAAGGCATCTGAATAACCAAAAACACATCAAAGCAACATACCCACACAAAGACACACTGTCCAACCAGAGGGAAAAACGGAGGGGTATTACAACCCTTTCCACCATAAGAACAAATGGGTCTAGTCACCAAATTATAAAAATATCCACTCCCATATTCGATTAATATGACAAAGAGTTCAACTCTAAATACTACTAGCTATAAATGATCATTTTGTGCAAAGAGGCTAGAGTAGAGGAAATAGTTTCATTAGGTTTTGTAATACAAATAATAATGACCAAAATAGAAAAATAAAAGTACACTAAGGAGGAGTTGAGGGTGTAATAGGAACAAATGAAATTATTCATCAAATATCTCATCACTATTGAACATATGTTGTCATTGATGTCAAAGGTTCTCACAGATGTCAAAGGAGTAATGCCAACAAACCAGTCATAATTAAATGTAATCATTTTTTCATGTCCGAGATTTTGAAATCAGCAAGTATTTATTGTCATGATCATGTCATTTCAGATATTTTGAGAACAACATGCTAATGTCATCTACACTATGAAGATGACTACCTGTAGTATGTTTGAAATATCATGCTTTTATCTATTCCAGTTGTTGGAAGTAGTCTGGAAGTGTTTTAGGAAGTATTATGTGGATTTCTACCCATGAATTGTATTATATTGTAATAGTTTTTTCTCAACATTCTACCATAGTTGAATGCTATGGCCTCCAGTTTGGACCTAAAGTAAAGTTACTCATGTTGTATCAAATTGTAGAGTTTCAAAGGTTGAGCTTTAGTGGACACAAAGTTAAATGTAATAAAGTATTGTTTGTGTTTTCTGGATAACTATGAATAATGTTTGAGTGTTTGCGCTAGAGAAGGGAAGTGTGTGCAAGCTAGAGAAAGCATCTGAATATGAAATAGGTCCAGTTTAAGTTTTTTGAAGGAAGAGCATAAAATCATCTATTATTGATGGTAACAAAAATTGATTTATGACTAACCCACTACATGTTTCATGCCAATTTGAATTTAGTTCCACCCTTAACCAACCTAGCTAATTTTGAATGGTGTTAAGAGACTCCCAACCGACATGAAATATTTATAATGTATTAGAATACATATATGTATGTTTATAATTCATTAAATGACTAATCACCACTAGAAGTACGAGTAAGGGTGAATTTTATATTCAAGTGATGTAATGGGAGTTTCATCCCAATAATTGTGCACCATTATCAAAAGATCATGTGTAGCGGAGTGTCTGAAGGTAAACCATATCAAGAGAAAATTTTGTAGTCAATCTTGAAGATCCAAAAATTATATATGTATAATTTGGTACGACTGTTGTATTGCCTATTGAGTTGGTGCTCAAATATGTATGTTGGGGATTGGTGTCTCTAGTAGGTTGGTGCCTACTTCATGATTTTAAGTAATTCATTAATTTTGTGAGGCTAGATTTGGATAGTAGCTCCAAGAAGCTCTTCTCACCATGGTTTTTCCCATCTTGGGTTTCCATGTATATCTGTTGTTCTTTGTGAGGATTTGTGAATCTATCTATGTTACTTGATGATTGAAGAAGTTAATACTTACTGTTGGGTGCTTCCATAATAATGGATTATACTTTCTGGGACATCTTGATTTTTTTTCTAAAATCACATATTTTTAGAAAATATAATGACTTAGGCCTTCAAATGTTCCAATTAAAGTATTTTAATTGAAGAGGGTTTGATCAAACCCCCTTAGATCAAACACCCTTGGATAGAACCTCGGTAGTTTTAAACCATACCTATAATGGAGTCTCCTCTACACCTATCAAAATTCTAATAAAAAACACTTTTGATTTACCTTTTGGGGGATCAAATGAATTCATTTAAAATTTATGTTTTGTAAGTATGTAGTCCTTATTATAAGCTTCCCAAAAAGTATAATTTTAAATATATTTAATTTTATTATTATATTAATTTTTGATTTCTTGTGAATGTAGGTTTTTAACCAAAATTCAAGCTCTTTGTTTTGCACATGTGGAAAAATAGTAGATTGCCAAAAAGAAATTCTAAAAAACATCTATGCTCTATCTATTGATGTCCTTGATCCAACAAAAAATAAATAAATTTTGATACATACAAAAAAATTATTTGTTATACAATAAACCTATGTCTAAATTGTAAATGGTTTGACTTCAAAACTTAATTAAGAAAAAAATATTCAATAAAACACTACGAAACCAAATGAAGGAGCTAGGTATCATAGTTACAAATCTAAATTCAAAAAAATAAAATTTTATCCTTCATAGAAAAAAATGTGTGTTATATAATAAACATCACTCTTTAAAAATGTCGCTTATTGTTAAAAATTAGTTATCGAAGAAGATAGAAAAAAATGCAATTTGATTCCAAAAATTTAAAAAATATATATTTAGAATATACAAACAAAATGTCACAAATTAGTAGTTTTCATCATCTTCAAATTCCTCATGGTTTAGCAATTATAGGCGTCCAAAAGTGAATATTTAGTTTAAAAATTTCACTTTAATGTCAAGTTTGGCCAAAAAGTGTAACCCACTATTGTGGGATCACCTCGCTTTGATGTTTAAGTTTTATGCTTCGAGAAGTTATTAATGGTAATTAATGTTGAATTAAAGAGTTTTTGCATAAACTGATTCACCCCCCTCTCAATATATTGTGTGACCTTCAATTGGTATTAGAACTAATTTCCTTTATTAAAGCTTAACAACTTGAGGTACATTTAGGTTGACACAATCAGTGGCTCAAGAAGGATTGTCTGCAAATAAGGCACCACTTTTTCATAGAACCAATTATGCATTTTCAAAGTAAGGATGGAAGCATATTTGATGGCCCTAGGATTTGAGGTTTGGCAATCAATTGCGGATGGATATGAGATTGTTGAAGTCCCCCAAGAGATCAGGATGCAAAGAAGGCTTATGAGAATAATGACAAAACAAGAAATAATATCTAATGTGGTTTATCTAACTCTGATTTTGTGAAGATCATGCATTGTAGGACAGTGAAGGAAGCATGGGTTAAGTCACAACATCTATGAAGGTGATGACAAGGTCAAACAAGGAAAGCTTCAAACCCATCGAGATCAATTTGAAATTCTAAAGATGAAAGAAGAGGAAAACATTGTCATATTCCTACTCTGGGTTGATAAGGTTGTCAACTCTATCATAGGTCTTGGTGAAGAAATAAAAGAAGGTATGATTGTGAAAAAGGTACTTCGATGCCTTCCCAAAAAGTTTGATGTAATTTTTTTTTTTGTTTAAGATAAATATTTGAATACTCCAACTATGGATGAATTACGTGGAATTCTAACTTCCTATGAAATAAAAATTGAGAATACCAAATTTATAAGGAAAGAGTCAGCATTCAAAGTGTCTAAGAAGCAAGATCATCTAGATTCAGGTGATGGATTAGATCTAGAGGAAGCAAACTTTGTCATAAATTTATAGAGGGGTTTTAGAAAGTATAAAGGTAATTTTCCTTTCAGATATTTTAATTATGGTGAAGTAGCACATTTCATGACTAAGTGCCCATACAAAGATTCTAGCAATAATGAGAAGAGATCATTTTCAAAAGGGAAAAATGTTTAGAAAAATTAGAAAAATTTCTTTATCAATGAGGAAGGCTACACATTTGATGATGATGATCAAGCCACTTCTGAAAATGAAGGATAAAAGGTTATTTTCACAGATATGGAAAATTTTGAAGAAGATGCAAAAATGAAGTCTGAAAAATGATGATTATGCTAAAGTAGACCTTGTGGGAGAATTGCTCTATGCTGGGAAGGAAATTAAAAGGTTGAAGAAAAGAATTGTTGAAGAAGTGAAAGCTAAAGACAAATTATCTCAAAATCTTGAGAAGGTGGAGAATATGGTCATTGACTTGAAGATTCAAGTGGAAGAAGAAAAGAGGATAGAAGAGTTTTTGGTAGAAAGGTTGCTAACAAGAGATAAGTATTGTGAACAACTTAAAGCGTAGATTGTGTCATTAAGGAAAGATCTTGAAAAGACAAATCATCAATTAAAGTTGAAATTTGGGAAGAACAATGAGATCTTGGATCAAATAATAGAAAGTCAAAGATCATCATTTATCAAAGCTAGTATTGGGTTTACTAATATATAGAAGAATAAGGTGACTGAGCAGCCCATTAATTTAGTTAAGAGTCTAGAAGAGAATGGCTCTAGAAGTTCAAAATATGAAAAAGGTATAGAAATCAATTAAAGAAAAGTGCAGAATGATGGTTTCATCCAAGTGTATATACATAATATAATATCCAGAAGAAAATATTCAAGAGGATAATGATAAAATTTTGGAAATATATGTTGTCATTGATTCCAAAATTGTATGTGGAAGGTTGTACATACTCTGAAGATTATTGGTATACAGAGTATATGTCAGAAGTGTTGTAACAGGTTTAAATGGTATTTAGTATGGTATCTAAGTATGTTGTGGAGGTATGTACACAAGTTTTGATATGATTACAATGTGTCTACATTGACACCATTCCTATTTGGAGTACCACACATTGAGATAAGTTGCAAAAATGTTGCTAATGAATTTACACTGTATACGCTAAAGTTGTCATAGTATTTTGGTCCACATCCCTTTGCAATCCAAGATTTTGTCTTTTAGTTTAGAAGATATCATGGTCAATATGTGAAGGTGATATATCCAAGGATTCAATTCATCACACCTTCTAAAATAAAATTTATAATTGAGTGTTTCGGTTTGTTCTCTGATAGTATAAAGAGTTGACGAGGGACTATTGGGATGCTTTGCATTCCTCTGGTGAGACATATGTAACTATGCGGACTTAGGTATTTTTTCACAAAGGTATATAGATTCTTCCATGCAAATATCAAGTGTTTTGGTGGTCTACAAGATCAACTTTCAAATGACAGTTTGCTACAGATTTTTTAGATTGCTTTATTCTTGTGTTTTCAATGGGTTTCTTCACCTGCGCCACCATATGATTATCAAAAACTTCAAGAAAAGGTTGAGGATATATTGTACATGAACTAAATTGTTCACATCTTGGTATGCATGATGTTTTTGATCTCTCCTAGGTGGTGTAAAGATAAAAATATGGTATTTTCGGTGGTGTTGTCATTATTTGGGTCGATAAACATGTTTCCTTCATTTGTGGTTGATCCTGATTAATCAATCTCTTTTTCGTGAATGTGTTATGATTTTTTTGGGTTCTTTAATTCCGTTTATTGATTCACAACTATTTTTCTTGCAGTTATTATACATGTTTGGATCTAACCATTGTGATATCATATGGTTCTTCTAAAGGTTATCTTGGAGCTTACCTAATTAAGGTATTGAGTTGTTGTGGAGGAAACATATAGAAGATCAAATCCATTTGTGAAAGTGTTGAGTGTGAAGGAATTATGATTGAGTAGTATGTTGAAGATGAAGTGTGTGAAGTTTGTGTGAATGAATAATTGTGTGAAAAAATGGACGGCAACATGAGCATATGTTGGATGCTTCTTCATATCATCATATTCATATTTCTCATTATAACTTTCATGTATCCTACTCTGAGATGGTGATCCTCTTCAAGTCCTTTGTATTTTTCCATAAGGTTGTACACCTTAGGCTATGAATCTATAGGTAGTGAGCCTTAAACAAACATTTTAATCTTTATAAGCAATGAGCTTCATATATTTTGAGTTAAATCTCACTTTGGTTTTTTTTCATTGGGTTTTCCACATAAATATATTGGTGTCCTTGTGTGGTGCATATTTTCTTTTTTTCTCTTCTTTCAATTTATGTGATGTGATTTTTAATCTACAAATGAGAATGGTTAAATTTTAATATATGTTGATTAACCCCCCTCTCAGCAGTACATTGTGTTCAAAAATTGGTATCAGAGCCAAGCACCCTTGAGAAGCCTAACAACTGAGGTAGATCTTGTACTTGAACACATGGGGTCTGTAACAAAGACCAGTGATATATTCATTCTAGAACCATATCTAGAAGCAATAGAACATGAAGGTTGGGACATCTATCCAGATGATTGTGAAGTTCATTTTGAAGGAAAACTCTAGTCTACTCTTCAAGATCTAGATGAAGCAAAATTAAAAAATATCAAATATGAGTGCATGTTGGAAAAACCAATTGATACAATTAACAAATTGAAGGTAAAATCCAAAGAATCAAAAGAAGAGATTTGCAAACTAAAATCCCAAATAGAAGGAGGGAATGTATATGAGACTAAAAACAAAGAATTTGAAGATGTGATCTCAAATTTATAGGTAAAAGTTAAGAAGGAAAGATAATTGAGGATTGCTTGAATACCAAGCTCAATGATAAAAAAATTGAGTATTTAAATCTTGAGGAAGAGATTGTATCTTTGAGAAAAGAAATTAAAAAATAAGAAGAGAAAATTGACGTGTCTAAAACTAAGAGGAGGTTTTATAATTCTTGATGAGCTGATTAACTCTCTAAATCCATCTAAAGAGAAATCTAGACTTGGTTTTGAAAAAGGGAAAAATCCTATAAACAATGCATCTGCAAACCTATATGATAACTTCAAAGAAGAAGTAATGCCTAAAAAAATGGAGGAAAAAGCCTAAATTGAAAAACCTAAGTAGACATTCTCCTGAGATGTAAAGAAAAATCAAGACAACAAGAAAGGAGAAGGATTCATTCTTGTCAGGAGCAAGAAAAGGAACTTCAGAAATCTTGCCCCTAAACAAACTACTCCCATCAAGTTCAATGGTAACTACAATGCTTGTAATAAGTTTGGTCATAAGATTGTTGAGTGTGGAAGAAAGATGAGTCAAAATTAATTTAGACCTCCAAGGTATAATGCTATGAATTCTCAATAATTTCATGGTTAGTGCCATGCTTGCAATAAATTTGGTCATAAGCTAATGAATGCAGAATTAAAATGATAAGAAATAGTAATTCTATGACCTCTCAATCATTTTATGGTTACTGCTACACATGCAACAAGTTTGGTCATAAGGTTGCGGATTGCAAATCTAATGTAAGAAAAAGTAACTTTGTTTGGCAAGCTAGTATCATTTGCTCCAATTTCAATAAACCAAGACACATTGCAAGTTTTTGTAAAGGAAAGAAGGAAAGAGGATTGGCACTAATTAGCAAAATAAGGAAATGAAAAAAGTATGGTAGAAGAAGTAATAAATTGAAGTAAAGAATGAATTTGTAGCTCAACATGGTGCAGATGAAACCTATGACAACTAAAATGAAATGTATTGGATCAAGGGGAGTTTCATTCGAAAAAAATTCAAACCCTTGTAAAGCTATAGATTCTAAAATCTTTAGCATAATAGTTAAAAGTGATGATTTTGTTTGCTCCAAATATTGGAGCAAATTCACCTTCTACAGAAAATTGTTGAATGATAATGAAACTCTGTGATATATCAGATAGTAAAAATATGCAAACAAACAAGTGTATTTATTATGGAGTGTCTAAGGTTGGTGTGAAGCATATTTGATCAAAATTGATCTCATTTGAAATATATCAAGTTTATGAAAGTGCTAAAGAAGAAAAGAAAGCTTTCTACAAGCTACGTGCAAACCCTAACGACGACATTCACAAGTAATTCTTTGGTTTTTTTGTAAAACCCTAGTATTCAAAAAGGGCTATCATATCCACACCAATTATCATTTATGTTGTTGAAAAGCCAAGGCTAGAGTTCAAGAAACACCCATATATTTTTATTGTGACTGAAAAAGATGGAGTTTTCTCTCATGTTCCAATCAATGTGATCCATTCTAAAGATATTTGCATCTACATTCACTCTCATCTGAGTGAGTACAACTATCTAAAGATAGAAGAATTTAGGTACAATCATCTCTTTGGTAATGAATTTTAGCTCAAACCAGAATATGTAAATGTGGAAATAAAAGGATTGGATGTATGGAATGGTTTTCCCAATTTTTTCTTCAAAGATGAATGGGTCTGAATCGACTTGAGTTGGATTCATGAAGATATTTTTTTGGTTGATCAACCCTACCTAATCACAAAATATTCTATCAAGGATATGATTGGATTATACTCCAATAGACCTTTGCTAGCACTAAAGGCCATGGAAATTAAGAAGTCATGAAGCTTATTGGAGCTAAATTCTACAAAAGAACCCTAATTATAAATGATATCCTGACCTATGATTCAGGTATGCCATAATGGGAAATGCATATAAGGTTTACTATGCAAACATAGAAGGGTCTACTATTGCCACCATCATCTTCACTACTCATCAAATGGTGAAGGAAGGAAAATATTATGACCTTTGTGAAATTTTGCGTCAAAAATTATTGGAGAATTTGTAGAAAACTAAGGATTCACACTACACTTTCTGGTATGGCACCTTGATCATTTTTCTTATGTTTTATTTCATGAAATAAGTGCCTAGTTTGAGGAATGTGGTCTAGAGAATGGATATCCCTATGACACATCAGATTACAGATCGCATGTGTAGCTTTTTGGATACCAAAAAATGTGACGCAATGTTATGGGGTTTCTTCAAAACTTTTCAAAATGAAAAGTAGAAGAGGGATAAGATACCTTCACAAGTTATGGAAAGATATAAGAATGACATCACCTTTATGGTTGATAAAGATAATTGGTATATGGAAGCACTTGAACCATGGAATTCCTAGATAACAAAGTCTCCCTATGAGCTTTTTGGAGATAACTGGATTACATATGCTTATATTTTTCTCAACAAACCCAAGGATCAACTATTGAAAGGTTTGGAACATATGCTGAAATAACCAACAAACAAATCAAGAATAAGGTAGAAGAACATATGAAGAAGACATAAAATGTGGAGAATATTATGTCTAAATTAAAGAAGGTGCTTGGTTCTCTTGAGGGTCCCATAAAAGCATCTCAAGCCACTCCTGCTACATCAGCTCCCAAAAGGACAGGTAGATATAATTTTGTGTATGCCACTACTCCTAGACCTACTCAAATGAACTACAACTAAAGTACCAACACAGACCAAGACTGCAAAAAGAAAGAAGCAAAGAACTAATACAAAAGAAACAAGGGAAAATTTTACTCTAATGAATGTGGATGATGATGAAGAGGATGAAGAAGAAGGAATTAAATCTTAAATATTAAAGAGAAGAGAAAAGAGAATAAGACAAGAAGAAGAAGAAACATCCATAGAAAAAGAAATGCAAAAGGAAACGAAAGAAACTCCTCTAACAACACCTAAACATGATCCTCTATAGCTAGAGGCCACTATTAATACAATTGTGCATAATGATGCTCTGAAAGAGTGTGCTTCTCTTTATGATGGGATGTCCCTTGTTAATAAATCCATAATTGAAGAGGCAACAATCATGTATATGAACAGTTTAATATGACACTAAATGAAATCATTGATCAACTTCCAAAAATTCTGGTAGATGTACTAAGTAACAAGAGAAATGAAGTTATTGTAGAAGAAGCTAAGATAAGGTAACAAGCTTTAGAGAATGCTAGTGTATCTATTTCTCATGAAGAAAGAGTCAATTTATATTAGTATTGGGTACAATAATTCATAGTCAAACAAAGAATAAATATTATAATTGGGAAAGATGAAGAAGAAATAAAGAGGATGGAGAAAGAAACAAACGAAAATACAACAAAAATATTGGAATAATTGAAGAATGTTGAAATAATTAAAGATAGAGCTCCTTTAGATACTTCAGATAGGCCTGATGTGCCTACTCATTATATAGATTCATCAGTTCTTGAGGGAAATATAATTGGAGGTAATGAGACAAATCAAAATGATAAGAAAAATAAGGAAATTACTCTTCTAGTGAATACTAGTGCACAATGTGTAGAGGAACAAAGTGAAGTGATTGTTCCTACTCCAGGGAATACTGTATCTAGTTAAGAACACAACATTCCCCCTCTAGAGAGTTCAGGAAATGATGAACAAGAGAAAGGGGAAAATCCTAAAAAAGGTTAAGATGCAGAGGAAAGGACAGTTGAGAAGCAAGATGCTTTTGTTGATATTGGTCTAGGGTATTCATCTTCAGATTCATTCAAGGGCCTACTACGTATATAGATGCAATTTCAACCTGTCGTAACACCCCAACTTCTTTAGATTCCTTCTCATGAGGGGAAAGTTGATTTTTCAAGTATTTCTCCTCTCCATAAGTTACATCTTGCAGATATTTTGCATGCCTTCACAAGCAAGGAAATTTTACAAGAACATGTGAAGAAAAGTGAATTGATTGATGATTCTATGAAGATCATTTAGGAATTTTTACCACAAGTAAAAATTGATGCATCCTTTCCTTCAGAACATAAACTAAAACTTCTAATGAATTATTTTAACGATCATTCTTCACACATTGAGTAGAAGGTAGGGCAAGAAGCCTTAAGAAAGATAACTGATAAGAGAAAGGTTGAAGCTTCTAACAAGTGTGCTAGTGCACATATTAAATTTTAGAAGAATATAGAGATGTTTCATAATTGTGTGAATGAAGTTATACTCTCTATCATTTTTTTTTGAAATGACCAAGCTCCACCAAAAACATCAAGAGTCGGAATGACTCTATTGAGTTACAAATTACATAATTGGCAGACATATGATTTATCAAAATATATGGATGGATCAATTAGAGAAAAAGTACAAAATATTCACTTGCAGTTAACATTTCTTCTAGACTAGAGAGACCAATTAAAGAAACAATTCAACTTGCTAAGAGAAGCATTCAATGTATGGCTTGAACCATTATCCGAGTTTTCAGCCAAAGTAGAGTAGGTGGAATAGAAAATGAAGGCTCCTAATAATATGGATGAGGCTAAGGATTTGTGTATGGAATTTGAATGTCAAAATAATTCTCACCTTAGTAAAAGAAGATTGGACTATAACTCTAGAGCAACTTAAGGTAATTCACAAGAAAAAATTTCCATCTAAGGAAAGTGCAATGATGTAGATGGGACAATTTTGTCTTTGTATGGTTTTGTGGAGGATTATAGTATCTTTTTCATTTTTTGTTTGTACACAACATATATTTTTGGGCATCTTCATTTCAGGGGGGTATTGTTTTTAGAAATCATATAATGAGGAAGTAGAAGATATTATGCCCTTTGCCCTTGATGTCAAAGGGGGAGAGAGGAATTGCATATAAATCAGTGTTGCCATCAATGAAAAAGGGAGAGATTTTTGGTAATATGTTTTGTCATTGATTTCAAATCAGGATATGTTTTTATTGATGCCAAAAGTGTATTTTGAAGGATGTGCATACTCTATAGATTGTTGGTATGCAGAGTATATGTTAGTAGTGTTGTATAAGTTTTAAATGGTATTCAGTCTAGTGTCTAAGTATGCTGTGGAGGTAGGTACACAAGTTTTGATATGTTTACAATATGTCTACATTGACATAATTCATTTTTGGTGTACCACACATTGAGATAAGTTGCAAAAATGTTGCTAAGGCATTTACAGTGTATACTCTTAGGCTAAGTCATTATATTTTGGTCCACATCCCTCTGTGGTCCATGCTTTTGTCTTGTGGTTCAAAAGATAAGATGGTTGATATGTGAAGGTGTTATAACCAGGATTCAAGTCATCACTCCTTCTACAATAAAATTTGTAAGTGACAGTGTTTCAGTGTGTGCTCTGGTAGTATAAAGAGTTGATGAGGGACTATTAGGATGCTCTGCATTCCTTCAATGACATATATGTGAATATGCGGACTTAGGGATTTGTTCAAAAAGGTATATGTATTCTTCCTTGCAAGTTTCAAGTGTTTTGGTGGTTCGCAAGATCATCTTTCAAATGATAGTTTGCTACAATTTGTCTGGATTGCTTTGTTCCTATATTTTCAGTGGGTTTCTTCAATTGCACCAGCATATGATGATCATAAACTTCAAGAAAATATTGAGGAGATATTGTACATGAACTAAATTTTTCACATCTTGGTATGCATGATGTTTTTTATCTCTCCTCGATGGTGTAAAGATGAACATATGGTATTTTTGGTCGTGTTGTCATTATTTGGGCCGATAGGCTTGTTTCCTTCATATTTGGTTGATCTCGATTAATCAATCTTATTTTTTTGAATGTGCTATGAAGTGTTTGGGTTATGTAATGTCGTGTATTGATTTGAAAATATTTTTCTTGCAATTATTATACATGTTTGGAGTTGACCAATGTGATATCATAAGGTTCTTCTAAAGTTTATCTTGGAGCTGACTTAATTAAGGTTTTGATTTGTTGTGGAGGAAATATATAGAAGATCAAATCCATTTGTGAAGGTGTTGAGTGTGAACGAATTGTGATTGAGTAGTACGTTGAAGATGAACTGTGTGAAGTCACTATGAATGGATAATTGTGTGAGAAAAGGGAATGCAACATGAGTATGTGTTGGATGCTTCTTCATATCAATTCATATTCATATTTCTCATTATGACTTTCATGTATCCTGCTCTGAGAAAATGAGTCTCATCAGGTCCTTTGTATCTTTCCCTAAGGTTGTACACCTTAGTCTACAAGTCCATAGGTAGCGAGCCTTAAACAAACATTGTAATCCTTGTAAGTAATGAGCTTCATATATTGTGACTTAACTCTCATCGAGGTTTTTCCCTCATTGGGTGTTCCACGTAAAAGTCATTGTATCCTTGTGTGGTACATTTTTCTTTTCTGCTCTTCTTTCAATTTATGATATGTGATGTTTAATCTGCAAATGAGAATGGTTGAGTTTTACTTTATGTTGATTCAACCCCCTCTCAACACTCCATTGTGTTCAACATACAATACCAAGTTCAATCATTCTTTTTCTGGTTACTATTTTAATTCCAATCATTTTGGTCATAAGGTTATGAATTGTAGAAAGACTTTGATAAGAAGAAATAATTTTGTTAGCATAAATTCTTTTGCACCTTTGTATAATTTTAATATTATTTCTCACAAATGCAATAATTTTGGACATATTGTTAGAAATTGTAGAAGAAATTTTGAGATTTCTATATCGGACACAAAAGTAAATAAGTCGGAATGTCAAATTAGTGAAACAGATAAGGTTTGGAAGAAGAAATCAGAGGAGAAAAGATCAGATAAATCCAAGGTGTCTCAGATTGCATTACATGCCCAAAAGGAGAAGAATCTTTGGATCATTGACATCAGATGTTCACATCATGGGATTGGAGATAAGATCAAGTTCATGAACTT
The DNA here is from genome assembly GCA_007115665.2 of Sequoiadendron giganteum. Classification (NCBI taxonomy): domain Eukaryota; kingdom Viridiplantae; phylum Streptophyta; class Pinopsida; order Cupressales; family Cupressaceae; genus Sequoiadendron; species Sequoiadendron giganteum. The sequence continues at coordinate 288,690,239 of CM021106.1, forward strand.
CAAGAAATTTGATGGAGGATTTGTAACTCTTGGTAACAATTCAGTTGCTAACATTATTGGTAAAGGAATTTTGAGTCTTGATGGTGGAAACATAAAAAAATCATGATGTATTATATGCAGAAGGACTAAAGCACAATCTTTTGAGTGTGATTCAAATATGTGATAAAGGCTACAAGCTCTCATTTAGTGATGAAGGTTGTGAAATCAAAAATACCACTACCGATGAGTTAGTTGTAGAAGGAAGTAAGATTGACAGTGATGTGTATCATCTCAGTGAGGTGAATGGACAAAACTAATTTTCTATGCAAAGAGAAGAGAGCGGGATTTGGCAAAAAATATTGGGACACATCAATTTTGATGATATTGTGAGGATTAGATGAAAAGGAATGGTAAGAGACATGCCAAAGATCAATAATTCTCCATCTACTAGTTGCAAACCATGTCATGAGGGAAAATGGACAAGGACCAAATTTCATACTAAGGAATATTCTACAACAAAGCCATTGGATTTGATTCATACAGATCTATGTAGACCAATGAGGAAAAATAGCATTCAAGGTGGCATGTATTTTATGATGCTTATTGATGATTATTCTAGAATGACTTGCATTAATTTTTTTAGAGAAAAATCAAAAGCTTTTGAGAATTTTAAAGAATTTAAGGCTATGGTTGAGAATGAAACCAAAAAAAAAATCAAGTTCCTAAGATTAGACAGAGGTGGTGAGTTCACTTCTAATAGGTATGATGAATTCTATGAGTTGCATGAGATTCAAAGATAATTTTCTGCTCCTAGAACTTTGCAACAAAATGGAGTTGTTGAGAGGAAGAACCAGACTGTATAGGAGATAGCTAGAACAATGTTATGTCAAGAAATTTGTTTCAACTTGTACTAGAGAGAAGCAATTCACACCGTAATTTACATTTTGAATAGAGCTCAAATTAGACTTAAGACTGCCAAAACAACATATGAACTGTGGAAAGGAAGACTGGGTTCAGTAAAAAATCTTCTAATATTTGGAAGAATATGCACTACATCAAGAGGGATGAAGAAAATTCGAGTAAGTTTGATTCTAGATCTAATGAAGGTACTTTTCTTGGTTATTCTATGAAAAGCAAGGTATATCGATGTTATAATAAAATATTGAAAAGGATTGTGTAAAGTGTCAATGTAGGTATTGATAAAACAATAAAGTCTATTGATACTCCAGATGAAGAGGACAATTGAGATCTAATCTGTAGCAGTGATGAAGATTTTGAAAATAACTCAAAGAATATAGTTACAAAGACTTTGGCTATGTATGTTTAGAAAAACCATTATGAAGATCAAATCATAGGAGATAAAGATAGTGGAGTTCAAACTCAAAGAACAATTGAGAAATTAAATGAACATGTACATTTTTCCTTATTATCAAAAATTGAACCAAGTTCTTATACAAAGGAAAGAAAATAGAAATGTTGGGTAGATGCTATGGAATACGAGTCAAATCAGATAAAGAAAAATGAAACTTGGGAGTTAGTTTTGAGACCTAAAGATAAAAGTTTCATTTGTACCAAATGGGTCTTTAGAAATAAGTTGAATGAATATGGAAAAGTTATCCGGAACAAGGGTATAATTGTATGCAACAAATATACTCAAGTTGAGGGAATTGATTTTAAATAGACATTTCTTTTGTTCTACCTAGTTGGTTTTGTTCTTGTATTCATTTTATTTATATTATTTTTTTCCTTGCTTTTTTTTTTTCTAGCTTGTTTTCTATTTTTGGCTTTCTCTTACATTTTAAATTTCCTTTTTCTTTATATTTTATTATTTTTTCTTTTCTTTCTTCTTTTTTCATTTTTCCTCTTATGACTTGTTCTTTTTTATCTCCTTGCATTCATTGTCTTTATCGATTTATTTTATTTCACCTCCTTTTTGTTATTTCTTGTTTCTTTTCTTTTAAGTTTTATTTCTTTATTTAACAAATTTTATTAATTTGTAGTTTACATAATACATTTTTTCATTTTTCATTTTTATTTTGTCCCCTCCTCTTTATCTTTCTCCATTAATTTTTGGATTGTGTACCTCTCAACCTCCCCTCCTCCCCTCTTTCCTCACCTTTTTATATCCAAGTCTGCTCTCTTTTTCACTTCTCTCTCTATTTGTTGGACATCCTGATGATGGATCATGGAGTATGATCCAAAACGTTGATGTAAAAATTTGAACACAGTTTCTCCAAAAATCTTGCATACTAACTATCATGGACTGTGGAAACAATAGAATTTTATTAGGTTAGAAGTAATCAAAATGTTTTTGGCCTTATCAACATTCAACAACTTCAAGGTATATTAGATGGATGTAAAATCTATATTTCTAAATGGAGAACTAGAAGAGGAAGTCTGCATTGAACAAACAGAAGGATTCCAATGTTCAAATAAACTAGATTTTTTGTGTAGACTAAAGAATTCTCTTTATGAACTCAAACAAACTCCTAGAGCATGGTACTCTAGATTGGATAGATATCTACAACAACAAGGTTTCAGGAGAGGTAGTGTTGACAACAACTTATACATAAAAATAGAAGGTGATCAATTATTGATTCTTGTTTTTTATGTTGATGACATTATCTTTGGAGATAGCAGTGATGCTATGTACAAAATATTTTGGGATGTAATCTAGAATTAGTTTGAAATTTTAATGCTTGGTGAGTTGTCCTTATTTCTTGGATTACAAATTTCTCAATCAAACAAAGGTATATTCATTTCTCAAAACAAGTACGTAAAGGAGATGTTGAGAAAGTTCAAAATGGACGAATGTAAACTAGTAAGCACACCTATGGTTACTAGGTGTAAATTGAGTAAGGATGATGAATCTACTCCAGAAAATCAGACCTTGTATACATCAATGATTGGTATTTTGTTGTATGTAGCTGCATCCAGAACAAATATAATACAATCAATAGGGATGGTAGGTATATTTCAGGCAGCACCTAAGGAAACTCATTTCAAGGTACTAAAAAGGATATTTAGATATTTGAAGGCTACAATAAATTTTGGTTTGTGGTAACCTAAGAGTGAAAAATTTATATTAACTGTGTTACACCCCATCTTGTTGTTACTAATTTACTTTTACCTTTACAGGTAAATAGGACGGTAAATGCAATCATGATTTTAATATGATAAATGGAATACGAAAATACGTATTATGAGAAAGTGTTGATAAATGCTTTGAAAGAGTAATTATGCTTACATTGATGATGAACATGTATTGCTATATGTATATTCTTAAGTTATGATGCATATGGATTTATTATGAACATCTAACTACCATTCCAAATTTGCTAAGTTGGTTGTAGGGATAGGTTCATTCCTCCAGGTGGAGGCGAAGTATCACTCAGGCGAAGTAATTGGTTGAATAACCCTAAATGAAACCTATCTGAGCTACACCCACTCATAGTAGAATGGTTGAGTCAAGTTATTGTGTTGCGAATTGGTAACTCATCCTTAGCATGATGTGTTTGCAATAGTAAGGGTCTTGATTACTATTGAGTGCATTCTTGGATGATGTTTATGTTTTTGAATCTTACGAGTCCTTCCTTATATTACTATGCTTGATTGATGAGTGGAATACACACTGAATGTATATATTTATGAAAATGTGTGTCATCGATGGATCATATGCATGGAGGAGCATGTAAATGAGACTACATAGGTAGATGTACCTATGCACGATTATGAATAGGTTGCTTATGAGTATGGTTACATCGTAGGGACAATGTCATATGTATGTGTATAAGTATATATATAGCACACGTTTATTACCTATCAACATGATGGTAATTATGTATGTGCTTGATTGTAAGGTTGAATGAGTGTTTGAGATTAATTCTTATATGCATATATATGCACATGTTGATATATGTGTATGTCAGATATAATGGGATTTTCATACAAGTATGTCAACATATGTGTAATTATGCATATATGTGTATAGATGTTAATATAATGTTATATGAAGACCATATATTATAAATTTATAGTGCATGATATAGCATGAGATATATATATCTAAGTATCTTTTTGAATATGGTATTATTGTGAATATGTCACTTAGTTGAAATTGTTTGATTATCGAATGGATTATTACTTTATTGCTTTGAACGATATGTCTATATATGTGTCTTGATATATAAATACACATATACACACATGAGCATTAATGCTTATATAGAGAAGTGTGTGTATATATATATATATATTATTATGTGAATGTTAACTTGTTTGTGTATTGAACATATACATACTTGATTGACATGGGGTATTTATATATATGTGTGATTCTTAGAGGTGTTATATAAATATAAGAACATAGGTCAGCTTGTATAAGAGATATGAAAATTATTTAAGGCTGAATAATACATATATTGACTTTTGATACTGTCTAATTTATTTATATGAAACACATGACAATTTAAAGGGATTTGGATGCCATACTATGTTGGGTGCATAGTTTATGAAAAATACTATGAGCTTTTATGGAATGCAATCTAGATTTTAAAGTGTTTGCACATGAAGCACTTATATGAAGGATTATATATATAATTGGAACATATATTCATCCAACGCATAGGTTAGTTGTTCTAACGTAACTTATATGTTGATTAGCATAGAATTGCAAAATAGTGAGTTACTTAACATTGAGTGCTTTAATATAAAGCAATGAAATATTTGCCAAATGCAAAATAAAGTGAAACACATAGGAATAGGAAGTGTGAACAACAAGGCAAAGAATTGGTCAAAGTACCATTTATTTTGTGAGAGTTTTATTTGTGAGAGCATATCATCAACTTGTGAGAAAATTCAAAGTGAAGTATTGCTTTGAGAGAACTAAGTGAAGCTAGGAAGTTGTTGTTGGAGGTTTTACCTAAGACAATCAACTAGTTAAGTGTATTATAGGCATGGGGATCTCCTCTTCTATTATTTGTCTTGTATTACAAAAGAATGAGCTTGATTTATTTGATTGGAATTTATTGAGAATGCTTACAATAGTGAATCATAGTATTTGCTTATGAAATGGAATAAAAAAAAAATTATGCTTTTCTATGGAAGTGATTGTATATACTCCATAATAGGAGTGCTTGTTTATCATTGGTATTATATATTGGGAATGATGAAATAGGATTAGCATAAATAAAGTGTCTTATTACTCCTATTTTCCCTATACGGGAAGAAGCTTTTGATGATCTATACATAGATAGATTAGACTGCGTGCATAGTGAGAGAAATATCAATGTCATAAAGTGACTTGGCACTATTATCTAATTATGCTAGAAAAACCTTGGGGACGATAAGGTTTAGCTATATAGAAATAGTAATTGTATGAAAGATATAATGTGACGTTATATAAATCACATCAAATATCTTTACTTGAATGATCACTTGATCATACTATACTCTTGAATGGAACCCTAGGTTTAAAATAACCTATTTGGTACGAGAAGTTCATTTGATTAAGAGTGAAATGTACTTGACTACTCATTGATACCTATAGGTTGGGAATAAATTACTTGGTTGGGTTGTACATTTGGTCTTGATTGGACTATATAGCATTAGATTAACCTACATAATCAGACTAGTCATTGGTTGATGACTATATCCTAAGATTAGGGTATATTGAGGTTGAAACTCACCTAAGTGATTAAGTAAATCACTTCAACTTATGAGATACTATATATAAGGAGACATAGGTCCTATTGAGTTAGAGTTACTACTTGGGTAGTTTATTTATACTCTTGTCATAATGTTGAAAAGATTCTACTTTTGAATGATTCATTTTACTAAGGAGGTTACACTCTCAAATGGATTAATCTATTGATATAATTATTCTTCGATTGAGGTCACTCATTGATGTGATAATTCTCTTGGTTAGAATCACTTATTCATGTGATATATTACTAAAGGGAATCAATTATAAATGAATATTTAATCTATGATTATGATGAGGCTTATGTAGTCACACTCTATATTATAAAGTTATACTTGGGACTAGATTATCTTTTGAAGTGAATAGCTTGTTTATGTAAAATTCTTGTGTTAACTAGTAAAGCTCATATGTTATACTTGGGATAGGAATATACATTGAAGGGGTAACTTCTGCTTAGGCTTAATTGGTAGAGATACCATAGTCTTTTGGGTAAAAGGGGGATAGGTTATTTTTGGGGTTAAAGATTACCCAATAGAGGAAAATACCTAAGCATGGTATATGAACTGTCATAATCCAAACTGAGCTATGGTAGTGTATGTGAGTGGGATCACTCAAAGTACTAGGTGCGAATACTTTGGCCAATGTAGTGTAAGTAGCCACTATTTACATTGTTAGTTCATTGTGTTCCTTATATGCATTCTAGTTCAAGATTTTCATACTTGTAGGTGTAGCTATTATATGATTAGGTTATGGTTTGTAAGACAAAACACTAAGCTCAGATAGGAATTTGTTATGGGGTTTACCAACGAATCTCTTCATCGAATGGTAGGGACATCTTTTCATGTTTGATAGATGTGTGAGGGACTGCATTTGATTATGTGGTTGGAGGAAAAGTGCTTTAGTGATGCTTCTCCTCATTAATCGGTAATCGAGGTTTGTGGATGTTTGCACCAATATCAAGGACAACTAGAGTGTTTCCACCAACGATTAAGGACATTCAAAATGTATGCGTGGATGCGGGAACATCAATACCATTTTTTATATCTATTGCTAGTTGAAGCTCAGAAGAGCTATGTATGTATCATGTACCCATTTATATGGAAGGATGTAATCATGAATGATAGACTTGAGTTCATTCAGTATGACATATATGTTATGGAAAGATTGGTAAAATTATAATGGAATGTAATGGAAGTTTGGAAACAATACTATTTCAAATGTGCATGTAATTTACATTATAGAAATAAAAAATATTATTGCTATTGTGGACACTGAAAAATGTCCTAATCGATATCATGCATCTGAAGCATGTTTATTAACATCATTTCCTCTTTATTCATCTTCTTTGTGATTAATTAATTCAATTGGCCTAGCTAATTAATTAATTACATCATTTTCATCTATTAATCTAATTAATTGTATTTGGGTTAATTCACCACCAACACTTCATCTCATTAAATTAAATGAATCAAAATATTTAATTTAATCTCCTAAGTCATCTTATTTAATTAAATAACCATGTTAATTAAATATAATTTCACCCCTCCCATATTTATTAAATCATCAAATTTAATAAATATTTCTAATTCCTCTAATCCCCTAATTGCATAAATTAAATCTTGTTTAATTAGCAATTAAACTAATTTTCCTCTAATCAAAGAGAATATTCCCATGGAATATTCTTTATCCTTTTGCACAATTAAAACTTTGTTTTAATTTGTAAATTCACCTTTATCCTCATCCTCAAGGAATATTCTAAGGAATATTCCCTTTCCTCCAATCAACTTACTTTGCTTGAAAAGAAAGGTATCCCATTTACCTCCCAAACAAGTTACTTTTAACCTGTGTGAGAAAGTCAAAAGTGTGTTTGTTTGAGGTAAATGTGAGCCCTTGATCATTTCCTTGATCCATGTGATCTTGCATTCTCATCTGTTGATGAGAATCCTTGATCCATGCCTCCTCTTCCTTTCATCCTCAACCGTTGATTAAGATATTTAATCTCAACCACTCATTCCTCATTTGCTCTCCTATAAATAGATCACTATTTGGAGACAAATGGATCCATCTGTTAATTGTAAACTCGTGCTATTAAATTCACTCACATCCATACTCTCAATTTGCACACATTTAGCTTATTTTCAGTTATTTCAGTTGCATAATAGCTTAGAGCATCCATCTTAGTTTGTAAGTAAATTAGGATTTCAACCTTTAGCATCATTTTAGCTTAGATTAGCTTAGCATTAGCTTAGAACTTGCATAATTAGATCATTCATAGCATAAAATCATGGTAACTTAGCTAGCATCTTGTTCATTTTTAGCATAATTTAGGTTTTCATACATCAAACACCATGGTTTCATCGATCTGCTTCCATAGAATCAACTGAAATAGGCTCACCAACACGGGATTGGGAAAGGGTCGTTGGTCCACATCAACAAAACACCAATTCCACAATAGGATAAATTTCAATGGATTAGAGTAGATGTTTTCATTAAAGCTTTCGTAAATTTAGCATGTTAGATTTCTTGATAAAATGTTTACTCTCAATTTTTATTGACTGATCTTATTGAGATTCGAGTATTAGTGGCATCAATATGATTCAATTCTTCATAGATCAAGCATAATCGACCCACACCGTAATCCTCGCATCGACATTCTAGTGCTAGAAGGAGGGAAAACCGTTCATTTAACCATATTTTAGCTCAAAATCCATGTTCATGTTGTCTTGCAGGTCACAATGATGCTCAAACCACAAACATCAATGCTATTTCAATAGTGTCGCCATATAGGGACGCCTAATAAATTTGATATAGTGACTCGTATTTAATTGGCTGACATTGATTTAAATACAACGACGCATATTTAAATTTGAAATACCATAAAACGAAAACGACGACGATCAAACTCACCAGTTCGACGCTTTTAAATTACAAACAACGAAGCCATCATCAGGAGTGATGCCCATCCAAATAGCAACGCAATCATGCTCACTGGTCTTATTGCAGAGCGACGCTCAAATTTACCAGAGCGACGCCCAAATTCCAAATTGTGACGCCATCGTGTATAGCAATGCTCAACCAGGGTAAGAAACTTCACATTTGTTTTTTGACATGCGACTTAATTTATTTTCATTATCAGATCATGGATCAATGTCTGATTGTGTTTTCATTGTTAGACTAATAGGGTTTTGTGGGTTTAAAGGCATGGAGTGAAATTTAAGAACTTCTCTTCTATCTAAACATTCTATAATTGTAACTAGCATTCAATGCTTTGCGGAAATTATAACCCAATTTCATGTTATTTTTCTTTCAACTTTAGGCAACGCACTAGTTTTCCATTGGGTTTAAAATGAATGTTCAAAGTTGGATAAAAATGAACCTTCAGATCACATCCCTCAATTGGACTTAAAATTGAACAAGGAAAACTTATCCTTCAATTGGTGCTTAAAATTAACTCATTATTGCTTTGAGGGATAAAATTGCCAACTATTTGTTTTGTTTTGTGGTTTTCAACTTTTCTAGTGAGTGCGTATGCAATTCTCTCACACTGTTAGGTGGTCTTGAGAAACAGAAAAATTCTCTATCACATTGAAAAATCACCTCCATCTTTCAATTTGGGAATAAAATTGAACAACCATGCTAGTGTGAGAAAAGGCATAGCGTGTGTTCTCTCTTTGTGCATGCAAACAAAGATTATCTAACTACGAATGTACTTACTCGCTATTGTTCACCTCTAGAGGACTTGCCTTGGTGGGAAAAAGTACTCACCCCAAGGGAACGACCCAAGTGGTAATGAGCATAAGTCAGGCTCTTCCGAACCACTATACAAATTTATGGTTGCAAGGAAAGTTTTCAATGAACAAATTCATACATGATAGCTCTCCCCTAGTATCTTTACGATGCATAAAGCCCTTGTTCGAAGGGTTGGGAGACCTCTTGAGGGAGTTTATCATTATATCCTCTGAACCGGATGCCCTTATTATGAACCCTTGTGTACTAGCCAAAAATACCTTAATATTTGTTGATGTCAGGAGGTCAGACCTCCAAAGTTTTCCCACATATTTATGATTCTTAGTAGAGATGAAAAGTTTGTCATGGGATATTCATGAGAACTTGAAGCTTGGCTGACTTGAGAAGTAAGTGCACTGTAAGAGGGAGCCTGTGTGGTCAAGCTTCTAATCATCCACTTTAAATAAGAGCAGCTGGAGAAATCCCAATGGGAATACAAAAAATATAGCCATTTCTATCCTAGGGTTGTAATGTTTTTGAGTAAGTTTAACACTTTTCTTGATTTCACAATGATCCAAAAACAAACATTCACTATCCAAAATTTCAAACACTTTGGCTTCAATATGGACTTCTTGAGTTATCCTTGATATTCCTGCTTATCCTAAGGATTTATTCTTAGTGATTTCTAAATATCTTGACATTAATATAAAAATCATGTTTACCAAAGATAACGTAGGTGATCATGCCTTTAATCTCATTATTTTCACAAAATGGACATTGTGAAAGTTATGATGTTTTTGACATGAACATCTAGTTTGAAAACATAATCAAAAGATGAGTGTTTATGGTAAAATCAATTCATTTAAGCAAAGATAAATTGATAAATGAACTACACATGACTATTTGGAGACCGATTGCTCTCGCTGAACAACTTGATCTTCCTGGTGCTATAATACAACCAAACTTTGACTTCATAAACGGTGAACAAACAGATATTATTAGCAATTTGAGAACCTTCACTTTTGAAAACAAGGAAACAAACTCATAGTGGAGAAATGCAAAAAACCATTTTAGATGAAGAAGAGGAACACGCCAATATTGAGGCTAGAAGGCCCCTATTACCACCACCCATGTGGCAGTAAAATATCTTCCTTTCTTCCATAAAATATAAACCATTTTCACAGGATATCAAACTCTCATGAATGATTCACCAAAAAGTCAAAATCCATAGAAAAGACTCTCCAACCTGCAATTTCAGACATAGGAATTGTAGAATAGAGTACGGTCAGAAGTGGGCTTCAATATTTATTGCAATCCTTACACTTTGATGAGAAAATTTTATGCACGATCTTGGAAAGTTAGAATAGGTTTGAACATTCCCATCATTCCACTGGTTTTTTAGGATTTGAACATTTAGAGGTCTAGCATCATTTTCACCACCTTGGTCTTATCAAATAAAAAGCTCACTTTACCAAATGATCTCATGCAAAGTAAATATCCCTAAATGAAAGTCAACCGGTTGTCACCATAAACTTAGACATTGTAGTGCAAAAGCAATCAACAATCGCATTGAGGCACTCTACGAAAACAGAAACAAATTGTTGATAAAAATTTATGAATGCACTCTAAGAAGAAATCCTGACCGATACATGTTCTTCATGAGCCAAAACATTCAACTTTTTGAGGATCAACAAGTTCTCTAAAAAATCATTTGTCTTTATGATTTCAACATTTTAGAGGTTTAGCATCATTCTCACTACCATGGTCTTGGAAAACATAGGTACATTCTAAGTCAACATTGGGTCAAACGTTTCATTCACCCCTTCATTAATTTCATCTTTCACCTCATCTATCTTTGCAAAATTTCAAATACACCAACACTTTGGGACTTCAAACATCAAACTAACATGCTACCTTAACTACTCTGTATGTGAAATATATCCTTTTCCATGCACTCAGTTGAGATATTTATCATCTGTGAACTAGTTTATCTTGAAGGTCACTATTCTACCCTAAATATTTCTAAGTTCATTATCATCCTTTATTCCAACATCACAACATCATACTTAAGTCAAAAGTGTTGTACTAAAACGATTGCAAAGATCACCTTCCATATTAGCCACCTTTTTATTCTATATCATCATCATTGCTCCAAAAATACTTAGAGTGTTCCTTTTACCTAAGTTTGAGTCAACTAGAGAGTTCAAACATTATAAGTCTCAACACAACTCTCCCATTAGTGACCCAAAATTTATGGTAGAAACAAGATCACAATACAAGAGAATCATGGAGAAAACCAAAGTTACATTTACCTCAAGTGATCCAAATCCTTTATAATTTGATCCTAGAAGTCATGTTACACCATCGTAACAACCATCATCTCCTTCAGGACCATACAAAATCAAAGACATCACCAACAATCCATTTAAGCTCACTAGAGAAGAACTTTTAGAATACCAACCTTTTGAAAGTGTAGCTCCTATCTCCTATTTTTTGTAGCATAGGATTTCACACAAGATTTCACAACTCCATCATAAGGGCTAATTCAAACTTATATACCTAGTCTTGCAACCATCCTTGCTAAAGATTTTAGTCACACCTTACCATTTAAAAGTAATACACTTTTGGGTACTCTTAAAACCAATCCTCCACCTCCCACCACCATTTGGACACATACCTTTGGTGCTCCTCTTGTTCCTGAGGATCTAAAACAGCTACAAAATCCACTTGAACTTCACTATTCCACTACCACTTCAACATTTTGGGTACACCCTTCTTCATCCACATCTATGAATACCACAAGTGTACCTACCATCATGCAAATCAGTACAAACCAAAATTATCAAAGCAACACACAAGGGCAAGTCAATACCATATCACAAAATCAACCCTCCACACAACTAGGGACATCTTTATCCAACCCTCCAATGGGCTCATCCATTCCATCTACCATTACCACACCATCTCCTATCAATCCAATTCAAATCAATCCCTTGGTTACAAGTTCTACCAATCCTGGGAGTACCATGAGCATGAATCCTTTGTTTACATCCTTTGCACAAGGAAATCCTTCAAACATAGGACAAGGGAATATTTTTAATCCATGGAGTCAAGGTCCTAGTGTGTCATTTCCATTACAAAGTTTAATGGCATCATCTTTTTCAACAACTCCCTTTTCTATGTCAAATCGATCAGGATCTCAAACATACATTCCTCCACCTCATTCTACCATATTGCAATGAATGATAAACCAAGGGAATCCTCCACCTTTCACTACCAATCCACTACCCACTCAAAACATCAATATACCTAATCCTTCCCAGATGTCTCAACAATCACCTAATCCTACATTGCAAGCACATGCCTTAGCCCTACAACAAGCACAACATACTTACCAACAAGTCATACAACAACAATAACAACAAAAACAAGCACCCTTAGCACAACAACAAGCGATCATTTCCCAACAAGCTCAAAAAGCAACCATAGCACAACAACAACAACAACAAGCTCAACAAGCAGCCTTAGCACAACAACAATAGAAAGCTCAACAAGAAGCCTTAGCACAACAACAACATCAACAAGTGGCCATTGCCCAACAAGCTCAACAAGAAGCCTTAGCACAAAAACAACAACAATAACGGCAACAAGCACAACAAGTAGCATTATTAGCACAACAACAACAACAAGAAGCTCAATAGCAGGCCTTACTAGCTCAACAGTACGCCCAACAACAACAACGTTCCTATTTTCCTCATACAAACATCAGAAATCCACACATACTAGGAACATATTCATCACTTTCACATAATCTCACACCTTCATACACCCCATATAACTCATTTCTCATCTCACCATATGTTCCTCCACCCAATCCGCAAGATGATGTAGCTTCACAATTAAAAGCACTCTCACAAGAAATGTTGGACCTTCGCATGGGGTAAAACAAAGAAACCTCATACACAAAACTTATGTCCTTACCTATTTGATCGAAACATAGCAATGACACCATTCCCTCCTGGTTTTGAAATCCCCAAATTTAACAAATACAGAGGGAGAGCAAGTCTTGTGGACCACATCAAAAAATTCAACGTCATTTGCATGGAAGTGGCTTACAATGATTCATATATAATGTGCCTCTTCCCTCGAAGTTTAACAAGAAATTCTATGGATTGGTTTTCTCTTTTTCCTCCTAGTATCAAAACTTTTCAAGAAATCACTGACAAATTCATCGATCACTTTGTTGAATCCCTCTTGTGCTATTTTGTCCTTGATGACAATTTGGATTACATCTAGAATCTTGGTGGTTACCTTCTTGGTTGATCTGCTTTTCTGTTTGGCACATTTACTTCATTGATGATAATATATATGGTGGCACTGATATCTTGACTCCATGTGCAGATATTAGTTGAGGTACTCTGGTTACAAGTTATTTGTTCTATTGATCAGGTTGCTTTTCAGTTTTAAGAAAACCATATCGGGTTTCCTTAATCAACTGATAATGGTCTATGGTATGTGAACTTAGCATGTTTTTAGCCTTCATTTCACTTCACAAGGCTTTGGAAAGTATCGGTCATTGGACATTAAAAGGCATTGAATATTTATGAGGAAAATTGACCTTGGGTAAAGTGACTTGGCATTTACTATCTTGGAAACATAAAATGTCAATGGCAATCGAATTTTGGTAGCAATAACGAATGTCATCATATTAGTCAGCATGTTTGGCTTTGGTAAGACCATGGACTACAAAGGTATTACCGCACTACCGTTGGCAGTTAAGCCAAGTATCGCAGTGGTGCGGTGGAAACCGTTAGCGGCAAGCAAGACAACTATAGCTACACCGCAGGCTATCAAAAGGGAAACCGTGGTATTGCGGTGGAAACCGTTAGTGAAAAGAATGATAGCTACTGCTACACCACGGGATGTCATAAGGGAAACCATGGTAGTGTGGTGAAAATATCTAGCGGCATGCAAGATAGCCACCGCTATACCATGGATTGTCAGAAGCATAATCATGGTAGCACAGTGGAAATAGTTAGTGGTTAGAAAGGACCTATCGCTATACCGCGGGTAGTCCAAAGGGAGACCGCGATTGAGTGGTAAGGAAACAATAAAGGTAGAAGAAACATTAAGTGCTAATTAGTGCTATACCGTGGGTTGTCCGAAGGGAGACCGCGGCTGTGGGGTATGAAAGCGGATATCAAATGATACATTGATATTCTCGATTTATTAATGATTGTCCACTCGGATTCCAAATATCTCTTTTTTTGCAAAGGATTACATTGTGTTTGTTTAAGAATTTTAGGTCAAAACATTATTTTTGTTGCTCGAACAGTTTGGAACCCTACTCTAGCCGCCATCATGATAGTTTTCTTTCAGTCATTTCATTGAGAAATCTGCAGGGTTACTAAACTTTGACAATGTATAAGGAAGATAGGAAGACCATGACAATGGTCATTTCACCTGTCGATCTCTTGCCATCAGATGGAAGCTCGAATGGGGAATGAGCTCGAGTTGCTCTGTCTCTTCGCAGACCTGGTAAATCTCTCATGGGAAATTCTTTTCTGGTTTTCACAGGTACTCATTTATTTATCTTTGTAGAACCGTTACTTCTAAATGGAAGGTGGAAAATTGGTTAAATCTTTTCTTGGTCAGAACTAAAAAGATTGCATATAATAATAACTGCATTTTACAATAGATTTATCATATCAATTTATGTAACAGTGGTACTTGATTTGGGGAAATCGTGATGACTTCGAATCTGTTCAGTCTCTTACCTGGATTCTTTCATAACGGTTATTGGATGCATCATTCTGAATTTTCAGTTACATTGCATTGGATTTTTTGGTTACTCTATTGTTGTAGTTTGTTTTTCAAGGGTATTGTTCATGAATTTCGTACATGCTTTAATGGTTCTTGTTATTAGCACTGCTTGTGCAGGGTGCTTGTGAGAACAAGTTTTAGTCTACCTTCTATATTTGCACAATGCTTGAGTACTCCTGTCAGGAGACCATAATCATATTGATCCTTTCCTTATGATCATGGTAACATCTGGAACTTTTTCTTGACCGTAGCATTGTAACCTAAAATTTATCTTTGAGTAATTCCTTGACAGTGGAAAATGAGCAACAATTGTAGTCCTCCCAAATTGTAATGATGAATTCTGTAAAAAGACAAAAACAGAGAGATTAGGGATCTATCATGACAGAAAAAACTAAAATGAAACAAAATGAAACAAGTGCAGTACTATTAAGAGAGGTGATAGTGTATTCTTCAGTTGATGCTAAAAATTTAGAAAACACAGTGTGTAGTCAGTTTTTTATAGTTTCTATCAATGAAAGATTGAAAAACTCACTGTGAGAAAAGAAAGTAATATCATATCATTATAATTCAGTTTTTATGAGAAGTAGTATTGACACAATAACTAGATTATTTTCCTCAAGCTGTATCAATATTTGATAATGAATGGAATCTTAAAGAGTCATTCTTGACTGTTGAGAATTCTATGCATTGTCTGTCAAGAGGCACTTGACAGAAATAAGAGAAACAAAGAGATCCTATGTATCATTGGATGTTCTAATGAAAAATAGAAAAGGGGTTGGTGCTCCTTGAGATTGGTTTCTCTAAACAGAGGGGTTGGTGCTCCTTCAGTTGGTGCTCACAAATAAGCCTATGAGGCTTTGTCAAATAAGTTATTGAAATGAAAAGCTTGAAAAAGGCAGCAAGTTAAGGAGTGGTTTTTCTACCCCAGGAGGGTTTTCCACTCGGTATATCTTGTGTCTATTTGAGTTTATGTGATTCATTTATTTCAGTACTTTATTGCTATAAAATGATATGTTTTACTATTCTCATTTCAGTTTATGCGATTGCATTCAATACATGAATGAGAGCATATATTTGGTTTAGGTCATGGGAATAGCTTCAATCCATTTGGTGAAGTATTCGGTGGTAGTTATGATGAATTTATGGTCGTTGGATGATGGAGGGTGTATCTTACCTATGAGGTCAAGTCCCCATTGGGCAAAGGGCCATGGTGATGTAATCGAATGAAGCTCCTGTGTTGGTGCTGTTATCAAATCTCTAGGTATCTAACATTGTCTACATTTCTTTACAAATATATATGAGTCTTTCTCCATTGTAGGCCAATAATAACCTAATCTCATAATTTTATGGGCTAAAGTAGGACCACTCGAATGGGATCCACATATACCCTCATGCATTGCTCGCAAAGTTGTTTGTGCTTCTTCAGCATCTAGAGATCTCATAAGGGCGTTTTCTAAGGTTCGTCTATATAGGGTATCTCTGATGATGGCGTACTTAGCGGAGTTACGGATAAAGGTTTGGTGTTGGTTATTTAATAGATCTAGAGGTAAGCTTTGGTCAGTTAGATACTCAAATATGTCTTTATACCAATGGGACGTAGGACCAACAATTGTACACACCATCGCAGAATCGGGGACATCATAGCCGAGAACCAACAATTGTTCAACCAAAAACTCAAACTTAGGGACGTTGCTCGGAATATCCAATAAGGAACCCACGGTTGCCATAGCATCTACAGCCTTATTCTGAATACATGGTATTTGTTGAAAGGAAATATCATCAAAGTACTGCTTGAAACTGTCGGCAATGCGCTTGTAGGGGGCAATTTTCTCATCCTTAGTCTCATTATCATCATTTACTTGCCAGACTACAAGTTGAGAATTGCCAAAAACATGTAGACTCTTAATCTTCCACTGAGCTGCCATCTCTACTCTTGTCACTAAGGCTTCATACTCCGCTATGTTGTTGGTACAAGGGAAAGCAATCCTGAATGATTTAGGAATGGTATCGCCTTGAGGTGTAACAAATAGGATACCTACTTCTGAACCATGTTGTGTATGTGACCCATCAAAGTATAATTTCCATTTTGTTCTAGTGTCAACTGTGAAGTTAAATTCATTAGAAAAATCTACCACTAAAGGATGGTCTTCCTTCATGGGTACATCTGCTAACATATCTACAATCACCTGTCCTTTTATAGCCTTCCTTTCCACATATTGGATATCATACCCACTAAGTATCATAACCCATTTAGCCAATCAACATGTTAATGTTGCCTTACTTAGGAGATATTTGAGGGGATCAATCTTTGCAACCAACACTGTTTGGCAATTGAGCATATAGTGTTGAATTTTTTGGGTAGCAAAGACTACCGCAAGACAGGCACATTCTATGTTGCTGTAATTCAATTCATATCCCACCAAGGTACGACTAATGTAGTAGACTACTCTATCATGACCTTGATCATCATGTTGTGCGAGAAGATCTCCTAATGCTAACTGGGTTGCTGAAATGTATAGTATCAATCGTTTTCCATCTGTAGGTGGCATTAAAACTAGTGGAGTGAGCAATTAATCCTTGATTTTTTTGAAAGCATCCTGACATTTAGGTGTCCACACAAATGGTAATCCTTTCTTGAGTAAATGTTGAAATGGGTCTATCTACCAGTTGTACAATGAAATGCCTAATGGACTGTAACCTTCCCTGTAGTGTTCTGAGTTGACCAATATTGATAGGAGGAGGCATTTCTATCATAGCTCTTACCTTCTCTGGATCTACTTCAATGCCTCTTCTGGAGATGACATACCCTAGAATTTTCCCTGATTTTACTCCAAAGACACACTTCTTTGGATTCAACCTAACGTTGTAATTCTCTAGCCTCTGGAATATCTTGTCTAGAACCTTCAAATGGTCTACCCTTGTTTATGATTTAGCTATAATTTCATCTACATAATCTTCCATGAGAGTGTGTATAAAGTCATGAAAAATCGTATTCATTGCCCGTTGATAGGTAGCTCCTGCATTCTTAAGGCCAAAAGGCATAACATTCCAACAGTATGTGCTCCATAGACATGTGAAAGTCATCTTGTTTTGGTCTTTAGCTGCGATTTTGATTTGTGTATATCCAGAGAATCCATCCATGAGAGATAGCATCTTGTATCCTGCTATAAGATCTATTATCATGTCTATATTCGGCAAAGGGAAGTCATCCTTAGGACATGCCTTGTTGATGTCTCTAAATTCTGTGCAAACGTGGATGCCCCCAGTTGGTTTCGTCACTAGCACAAGATTCGAAATCTAGTCTGCATAGTTTATAGTTCTTATAAATCCAACATCCAAGAGTTTCTTAAGTTTTGCTTTGACCAGTAGAGCAATCTGTGGATGCATTTTCCTTAACGTTTGTTTGACTAGCTTAATACTTGGTTGCAATGGTAGATGGTGCAATATTAGGTCTGGATCCAGTCGAGGCATGTCAGTCTATGACCATGCAAAATTTATCTCTTTTTGAAGAATTCTTTAAACTCAAGTTTATCTGTCTTTGTTAAAGAAGCTACAAAATATACCATCTAAGGATTCTCTTATGTACCTATGTTGACTTCAACAAACTCTTCTACTAGCATCGGTGACTTTTCATGTTCAACGGGGAGAATATTTAGACCTCTATCCTTGGGTGCCTCAGAGACAATTTTTCCCTCGGATACGTCCTTTATTTTGACTATTTCTTCATCCAAAGGAGCCTTTTGGTTTTCACCTAGGGACTCGTCATTTTCATCATTTTTCTTATTATTTTCAATTTTGTGACTAGAGGTGTAAATAGACTCCCCAAAATATGCTTTGTCATCCAAGACTATGGTAAAACCAGCTTTATGATCTCCTCTTGGTATACCTTCTCGAAGTCCCATGAACTTAGCAATTTCTTCGTTGTTCTCGAATGTATCTATGATGGGTGTACCTTCTTGATCCTAGTCAATAAGTTCAGGATATATGAGAGGCATGTCATCATCGGAGTTATTAAAGGTGGAAGCTGACAAGGTGAATATAGATTGGTTGACATGATCACAAAAATTTTGGACTAACTCCTTGTTCTTCTTCCTATGGGTAGGTATATTCTGTTGTGGGACTATTGTAAGGGTTGAGTCATCAGAAGATGGTTTATCAGGTTCCCAAGATGCATGATCAAGGGTTTCCAAATAATAGTTCTCATGTCATTCTTGTTTGGACAAGTGCTTCCTATGACGAGGACTAGATGGTTTTTGTACAGTTTTTATCTTTAGGTCCAATTATCCAAATAGAGCATCTATGTTCATGGTACTGGTAGAAGAAATTGAATCCCACTCACAATAGATTGAGTCGGGAGATTCAACATAAACTGGGAGGATTGGTTCATGAGATATCTCGATGTCTGCACAAGCACTCACTTCCTCTTGAAATGGTGACGAAGTACTAAGAAACACAATTCTAAGCAGTTTAAACCCTAGCCCTATGTATTTCGGTCATGGTGAGACAGTGATTGGTTACGTCCTTCCATTTTGATGTATTCCTAACCCACTGTACCCATCATAGCCTTCGTTTTGCATTATCTTAAAGCCTTTTCCATATTGGTCCTTAGCTATTTGAATAGACTATGAGGGGTATTCATTGTCTTCTTGATACAACCAAGAGGTAATATCACCTTGATCCACAATTTCTTCACTTAACTCTCCCAATTTGGTCAATTTCATTGTAGGGGAACACGGAATGTGACTACTGACTGTCTTCTATCTACCATGGGTAAGCCATATACCATAGGTGGAACAAGTTGACTAACATAGTATGATGCCTTTATTTTAGATTTTCCACAACCCTTGTCTTGGATCTTGACCTTAGGAGCGTTTGATGGTGGTTTAAATGAAACGGACTTAGTAAGATGTGATAGGTCAACATATATGGATAAATTGGATGATGAAGCTTCTTGGTTAACTGGTACCTGTCGTTGTGGAATTTCCCTTAGGCTTGTACAATACTGAAAGGATCTGGATCACCGTCAATCGTGATCTTGGTGCCATTATATGGGAATTTAAGACATTGGTGATATGTTGAAGGTATAGTTTTCATTGCGGGTATTCAAGGTCTACCTAATAATAGGTTGTACGGAAGGGTGAGATCCAAGACTTGGAAGCTGGTGTTCATAATTGTTGGGCCAATTCTGATAGGGAGGGTGACAACTCCTTTGGATGATCTTTCCTCATCATCGTAATCCTTGATGACTATACTCTTAGAGGTGTCTATACATTCTTCTGAGAATCCTAATGCCTTAACCAATTTTAGGGTGCACAGGTTCAAACCTGCTCCTCCGACTACCAAGACTCGTCTGACTTTGGTTGAATGGACTAGGACTTCAAGATGTAATGGGTCATTATGATCAGACTTTTCAGTTGAGTAATCTTGTTGGGAAAAAGTGGCATGATGTGAGTTGGTTAAATACCCCTCCATTTCTTTGAAACGATTGGCATCTAAGTCTGTAGGAACAGTCGTGTTCTACAAAGCTTTGTCAAGAATGGCTCAATGCTCAGCTGATAAAGTAAATAGTTCCAAAATGGATATTTGTGCGGGGGTTTTACTCAATTGATCAAGGAGATTCTACTTGAATTTGGAAGCTTGTGTAGGTGGCTTAAAACAAAGACCTGGAATAGTTATCTTAGTTATGCGTGTGTTTACAGCACATTCTGGATGCTTCTTAATGATCATGGTATTGATGTTTTCATTTGCAGCTCAGAGGTGATTTACGATTTTCCCTTTTCCATAGTCATATTTGGTATTGGTATAATTGGATGATGTATCATTCTTGGTTCCCGAACTGGAGGATTTTCCTTTCATGTGGTCATGTAAAGGGTCTATGAAGACCTTATGATCACTGTTCTTGGTATTTTTCTGCCCATTGACCTCTATGGTTTTGTTTTCAACAAAGTCTTGTATAATATTCTTCAGTTGTTGAAATTGTTGTTGGTTTTGTCCTTTTATTCCATGATAGTCACAATAGGCTTTGTCATCCCACAATGAAGGTTTAAAATTTCCAGTATCATACTCTCTTGGTTCCAAAGGTTTAATGAGATTATGTTTAATCAACTCTTTGAAAACTGCCTCGATTGGTTGCCCTAAAGGAGTAAATTCACGTGTAGGAAATCTCCTTTGTGGTCGTTGTTGTGAATTTTGGACATAATTGGTTGTTTGATCTAGACTATTCGTCATGTCTTGATTGGGGTTGTAACCTCTAAGTGTGATAATTGGCCCCGTATGTATGGTTTTAGCATCAACAATGTCGTCATTCGTAACATTTTTGTTTCTAGACCAGAATTTGTTTTTATCATTGGTGTGTTTTGATGTTGGAAAATGGGGTTTCTGCATGGTACTTTTATTTCTCCTTTGTCAATAAGGCCTTTCTCAAGGATGATGCCCTTTTGTACCAATTCTAGGAATGAAGTACAACAATGTACCCTTAAGTCACCTCTAAGTTTTTGATTGATGTTTTCAAGGAATATCGTGACCTTCTATTTCTTGGGTATTTCAACTGGACATTTGCTAGCTAGACTTCTCCATCTCTTGAAGAAAGTGGAAAAAGTTTCATCATCTTCTTGTGTTGTGTGGCACAAGGTTGTTATTTTTACTTCATTGTCTATCTTAAAGCAAAAATGTTCGACAAACTTCTCAGCTAGTTCACCCCAGGATCGTATCCCATATGGTAATTTAGAAAACCATTCCATTCCTATCCTGATAAGGGTTCGCGGAAATAGTCTCATCAAGTATGTGGGGTCATATGATATTTCCATGCATGCGGTTGAGAATTCCCTAATGTGTTCCAAAGGATTCTTCCTCCCATTATACTTAGGTGAATTCGGTATAATGTATCCATGGGGGAAAGGTGTCATATAAAGTGCTTTGTCGAATGGACATGGACATATGTCTTGCGCTGAGATATTTCATTTGCCTGACATAGACATGTTGTCCATCTATTGTTGAAGAGTTTGCATTTGGTTTTGGAGGACATCTACTTGTTTCAAGTACATGGTGTTTGCGTTGTTTGGATCAATGTAGGTGTTCTAAAATGCCATGTTCTATGATGGGTTGTGATTTGGCGAGGGAATGTATCCCGTTAGAATGTTCTAATTTTTTATAGGAATATTTCATGTCTGAATGTTCTAATTTGGTATAGGAATATTTCATGTTTGAGTGGTCTGATTTGATATAGGAATATTTCCCATCTCAATGTTCTGATTTGGTATAGGAATATTTCCTCTCTGAATGGTCTAATTTGGAATAGGAATATTTCCCATCTAAATGTTCTGATTTGGTATAAGAATATTCATGCCAACTTTGGATCTCTTACCAGTCGTGTTGGTGCCAAAGGGGTTTGATGAAGTTGCTCGCGCAGTAAATTGTAAACCTTGTGTTATGTTGAAAGGGGTTGTGTTTACAATTGACGATGTTTGAGTTGGTATGCCAGTTGGTATTGTTGTTGTTATTTGGGGAATAGAACCACTTGATGTCACAGTTTGTTTTGGTTGAATAGGCGGTGTTTGCAAAGAACGAATATCAAATCCTATTGGCAGTTTGGCACCATCTGCTAGCAACTTTGTTAGATATCATTGGGGATCATTTTCCAAACATTCATTTATCAAGGATGAGAATTCAGGATCTTTTACTGTTGTGTCTATGTCTTCAATCTAAATTTGTCCACGTGTGTCTCTAGTGACGTGTTTTTCAATCAAAGGTTTGTGTGGTCTTTCTTTCCCTGATGGTTGATTTGCGAAAGGATCAACAAATTCGTTGGGGTCTGACATTTCTTTTTGTTTCTTTTAAGACCTTGTTTCGACCATGAAAAGTTGCTCAAAATGGGGTAATGCAGACTATGTCTAAAAACTAATATGTCTTATGTCTATGTTCTTTGGATTTTCTAACAATAAAGGATGTTGCTAAAAATGATTTCTAAAATGACGTATGGTAGGACGGACAATATGCAAAATCTCGAGTAGACTATGATGGTAAATGATTCTAAAATGGGAATAACCTATCACCTATGGAATAAATGCATGCAATGATTTGATTTTGACCAAGGAACCTGATTGTAGGACAAAGACAGTTGACAAGATGAATTTTCCAAACTAGACTATTGACCTGGAAAGATTCACAAATAGGACTAAAGTGACTAGCTTCAATGATTGTGACAAATTGGAACATGAACGTATCCAATGATGAGGAAAGTTATCAATTCTATGATATGCAATTTCCTAGGAAGTATCTATATGCATGCAACTTAGGATGACTATGACTAAGAGATGGACTATAACTAACACGTATATGACACCTAATAATGCAAGGTTTTTGAGCAAAAATTTTCCTGTTTCTGTCCAAGGTTGATCTTTAGAAACAGAAGCGAAAATGATAGTAAAGTTTAAGACTCAGTTTGTGGTTTTTGAAGTGTTATGTTGACAGTCAAATGTAGTTCACCTAACAGTTCCGATTCACTTTTTGACAGATTTGGTTCACAATTGTGCATGCGGTGATTTGACTAAAACCTCATTTCAAATACTTACAAAGTTTGGCCTTTTTGACAGATTTAGTTTTCGTTATGACAGATGCGGTTTGCAATACCATGCGGTTTTCTGATAGATGCGGTTTTTCTTATGAAAAATGTGGTTTTTCAATATGCATGCGGTGATACACATGAACTCTATAAACCTAAACTTTCTGACACACACTTGTAGTTTGAAAATTTACAGATGTCGCTTGCATGTACATATGCGACTCACAATTTGACAATTGCAGCTCGTAATATCCAGACTGTTGAAAATGATTTTTTCGATAGACACATGCGGATTTTCCCCTAACAGATGTGACTCGCTAAGACAGATGCGGTGTTAAAATTGACAGTTACGACTCACTTTTTGACAGTTGAAGTTTTACAAACGTTGTTTTGATTGACTCCGTTTGTTGATCAATATTTTTGATGAATACAGCAAAAAACAATCATAGAAATCAATGTATTTTCAGTTTGTGATGATACAACTGTTAAGACCAAAAATGTTTGCAACCTAGGCTCTATGGACAATACTTGTTGAGTTCTTACTTGGATAAATTCAGCTATGCATATTCACGGTGGATGATTAGTAGCTTGACCCCACTAGCTCCCCTCCACGGCACTCACCAATATGAGGCAGCCAAGCTAATGTACTCATGAAACTCTCATGGCATGCATAGCATCTCTACACATGAACCGTAAGAATGTAAGATGGCTTCACAAGTCCGACCTGTTACACCAGCAAATAGGTAGGATTTTGGAAAATCTGCAACAAGGTGTTTAGTAAGGGCATTCCGTTCATGGGGCACTATTCAACTTCAACGAAAGTCCATTTTTGTCCATCTCATCAGAATAGTGAGCGTGATTCTTGGACTTTCCCTAAGAATCCGCTTCTATATACCGGTTGGAATTTGCTTGGTGTCTAGCGTGTTACCGGTCTGAGTCGTCCTGGGGTGAGTACTTTTTCCCACCAAGACAGGCTCAAGTTCTAGAGTTTGTAACTGTTTCTCTTACACCCAGGATCGCATGACTGTGCAAGGGGAGAGGATACTCCGATATACTGAATCGTAAAGGGTGAAAAATATGTGCAATGCACCAGACAAAGCAGACAATGATTCTTTTTATTCCAAATGACAGTTTTTTATCTACCGAATAGAAAGCTTACTAAATAAATAAAAACAAAGGCATTAGGTCCTGCATGCCAATTGATTAGTAGTTCATTTTTGGTGTCTTCAACTTTCGTCTTGCAGAAAACAATGGTTTGTGTTGTTATGGTCTTTTATGCTTCATCCTGCAAACACTAGGTTAATCCACCTTAACACAACCGTAAACAAATATTAGCGAAAATCAAAACAACCTAAATAGCAAAAATGAAAAAAATGAATGTACGAAAATGACTAAAAAGAGAAAAAAATGATTACCAGGCAAATGCAGCGTTTCGAGCCACAGATGCAGCTCGATGTTGATAGGCGAATGCAGTTCTAGAATTATTGACATGCGGATGCAATTCAGGGCTTTGCGGATGTGGTTCCGAATGGCAGATGTGTCGCAGAATATGGAAGATGTGGTGCGCGAGGACAGATGCATCATTTTTTTGAACAGATGTGGTGTGTCGTACGATAACCTGCAAAAATGAAAAACGAAAAAATGGAAAGACGAAAAGATGTGCAAATTTCAAGCGTGTTCACGTCAGGTTCACCAAATGTATCATAGAATAAAATCTGGAATAAGATTTGCAACTAGAATAAATAATGTTAATCCTAATCTAACCAATATTAATCTAAATCAAACAACAAAGAACAAATAAGCAAACATAATGAATAACTAAACAATTTAATTGGAAAGCTCTCATCGAATATTCGTTCACTCCTTCGAATTATCTCGATTTCTCTTCTCCATTTTGTTGTTTCAGTATTCTTTCCCTCAGGATTTCAGTATTGATGCAAGCATAACCGTGTTGAATGTCTACACAAAATATCGAAGATAAGTTTCTTCTCAAAAGTGTATGATTTTGGGAGGAGGAATAATGATAATGACATGCCATTTTATAGATTTTGGGTTTTGGAATGATCAGCTCAGATTGAAAGAGAGATCAACGAATGAGATTGATGAATGTCATGCGATGTGAGTTATGTGTCAGATAGAACATGAGTTAGAACATGAGTCTGAAAAGACTGCAAGATAAAGGCTAAGTTAGAACGATAACTTAATCTTTAGTTAAGAGTCTTTGAAAATAGAAGAAATAGACTTTGTATGCCAAAGACAAAGTTAGAACTCGAAGATGAAGAATTCATTCGAATGCATACATGCATATGAGTTAGAACTAGTTAACTGACTAGTTGTGACAAAGATTCCTCTCGCAGAAATGATCAGATACCGAACCCGGAGATAACTGGCAGATTTCAAAATAGATCTTGAGTCAGAAGGTGAGTGAATGATTTAGATAATTGAACGATAGAAGAATGTGACATAAATAATTAATAAATGAATTAAATTTTAATTTAATTCAACATTTGAAAATGAAAGATTTAATTAAATAAATAAAGATAATTTATTTAATTTAACTATTGTAAAGGTGGAATTGAATAAATTTAATAATAAATATTTAATTATAGATAAAGGGGGTTAAATGAATAATTAAATAATAAATATTTAATTATAGTTGACGTATGACAAAGGGGGTAATTAAATAATAAAGTATTTAATTAAGAAGGAAGAATTAATTAGTTAGCGACATAACTAAATAAACATGATTTATTTAATTAATCAAGTTGAATAAAGGTTATTAATGAATTAATGAATTAATGAAAAAGGGGTATTTATTTAATAGAGGAAATATATGTTAAAATGGGTAGTTAAATAATTAACATTATTTAATCATGACCATGGATAATAGAAAATTATGTTGAAAGTTGTGTTCGCAGGCCTAGACCAATTTTCGGTGTCTACAGTTTGCCCCTCTTTGATACAATGTTGTTTTGGCATTGTGTCAAAGAAAATATGCCCCGATCGTGCCCTAGCATGAAACAGGTTAGGGTATGCCCCCTCGGGAAAATTGACAAATTTTTGAAAAATTTCAAAAAAATCAGGTAATATTCCCAATAAGTCAATTTGATAGTTAGAAATGATATGGGGTTGACGGAATTGAATTTGGATGTGATACGGACGTGTACGGGTCATTTGAAGTTAAAAGGTTAGGTAGCCAATAGAGAAGGGTAGAAGACATGCCACCCAAACTCTGGCTATAAATAAGAAGTAGGTTGAAAACCAATTCATTTGCACCTGGAAGAGTTTGGTAAACTGAGAATTTGATCTCCCTATGTTGTGCATCAAGGATATCGGATTCAGACCTTCAGGCGGCCAGCCAACATAGGACCATCAGTATATACCCGAAAATGAACCCTTGAAATTTATTTTTGCACGTATTTCTAAGCCTTTAAAATTTAATTAGCATATGCGGTCTTTCAGGATCGACGCATATGTCGTCATATTCTCTGCATTTGATTGCGGAACGACGCATGTGCTTAAACATGCCTAGGCTAGGTTAGGCATTTTAGGGACTAAACACATTTGCATTATAATACACTGCATATGTTAGTATGCAACGCATCTGCATTAGGAATAAACGCATGTAACCGCATGTGCATTAGTGAAATGCAAATGTTTCAGGTAGACAAGCTTAGAAAATGCACCGCATTTGGTTTTTTTGCACCGCATTTGCAGTAGGTACAAATGGGTGTGGGAAATGTGCAATGCATATGTAATATGCGACGCAAATGAGTTGTGGTGCAACCCATTTGTAAGAATGCACCGCATCTATTAACGTGAGCCACATTTGGCGGGTAAAATTTTTGAAAAAAAATTCTAAGGAAAATGTTTGAAAATCTTGACATCGTGGTTGAAATGCAGGTTGTATTGGATCCTATATATACATGGGAGACATGTCCTGACACATTCGATCTAAGAGATCGTCTGAGTAGTGAAGAGATACGGCTCTTGTGGAGACTTGGTCTTCATCACTGTCTTTCAATGCCCACTATTTGGGCGAACAGAGGGATGCTCACCGCATTGTGCGAGCGATGGCACTCTGAGACATCTTCATTTCACTTGCTAACTGGGGAGGTGACTGTCACATTGGATGATGTGTACAGGATACTTAGACTATCGATTAGAGGAGAGTGTGTGATGTACGATACCCAACGCGGATTGACCAAGCTAGCGATATTTTATCAAGTGGACGATATCAGTAGGCTTGGCATAGAGCATTATGAGATCAGATGGTCGGTGTTGGTAGACAGATATGAGAGGATTGACTACATATTATGTACTCTAATAGGGGGAATAGTTCTACTAGATCGACGGGGTCATGGTTTTCTAGTTGGATGGGGAGAGATGTTGGTTGGTATGCTAGAGAGAGAGACCATGTCTATTGGGGATGCTATATTTTCAGTTACATGATATTACATACAGAGACGCATAGTCACTGAGTTGTGGGACCACTCTTTTCACGGTTTGGGCATGGGAGAGCATAGTTTTTTTTCATCCTTCGGTTAGTGTAGAGTGACGAGAGAGATATCCATATGTTTTTCAGTACACGGGACACATCACTCAAAGCCATGTGGGAGATACTGGATATTGGATACATGCGCTCAAAATTTTAGATCAGTTCACTTGGAGACCATACATGGACTGTGAGGAATGTTCTGATGAGGATAGACATTTGTCATTGTGCAGATAGACACAGTACCTAATTGGGAGGATTGTTTTGAGTGTGTACCATATAGAGAGACACTTACTAGATAGAGTTGTGAGGCAGTTCAACGAGATTTAGGAAAGCCTCGGAGTAGAGTAGATTTTGCTCATTCGTCTAGAGAGGTTCCATACTGGGGGCCCATGATTCATGTTGCTACCGCAGAGGCAGAGATATAGGCTTTACATCCAATATAGTGGGGATGGAGAGACGGAGCAGCAGACCCAGGGACAATTGCTGCATATGATGCATGGTGGGTGGAGGATCGTCCAATTCCATACACACATCTGGATCAGTTGGCACCAATTGAGAGATGAGGTACAGGACTGAGAGGGCAGTGGAGAGGTGGAGGTGCCATATTTGGTAGAGTTGGAGGGAGGGGTGATGATAGCAGAGGTGGTAGGTGAGGATGGAGAGGACGGGGACAGAGTCGAGTAGGTGGAATTTCACCTATCCGAGAGGCAGTGGTAGAGGACATACCGATGTTGGACATCAGAGGTGGAGCTGATGTACAAGGTGGAGATGAGCATGTTGCAGGGGAGGCAGTTGTAGAGGAGTTAGCCTAGGTGGATATTGGGGGAGAGGATGCCACAGAGGATGTGGATATGGATATGGATATAGACCCTCTAGGTATTCTGGCAGGATATGGGGAGGACGATGTTGAGGAGGAGGCACCTATGGAGGAGCAGGAGAGAGAGATCGGAGATCAGATTCTGGAGGGGAGACGGGAGGATGATGCTCCTAGGGATGGTGATAGGGAGGTTTTTGAGGAGAGACTGAGACTAATGATAGAATAGCTTGATGCTTTGCGGATAGAGAGAGACAGTGCTCATGCAGAGAGAGATAGTGCCTCTGAGGAGAGAGACAATCTTCGTGCAGAGAGAGACAGCGCACTCATGGAGAGGGATCAGGCCATAGCACGAAGACAAGAGACCGAGCAATGGTTTACAGAGGTCGGATGCCTTTATAGTGGGTCCTCATCTGATGGAATGGTATGAGAGTTATTCAGAGCCATGGAGAGATCATCATATTATAGGGACTTATATGAGTCAGCGGTACCAACAGAGAGACGAGCTCCTAGCTTTTCAAAGGTTCGTAGTCAGAGATCATAGAGTCAGAGTCATACTAGGACATAGAGTATAGAGGGTGTGGTAGGACCACCGAGGACAGGTCCATATGATAGGCCTTCCACCTCATAGAGAGCACCTCTGAGGTAGTTTCCACCACCTTCACCATGGGACAGTAGTGGCAATGGGACATGATGACAGTTGTTATATATGTAGACACTGTATTTTGATCAGAGAGCCTGATCGTTTTATTTAAGGATACATTCTGACATTGTACTGTGACACATTATTTTGAGCGATATATATGATTTTTGGCAGCTTCTACATGATGTGCAGTTCTATTTTATGGTGATGCATTGCTTCTATATGATTATGTTTCCTAGATGATGTATGTATATGTGTTATGAATGAATATTTCTACATCATGCGTTTATGCAGTTAATGATGTTATGGATGTCTTTATTTACTTATGATAATGGATGTAATGTTCTATATGATGTTATGTATATGTGATGGTGAAATGCATGTAATATTTCCATTATTTACCTTTTGATGACGAGATGCTTATTATGCAATGATATCATAAATATGTTCCTAATGTTTGAAATACAATGTAACTATATGAAATGTTTATAGAATGTATGCATATGCAAATGATCTAATGTTTTTGTTGTATCACAGTACTTTATCATTATTTAGAATACGAGAAATGTTAGCGTCAATGAATTCATAATGTTAGTAAGAAATAATGAAGGTTGATTGATTGAAAAACATATGATCTTTGATATTTTTCCAAATATGCTATGCTTGCTTGTTACCATCATTGGGAAGGACATGACACAAATGGATAGTACACACTATGATATGAGATAGACCATAGCGTACAAAGTCATCCATCTATGAAAAAAGACAATCGTAGAAAAGGAGTGTCTAAACTCATACTAAGGACAAGATTGCCCTAGTCATTTTGTCAAGACAAACCACAGACAGCAAACAAATAAAAGATGGGTCATGAGACGTCATTGCTCCTCTAAATCCTTGATAGGACATCCTTGAGGAAACTAGTAACATGACTCAAAAACCAATTTTAAAAATACATTTGACAAACAGCAGTCAAAGAAAAAGAGTCCGGAGACATCCTTGCTTCTCTAAATCCCTCAAGGGACATCCTTGAGAAAGCTAGTAACCAAAGTAATTCACAAATCAATAAAAAGATAAGACAAAATAAGATATAAAGTCATAAATCCAAATAAATGTATTCGCCAAAAACTTAATCTTGTGGGATTGTTTGATTGTTTACTGTTTGACATAGCGTAATACGAGGGATGACACATACCGCAATAAGACGTTGAGTCTGGTTTCGACTTGGTGACTATCTGTATAAGGCATGACAAAGCCTAGTTTTAGAAAGACACGTGTCGTATAAGACGTTGGAGCCTAATGATGTTGATGCGACAAGCTACATGAGGCTATGACAATTTGACAACGTATGTTGACAAGAAAGACATATCTTGCTAAGACAGAAATTGATCGCTCTAACAATGTGTTTGATATTGACTTGATGACTATTTGAGATGTTGCCTTGTTAGTGCATGACTTGTTTTAATTCATTGATTGATTAAAAGTGTGTGTGTGTATTGACAGTGTATGACTTGAGATGATACCCTAAAGTACTGAAGATATGTACTTAAGTTGATGATATGCCACATGTATGATAATGAATGTGAATGAACCCTATTGGATTGACCTAGTGTGGTCTTGGGGGCTCATCGATTGATCAGCCTTGCCTACATTGTACATGCAGAGACCTCGTAGTTCGACATGAACAATGACTTTGAATGTACAAAGAGTCATGATTTAAATGTGTGTGATACATGACAAACCTAGAAAAACAGACCTAATGCCTCAAGGGCACATCGATTGATGGCCTTGCCTACGTCCCAATCGTAGAGGCAACGTAGTTCGACTATGTCTACAACTGACTTGACTGACTTGCCTGTATTTTTTTGGGGATTTTCTGACATGTTTCGATTTTTTTTTTGTGTTTTTGAAGTTTTCTAATGTTTTTGGATTTTTAAGGACATTTTATAATGGTGCAATGTTATGTATAGGGTGTCACGGAACAGAACAAGGATTTTCCCCCAGTCAGGAATAAGACATGTGAGATGGAGTGGGGAAATGTGACAAAATGGACGTTAGATGTCAATCATTCCAAACAATGGATAAGACAACCATTTATTATGAGTAATGGTGAAAAAGGTCTGATTGGAATGATGGTAGACGGAAGAGCGAGTTTGACTACACATGGCGCCTGTTTTCCAGGTTTTTAGCATGGTACTTATCCATAGCGCCACCGAAGCAATTTTCACTATTGGACGGATTATTTGTCTTTACTTTTTTTTTTTTTTTTAGTGTTACAAACACCTATTCGCCAGGTTTTCATCAAGGTAACCATTTTTTTGTTTTTTGTTTTTTTGTATTTTCTAGATTAAGATACGGATTCTCAGAAGCTATGCATAGAACCTTTTCAGATGTAGGCTTTTGATTGCTGACAAAAGTGGCTCTCCTTTAGGAGTAGAGAGTTGGTATGCTCCTGACCCAAAAGCTTTTGTGACAATATAAGGCCCTAACCAATTAGGTTCAAACTTTCCTGGCTTTTCTCATTCAGCTTGATTCTTGGGATTCTCCATTAAAACCAGGTCACCAATGTCAAAGTGTCTATTGAGGACTTTCCTATTACAGCTTTGATGAAGACAATTCTGATATGCTTGCAAATGGTCTGGTGCTTTTTGTCTTTGTTCATCCAGTAATTCTAGCTCTTGTAATCTGGATACACGGTATTCTTCATCGTCAATGTGACCTTTCAAGGATACCCTCAGGGAAGGAATTTCAACCTCAATAGGTAAGATAGCTTTGGATCCGAATACTAGGGAATATGGAGTGGTGCCAGTGGGAGTACGAATGCTTGTGCGGTAATCCCATAAGGCAGGATTTAGTTGAAGGTGCTAGTAATGACCAACGTCATTGACAATCTTCTTTAGGATTCTAACAAAGGTTTTATTAGATGCCTCAGCTTGTCCATTACCTTGTGGGTAATATGGGGTAGAAAAATGATATTTGATATGGAACTCTTCACATAGATGGCGTACTTCTTATTTTTGAATGGGCGGCCACTGTCTGTCATAATGGATTCGGGTACACCATACTGACAAATGATATAGTTTAAGATAAACTTGGATATTTGCATGTCGGTCATGTAGGTCATGGGAATAGCTTCAATCCATTTGGTGAATTATTCGATGGCAGTTATGATGAATTTATGGTCGTTGGATGATGGAGGGTGTATCTTACCTATGAGGTCAATTCCCCATTAGGAAAAGGGCCATGGTGATGTAATCAGATGAACCTCCTATGTTGGTACTCTTATCAAAACTCCAGGTATCTGACATTGTCTACATTTCTTTACAAAGATATATAAGTCTTTCTCCATTGTAGGCCAATAATAACCTAATCGCATAATTTTATGGGATAAATTAGGACCACTCGAATGGGATCCACATATACCCTCATGCACCGCTCGCAAAGTTGTTTGTGCTTCTTCAACATCGAGACATGTCATTAGGGCGTTATCTAAGGTACGTCTATATAGGGTATCTCTGATGATGGCGTACTTAGCAGACTTATGGATAAAGGTTCAACATTGGTTATTCGACATATCTAGAGGTAAGGTTTGGTTAGTTAGATAGTCGAATATCTCTTTATAGCAAGGGGACGTAGAACCAATAATTGTACACACCATCGCAAAATTGGGGACATCATAGGCGGGGACCAATAGCTATTCAACCAAAAACTCAAACTTAGGGACATTGCTCAGAATATCTAATAAGGAACCCACGGTTTCCATGGCATCTACAGCCCTGTTCTGAATACGTGGTATTTATTGAAAGGAAATATCATCAAAGTACTGCTTGAAACTATCGTCCATGCGCTTGTAAGCGGCAATTTTCTCATCCTTAGTCTCATAATCATCATTTACTTTCCGCACTACAATCTGAGAATCGCCAAAAACATGTAGACTCTTAATCTTCCACTGAGCTACCATCTTTAATCCCGTCACTAAGGCTTCATACTTCGCTATGTTGTTGGTACAAGGGAAAGCAATCCTGAATGATTTAGGAATGGTATCGCCTTGAGGTGTAACAAATAGGATACCTACTCTTGAACCACGTTGTGTATGTGACCAATCAAAGTATAATTT
Source organism: Sequoiadendron giganteum (assembly GCA_007115665.2). Taxonomy (NCBI): domain Eukaryota; kingdom Viridiplantae; phylum Streptophyta; class Pinopsida; order Cupressales; family Cupressaceae; genus Sequoiadendron; species Sequoiadendron giganteum. The sequence continues at coordinate 288,724,097 of CM021106.1, forward strand.
CCATTTTGTTCTAGTGTCAAGTGTGAAGATAAATTCGTCAGGAAAATCCGCCACTAAAGGATGGTCTTCATTCATGGGTGCATCTGCTAACTGATCTGCATTCACCTATCCTTTTATAGCCTTCCTTTCCACATATTTGATGTCATACTCGCTAAGTATCATAACCCATTTAGCCAATCGACTTGTTAATGTTGCCTTACTTGGGAGATATTTGAGGGGATCAATCTTCGCAACCAACAGTTTTTGGCGATTGAGCATATAGTGTTGAATTTTTTGGGTAGCAAAGACTACCACAAGATAGGCATGTTCTATGTTGATGTAATTCAATTCATATCCCACCAAGTTACAACTAATGTAGTAGACTTCTCTCTCATGACCTTGATCATCGTGTTGTGCGAGAAGAGCTCCTAATGCTGATTGGGTTGCTGCAATGTATACTATCAATGGTTTTCCATCTGTAGGTGGCATTAAGACTAGTGGAGTGAGCAAGTAATCCTTGACTTGTTGGAAAGTGTCCTAACATTTAGGTGTCCACACAAATGGTACTCCTTTCTTGAGTAAATATTGAAATGGGTGTATTTTATCTGTCAGTTATATAATGAAACGCCTAATGGACTGTAACCTTCCCTGTAGTGTTCTGAGTTGACCAATATTGACAAGAGGAGGCATTTCTCTCATAGCTCTTACCTTCTCTGGATCTACTTCAATGCCTCTTCTAGAGATGATATACCCTAGAAGTTTCCCTGATTTTACTCCAAAGACACACTTCTTTGGATTCAACCTGACGTTGTAATTCTCTAGCCTCTGGAATATCTTGTCTAGAACCTTCAAATGGTTTGCCTTTGTTTATGATTTAGCTATAATTTCATCTACATAATCTTCCATGAGAGATTGTATAAAGTCATGAAAAATAGTAGTCATTTCCTATTGATAGGTAGCTCCTGTATTCTAAAGGCCAAAAGGCATAACATTCCAACAGTATGTGCCCCATGGACATGTGAAAACCATCTTATGGTTGTCTTCACCTACAATTTTGATTTGGTTATATCCAGAGAAACCATCCATGAGGGATAGCATCTTGTATCCTGTTGTAAGATCTACTATCATGTCTATATTCGGCAAAGGGAAGTCATCCTTAGGACATTCCTTGTTGATGTCTCTAAAGTATGTGCTAATGCGGATGCCCCCAGTTGGTTTAGTCACTGGCACAAGATTCGAAATCCAGTCTGCATAGTCTATAGTTCTTATAAATCCAACATCCAATAGTTTCTGAAGTTTTTCTTTGACCATTAGAGCAATATGTGGATGCATTTTCCTTAACTTTTGTTTGATTGGCTTAATACTTGGCTGTAATGGTAGATGGAGCAATATTACATTTGGATCCAACCCAAGCATGTTAGCATATGACCATGCAAAATGTATCTATCTCTTTTTGAAGAAGCCTTTAAACTCAGGTTTTTCTGTCTCTGTTAAAGAAGCTGCAAAATATACCATCCAAGGATTCTCTTTTGTACCTATGTTGACTTCAACAGACTCTTCTACTAGCATCGGTGACTTTTCATGTTCAACAGGGAGAATATTTAAACCTCTATTCTTGGGTGCCTCAGAGAGGTTTTCACCCTCGGATACGTCCTTTATTTTGACTATTTCTTCGTCCAAAGGCGCATTTCAGTTTTCACCTATGGACTTGTCATTTTTCTCATTTTCATCATTTTTCTTTTTATTTTCACTTTTACGACTAGAGGTGTAAATAGACTCCCCAAAATATGCTTTGTCATCCAAGTCTATGGTAAAACTAGCTTTATGATCCCCTCTTGGTATACCTTCTCAAAGTCCCATGAACTCAGCAATTGCTTCGTCGTTCTCGAATGTATCTATGATGGGTGTACCTTGTTGATCCACGTCGATAAGTTCGGGATATATGAGAGGCATGTCATCATCGGAGTTATTAAAGGTGGAAGTTGACAAGGTGAATATAGAGTGGTTGACATGATCACAAAAGTTTTGGACTAACTCCTTCTTGATCTTCTTCCTAGGGTAGGTATATTATGTTGTGGGACTATTGTAAGGGTTGATTCGTCAGAAGATGGTTTATCAGGTGCCCAAGATGAATGATCAAGGGTTTCCCAATAATAGTTCTCATGCCATTCTTGTTTGGACAAGTGTTTCCTATGATGAGGACTAGATGGTTTTGGTACACTTTTTATCTTTAGGTCCAGTTCTCCAAATAAAGCATCTATGTTCATGGTACTAGTAGAAGAAAGGGAATCCCACTCGCAATCACTTGAGTCGGGAGACTCCTTATAAATTAGGAGGAGTGGTTCATGAGATATCTCAATGTCTGCACAAGCACTCACTTCCTCTTGAAATGGTGACGAAGTACTAGGAAACCCAATTCTAAGCGGTTGAAACCCTAGCCCTAGGTATTTCGGTCATGGTGAGACAATGATTAGTTTCCTCCTTCCATTTTGATGTATTCCTAACCCATTGTGCCCATCATAGCCTTTGTGTTGCATTATCTTAAAGCCTTTTCCATATTGGTCCTTAGCTCTTTGAATAGACGACGAGGGGTATTCATTGTCTTCTTGATACAACCAGGGGGTAATATCACCTTGATCCATAATTTCTTCACTTAACTCTCCCCATTTGGTCAATGTCATTGTATGGGGAATAGGGAATGTGACTACTGACTGTCTTCTATCTGCCATGGTTAACCCATATGCCTTAGGTGGAACCAGTTGACTGACACAGTATGGTGCCTTTATTTTATATTCGCCACAACCCTTGTCTTGGATCTCGACCTTAGGAGTGTTTGATGGTGGTTTAAATGAAAGGAAGTAATATTTGATGGGTCAACATATATGGATAAAGTGGATGATGAAGCTTCTTGGTTAACTGGTACCTGTCATTGTGGAATTTCCCTTATGCTTGTACAATACTGAAAAGGATCTAGATCGTCGTCAATTGTGATCTTGGTGCCATTATATGAGAATTTAAGACATTGGTGATATGTTGAAGGTACAACTTTCATTGCATGTATCCAAGGTCTACCTAATAATAGGTTGTACTGAAGGGTGAGATCCAAGACTTGGAAGGTGGTTTTCATAATTGCTAGGACAATTCTGATAGGTAGGGTGACAACTCCTTTGGATGATCTTTCCTCATTATCGTAAGCCTTGATGACTATACTCTTAGAGGTGTCTAAACATTCTTCTGAGAATCCTAATGCCTTAACCAATTTTAGGGTACACATGTTCAAACCTACTCCTCCGTCTACCAAGACTCGTTTGAATTTGGTTTGATGGACTAGGACTTCAAGATGTAATGGGTCATTATGATCAGACTTTTTGGTTGAGTAATCTTGTTGGTAAAAAGTGGCATGATGTGAGTTGGTTAAATATCCCACCATTTCTTTGAAATGATTGACATCTAAGTCTATAGGGAAAGTCGTGTTCTGCAAAGCTTTGTCAAGAATGGATTGATGCTCAGGTGATAAAGTAAATAGTTCCAAAATGGATATTTGTGCGGGGGTTTTACTCAATTGATCAAGGAGATTGTACTTGAACTTGGAATCTTGTGTAGGTCGCTCAAAAGAAGGACCTGGAATAGTTATCTTAGTTATGCATGTGTTTACAACACATTCCGGATGCTTCTTAATGATGATGGTATTGACATTTTCATTTGCAACTCAGAGGTCATGTAAAGGGTCTATGAAGACCTTACGATCATTGTTCTTGGTATTTTCTACCCATTGACCTCTATGGTTTTGTTTTCAACAAAGTCTTGTATAATATTCTTCAGTTGTCGACATTGTTATAGGTTGTGTCCTTTTATTCAATGATAGTCACAATAGGCTTTTTCATCCCACCATGAAGGTTTAAAATGTCCAGGATCATACTCTCTTGGTTCCAAAGGTTTAATGATATTATGTTTAATCAACTCTCTGAAAACTGCCTCGATTGGTTGCCCTAAAGTGGTAAATTCACGTGTAGGAAATCTCCTTTGTGGTCGTTGTTGTGAATTTTGGACATAATTGTTTGTTTGATCTGGACTATTCGTCATGTCTTGATTGGGGTTGTAACCTCTAAGTGTGATAACTGGTCCCGTATGTATGGTTTTAGCATCAACAATGTCGTCATTTGTAACATTTTTGTTTCTAGACCAGAAGTTGTTTCTATCATTTGGTGTGTTTTGATGTTGGACAATGGGGTTTATGCCTGGTACTTTTATTTCTCCTTTTTCAATAAGGCCTTTCTCAAGGATGATGCCCTTTTGTACCAATTCTTAGAATGAATTACAGCAATGTATCCTTACGTCAGCTTTGAGTTTTGGATTGATGTTTTCAAAGAATATCATGACCTTCTATTTTTCGGGTATTTCAACTAGACATATGCTAGCTAGACTTCTCCATCTCTTGAAGAAAGTGGTGAAAGTTTCATAGTCTTCTTATGTTGTGTGGGACAAGGTCTCTATTGTTACTTCATTGTCTATGTAATAGGCAAAATGTTCGACAAACTTCTCAACTAATTCACCCCAAGATCATATACCATATGGTAATTTAGAAAACCATTCCAGTCCTATCCCGATAAGGGTTCGTGGAAATAGTCTCATCAATTATGTGGGGTCATATGATATGTCCATGCATGTGGATGATAATTCCCTAATGTGTTCCAAAGGATTCTTCCTCCCATTATACTTAGGTAAATTTGGTATAATGTATCCATGGGGGAAAGGTTTCATATAAAGTGCTTTGTCAAATGGACATGGACATAGGTCTTGTGCTAAGATAGTTCGTTTGCCTAACATAGACATGTTGTCCATCTGTTGTTGAAGATTTTGCATTTGGTTTTGGAGGACATCTACTTGTGTCAAGGACATGGTGTTTGCATTGTTTGGATCAATGTAGATGTTTTGAAATGCCATGTTCTGTGATGGGTTGTGATTTGGCGAGGGAATATATCCCGTTAGAATGTTCTGATTTGGTATAGGAATATTTTTTTCTGAATGTTCTGATTTGGTATAGGGATATTTCCTATCTAAATGGTCTGATTTGGTATAGGAATATTGCCCATCTGAATGTTTTGATTTGGTATAGGAATATTTCCTGTCTGAATGGTCTGATTTGGTATAGGAATATTTCCCGTCTGAATGTTCTGATTTTGTATTGGAATATTCATGCCAACTTTGGATCTCTTACCAGTCGTGTTGGTGCCAAAGGGGTTTGATGAAGTTGCTCCCGCAGTAAATTGTAAACCTTGTGTTATGTTGAAAGGGATTTTTTTTACAATTGAAGATGTCAGAGTTGGTATGCCAGTTGGTAGTTCTGCAGTGATTTGGGGAATAGAGACACTTGATGTCACAGTTTGTGTTGGTTGAATAGGCGGTGTTTGCAAAGTATGAATATCAAATCTTATTGGTAGTTTGGCCCCTTCTACTAGCAACTTTGTTAGATATCGTTGGGGATCATTTGCCAAACATTCATCCATAAAGGATGCGAATTCAGGATCTTGTACTGTTGCGTCTATGTCTTCAATGTAAATTTTTCCATGTGTGTCTCTAGTAACGTGTTTTTCAAGCAAAGGTCTGAGTGGTCTTTCTTTCCCTGATGGTTGATTTGCGAAAGGATTGACAAATTCCTTGGGGTCCGACATTGCTTTTTGTTTCTTTTGAGACCTTGTTTCAACCATGAAAAGGTGCTCAAAATGGGGTAATGCAGACTATGTATTAAAATTGATATGTCGTATGTCTATGGTCTTTGGATTTTCTAACAATAAAGGATGTTGCTAAAAATGATTTCTAAAATGGTGTATGGTAGGACGAACAATATGCAAAATCTCGAGTAGACTATGATGGTAAATGATTCTAAAATGGGAATAACCTACCACCTATGGAATAAATGCATGCAATGATTTGATTTTGACCAAGGAACCTTATTGTAGGACAAAGACAGTTGACAAGATGAATTTTCCAAACTAGACTGTTGAGATGGAAAGATTCACAAATAGGACTAAAGTGACTAGGTTCAATGATTGTGACAAATTGGAACATGACTGTATCCAATGATGAGAAAAGTTATCTATTTTGTGATATGCAATTTCCTAGGAAGTATCTATATGCATGCAACTTAGGATGACTATGACTAAGACATAGACTATGACTTAGACGTATATGACACCTAATAATGAAAGGTTTTTGAGCAAAAAAATTCCAGTTTCTGTCCAAGGTTGATATTTAGAAATAGAAGCGAAAATGATAGTAATGTTTCAGACTCAGTTTGCAATTTTTGAAGTCTTATGTTAAAAGTCAAATGCAGTTCACCTAACAGTTGCGGTTCACTTTTTGACAGATGCGGTTTACAATTGTGCATGCGGTGATTTGACTTAAACCTCATTTCGGATACTGACAGAGTTTGGACTTTTTGACAGATGCGATTTTCGTTATGACAGATGTGGTTTGCAATACGCATGCGATTTTCTGACAGATGCGGTTTTTCTTATGACAAATGTGGTTTTTCAATATGCATGCGGTGATACACATGGACTCTGTAAACCTAAACTTTCTGACACACACTTGCGGTTTGAAAATTTATAGATGTCGCTTGCATGTACATATGTGACTCACAATTTCACAATTCCGGCTTGTAATATCCAGACTGTTGAAAATGATTTTTTCGATAGACACATGCGGATTTTCCCCTAACATATGTAACTTGCTAAGACAGATGTGGTGTTAAAATTGACAGTTGCGACTCACTTTTTGACAGTTGAAGTTTTACAAATGTTGTTTTGATTGACTCCATTTGTTGATCAATATTTTTGATGAATACAGCAAAAAACAATCATATAAATCAATGTATTTTCAGTTTATGATGATAGAACTGTTAAGACCAAAAACATTTACAACCTAGGCTTTGTGGACAATACTTGTTGAGTTCTTACCTGGATAAATCCAGCTATGCATATTCATAGTTTATGATTAGTAGCTTGACCCCAATGGCTCCCCGCCACGGTAATCACTTATGCAGGGCAGCCAAGCTACTGTACCCATGAAACTCCCATGGCATACATTTCATCTCTACACGTGAACCGTAAGAATGTAAGATGGCTTCACAGGTCGGACCTGCTGCACCAGCAAATAGGTAGGATTACGGAAAATCTACAACAAGGTGTTTAGTAAGGGCATTTCCTTCATGGGGCACTATTCAACTTCGGCGAGAGTCCATTTTTCTCCATCTCGTCAGAATAGTGAGCAAGATTCTTTGGCTTTCCCCAAGAATCCACTTCTATATACCGGTTGGAAGTCGCTTTGCGTCTAGCGTACTACTGGTCTGACTCGTCTTGGGGTGAGTAATTTTTCCCACCAAGGGAGGCTCAAGTTATAGAGTTAGTAATTATTTCTCTTACACCCAGGATTGCATGACTGTGCAAGGGGAGAGGATACTCTGATATACTGAATCGTAAAGGGTGACAAATATGTTCAATGCACCAGACAAAGCAAACAATGATTATTTTTATTCGAAATGACAGTTATTTATCTAACAAACAGAAAGCTTTCTAAATAAATAAAAACAAAGGCATTAGGTCCTTCATGCAAATTGATTAGTAGTTCTTTTTTGGTGTTTTCAACTTTCGTCCTGCAGAAAACAATGGTTTGTGTTTTTATCGTCTTCTATGATTCGTCCTGCAAACACTAGGTTAAACCACCTTAACACAACTATAAACAAACATTAGCGAAAAATAAAACAACCTAAATAGCGAAAATGAAAAAAATGAATGTACGGAAATGACTAAAAAGTGAAAAAAATGATTACCAGGCCAGATGAGGCGTTTCGAGCCAAAGATGCGGCTCGATGTTGACAAGCAGATGCGGTTCGTGAATTATTGATAAGCAGATGTGGTTCAAGGCTTCACAGATGTGGTTCGGAATGGAAGATGCATCATGGAATATGGAAGATGCGGTGCGCAAGGACAGATGCGTCATTTTTCTGATCAGATGCGGTGTGTCGTAAGATAACCTGCAAAAACAAAAAAAGGAAAAAACGGAAAGAAAAAAAGATGTGTGAAATTGATGTGTGTTCACATCAAGTTCTCCAAATGTATCATAGAATAAAATATGGAATAAGATCTGCAACTAGAATAAACAATGTTAATCCTTATCTAACCAATATTAATCTAAATCAAACAACAAAGAATGAATAAGCAAACATAATGAATAACTAAACAATTTAATTGGAAAGCTCTCACCCAATATGCGTTCACTCCTTCGAATTATCTCGATTGCTCTTCTCCATTTTTTTCTTTCAGTATTCTTACCCTCATATTTTCAATATTGATGCAAGCATAACTGTGTTGAATGTCTAAGCAAAATATCGAAGATAAGTTTCTTCTCAAAAGTGTATGATTTCAGGAGGAGGAATAATGATAATGACAAGCCATTTTATAGATTTTGGGTTTTCAAATGATCGGTTCAGATTGAAAGAGAGATCAACGGACGAGATTGATGAATGTCATGCGATGTGAGTTTTGTGTCAGATAGAACGTGAGTTAGAACATGAGTCAGAAAAGACTGCAGGATAAAGACTAAGTTAGAACGATAACTTAATCTTCAGTTAAGAGTCTTTGAAAATAGAAGAAATAGACTTTGTATGTCAAAGACAATGTTAGAACTCGAAGATGAAGAATTCATTCAAATGCATACATGCATATGAGTTAGAACTAGTTAACTGACTAGTTCTGACAGAGAGTCCTCTCGCAGAAACGATCAAATACCAAACCCGGAGATAACTAGCGGATTTAAAAATATATCTTGAGTCAAAAGGTGAGTGAATGATTTAGATAATTGAATGATAGAAGAATGTGACATAAATAATTAATAAATGAATTAAATGTTAATTTAATTCAACATTCGAAAATGAAAGATTTAATGAAATAAATAAACATAATTTATTTAATTTAAGTGTTGTAAAGGTGGAATTGAATAAATTAAATAATAAATATTTAATTATAGATAAAGGGGGTTAAATGAATAATTAAATAATAAATATTTAATTATAGTTGACATATGACAAAGGGGGTAATTAAATAATAAATTATTTAATTAAGAAGGAAGAATTAATTAGTTAGCGACATAATTAAATAAACATGATTTATTTAATTAATCAAGTTGAATAAAGGTTATTAATGAATTAATGAATTAATGAAAAAGGGGTATTTAATTAATAGAGGAAATATATGTTAAAATGGCTAATTAAATAATTAACATTATTTAATCATGACCATGGATATTAGAAAATTATATCGAAAGTTGTGTTCGCAGGCCTGGACCAATTTTCGGTAAAATAACTATTCAAGGGGTTGTCCTAGCTCAATCCAAGACACAACCCACTTTTCCCACGTCTAATCCTAGCAAATACAATCTTGTAGATCAGCTTAAACAAACCTCGCTCATATATCAATTTTGAAACTCCTAAAAATATCTCCTGCACATCGGGAAATACTAGAAAAGGCTTTGTTTGAGTCATTTTTTCTCGATGATATTAATACCAATCAGTTTCAATCCATGGTAGGACATATCGCTAGCCATACTCTCATCTTCTCTAAACAAGATTTACCATCACAACCATCTGATAGTTGTGCTTTACAGCTTGAGGTGGTCGTTCGTAAAAACAAGGTCAAAAGAGTCTTGCTAGATGGAGGATCTAGTCTAAATATTTGTACCCTATATTTGATCAAGCATCTAGGCTATTCAGAAGATACTATAGAGAAGACAAAGAGTACCACTATCAGGGCATATGATGACCAAGAACTTGTATCAAAAGGAATCATAGCACTCCCTATCCAAGTGGGACCTCTTATTACAGAGACTAGATGCCAAGTACTTGATCTTGATCTTCCCTATAACATTCTACTTGGTCGACCTTGCATCCATGCTTTGAAAGTTGTAGCCTCAACCTATCACCAATGTGTAAAATTTTCTTTCGAGGGAAGAGAAATCCCTATATATGGAGATCCTGAGCCTTTCTACTATTGCAAAATCCTTGAAGCCAAGTTTTACAAAATCCCACAAATATCCAAAAATGATGAAGGACCTACATCATCAAGCTCATTTGTTGATCCATCTTCCATAGTCTCTACTTCAACATCACAAGATCCTATTGTAAAAATCATACCCGATGTCAAAGCAGTAATCCAAGATAATGGTTGTGGAAGCTACAAAATATTGAAAGACACCTTTGTCTTAGGAGACTTACCAATTTCTCCTCAAGTACATGGGAAACCAACATCTAGTACCAAAGAACCAAAAATTATCAAAATGGTAGCTACTACCTTCACCAAATGGGGAGATTTGAATCAAGAAGATGTCCATGAGCGAGACATCTCTAAACTCCTCTATCAAGATGAATGACCTATTCTTGTTCTTCCCATGGAAGACGACAAAAAAGGTCTACAGGTAATGCAGAGCATGGGGTATAACAAGAATGAGAAGCTAGGGAAAAATGATAATGGTCTACTAGAACCCATCGTTCCTAAGAGATGACTAAAGATCTTGGCTTAGGTTGTACCACTAGCAAGGTCACACTTATTAGAAAAGGTATTACTGCTAAATAAGTTGAGGCTTCATCTTGGCTACCCACATCGCGTGATACAACCTTAGATGACTTCCCTCTTGATATAAGTGACCTATTTGAGAGAAACATTATTTTCATGATATCCATAACATCATTTGTCTCAAACAACCAACCAACCAAAATACGCCTAGTATACCTACAACTTATCGACATAGACCAGCAAGGACCACCGGTTCTAGATTTATTCAAAAATGATGAAGAAATCTCAGAATTCATGGGACTCTGAGACAACTTATCATGGGCAGATCACAAAGCAGGCTTTGACATAGAACTTGATACAGGGGCATACTATCGAGAGACGGTTGAATCCTTCAGTCGAAAAATAAATGAAATGCAATTAACTTGCAAATCCTTGAGTGAAAACCACCTTGTGGCACTCTCTAATCCAAAAAAAGTATAAGAAAAAGGATGCATCCGATGGTGAAAACCTCCCTGAGGTTCCCAAGGATGAGGCATTCAATCTCCCCCTTAGTGCAATGCATCTAGAAAAATCAGCAGTGCTAGCAAAAAAGGCTACACCAGTCAATGTAGGGACAGAACAAGAACCTAAGATTACCTTCTATGTTGAATCCTTGTTAGACGAAGAACAGAGGAACCTTGCAGCATTCCTTAAGAAGAGAAGAGCTAAATTTGCATGGTCATACAAAGATATGTCGGGTCTTGATCCAAAAATGGTTGTACATCACCTAGTTGTGTATCTTGAAGCCAAACTAGTCAAGTAGAAATAACAAAAGATGCGCCCTCAGATAGCACTCTTGGTGAAATTGAAACTATAAAAGCTTCTTGACATTGGATTCATCTGACCCATAGATTATCCTGAGTGGGTTTCAAACCTGGTACCAGTCTTAAAACCCACTGGGGGCATCAAAATATGCACTGATTTTAGGGATCTAAACAAGGCATGTCTGAAGGATGATTTCCCTCTTCCCAACATTGATCTCATTGTGGATTTAACGGTTGGGCACAAAATGTTGTCACTTATGGATGGTTTTTTAGGTTACAATCAAATCATAATCGCCAAAGAGGATCAACATAAAACTACCTTTACTTGTCCATGGGGAACCTACTACTAGAATGTGATGTCATTTGGGTTGAAAACTGCAGGAGCTACCTATCAAAGAGAAATGACCCTCATCTTTCACGACATGATCCACAAATTAGTTAAAAATTATGTGGACGATATTTTGGAAAAATCAATGAAGAGAAGTGAACACATACAAGTCCTAGGACCTATCTTTGACAAACTTGAAGAATACAAAGTATGACTAAATCCAAAAAAGTGTGTTCGGTGTCACATCAGGGAAACTTCTTGGCTTCATCTTTTCACAAAGAGGGATAGAAATTGATCCAGCAAAAGTATAGAAATGGAACCACCACAGAAATTGAAAAAAATGAGAGGATTACAAGGAAGGATACAGTCCATTAGAAGGTTCATAGCTTAGTTATCAGATAAAACTCACCCCTTTTCGCATCTTCTCCATAAAGGGATAACTTACAAATGGGATGAAAAATGTGATAAATATTTCCAGAAAATGAAGTATTATCTACTAAAACCTCTAGTGCTCATACCTCCAATACCAAACAATCCACGGATCTTATACATCTCAGCAACACAAGCAGCATTAATAGTTCTTTTAGCACAACATGATGAAAACATAAAAGAAATAGCTATAAACTACATCAACAAAACCTTGGTACGCTATAAGATGAATTATTTAGCCATTGAAAAAGCATGCCTAGCAGTAGTTTTTGATTCACAAAATTTTAGGCATTACATGTTGTCACACCAAATCAAGCTCATCACAAAAATTGATCCATTAAAATATCTATTATCCAAAGCCACTCTCACAGGATGAATGGCTAAATGGGTAATGATCTTGATAGAGTTTGATATAGATTATGTGGAAGGCAAGGCAATCAAAGGACAAGTGATCACAGACCATCTAGCAGCAGCACCTATCTATGATGATAACCCTTTAATATCATAGTTCTCTGACGAATTAGTGTTCCTTATTAAGCTAACATCTCAATGGAAGATGTACTTTGATGGATCATTCACCCAACATGGATCAGGAGCTGACATTCTTTTCATCACCCCTCAAGGTGATTGCATCCCAGAGTATTACAGGTTATCATTCCCATCTACTAATAACATTGTTGAGTATGAAGCTTTGGTCATAGGCCTCAAGATAGCAGTTTAGTGGCAGATACAAGAGATGAAAGTCTATGGAGACTCACAACTGGTTATCAACCAAGTCAATGACGACTATCAAACCAACTATGACAAAATCACTCCTTACAAAATGATGGTGGAGAATCTCAAATATATTTTCATAGACATAAATTTTGAGCAGATTCCTCACATGAATAATAGAGCAGCAGATGCCATGGCAACAATTGAATCACTACTAGACATGTCGAACAACATTCTTCAATGTGAATTTTTTGTAGAAAAAATTCTCGTACCAACTTTCGAAATCCCTGAATCTGAATTCGTGTGTCATTATTGGTCCTAGATCCCCTTGGTACCATGACATCTTTACTTACCTTAACAAAGGAACCCTCCCATCATATATCACCCCAAACCTTAAAAAGACCTTTGTCAAAAAGGCATCCCGATTTGTGATCTTAGGTGATACCCTTTACCGTCAAAGCATTGAAGGGACATTACAATGATTTATTAACCAAGAGGAAGCCTTAACTGCCTTAAAAAAAGTACACAATGGCATATGTGGGTCCCATTCTAGCGGTATAACATTAGCTAAGAAAGTGTTGAGGATGGGGTACTAATAGCCAACCATGGAAAAAGAAGTTCATCAGTATGTGCAAAAATGCATCCAGTGTCAACAACATGGGGATCTGATTCATGCTCCTACTCAAGAGTTACAACCAATGATCACACCATGTCCTTTTTCGTAGTGGGGACTTGACCTCATAGGAAAAATCATTCCATCCTCATCCAACGGCCATAAGTTTATCATAACCGCCACTGAGTACTTCACTAAGTGGGTTGAAGCCATTCCTATGAACTACATAATGGGGAAACAAATAGCCAAGTTTATTCTACATTACCTAATTTTTTGTTATGGTATACCACAAACCCTCATCACAAACAAGGGAACCCCATTCAAGAATCAATATGTAAAAGAGTTGTGCCAAAGATTCAATATCCAACATCGATTCTCTACACCATACTATCCCCAAGGCACTGGTTAAGCAGAAGCAACAAACAAAACTATGTTGAAAATCCTAAAGAAAATAGTTAACGAAGTTGGTCATGACTGGCATCTACATCTAAATCCTACTCTCTAGGCTTATCAAACCAACATCCACACACCTATAGGAGCAACCCATTTTTCCTTGGTCTATGGATTAGAATCCATCTTTCCTATTGAGATTGAGCTCCCATCATTGTGAATATCATTAAAGAATCTAATAATTGAGGAAGAGTACATAGTGTCTCGACTGAATGAGATAGAATTTTCGGATGAACGTCATCTTGATGCCCTTAATCACTTTCAAGTATATCAAAACCAACTGAAATGGAGCTACAATAAGAGGATCAAATGTCAGTCATTCTAAGTAGGGGATCTTGTCTTAAAGAAAAATCAGAAGAATCTTCCAGATCAAGACAGCAAAGGAAAGTTTGAGCCTAACTAGTTGGGTCCCTTTGTTGTCACAACAAGCTACGGATCAGGAGCATACCAATTGTCAACCCCTGAATGTGAACCCTTGTAGGAGCCAATCAACAGCTTGCATCTTAAAAAATTATGCCTAACCATGAAGGGTGTAAAATCAGAAATACCAAAAAATAAAAAAATGATCAAAATCCAAAAAATGAGAAAAAGTAAGAAAAACATCATCCTCTAGCGAAAACCACTTCGGTGGCGCTTTGGGAAAGTACCTTGGTGAAAACTTGGAAAATAGGCGCCTCGCATAAATAAGCTATTTCTATCTATTATTTGGCTCTTTTGACCTATCATTCTTTGTATCGCCATTCATCCCCCATCCGCGTCCCTATCATGGCTTGTCACTGTAAGGTATCATGTACTCTTTAAGCACCGCTTGGCATATTTCCAAGGTCAGTTTGTCCTACCTTTATCAAAGTAGGCTAAAATATCACACTAGGGGCATTTTGTTATGCGTCACAATCGGGTTCTTATATATCTTGAGGTCATAGGACATCTTATCACAAAAATCCAAAAACATTCATAAAATCCTAGATGAAAAATCCAAAAACATTTGAAAATCCTATACAGATAAAATCCAAAAATAAAAATAAAAATCAAAAACCCTAAAAAGGTTGAACATCAAAAATCCAAAAGCAATGCCTTGTGTTGAACTACATTGTCTCTGAGCTTGAACGTAGGCAAGGCCATCATTAATGTGCCCCTGAGACACCCGAGGTCAGTCCTTTAGCAGTCTGGTGTAATTAGCTATTGTTCCTTGTTTGTTCATATCTTTGTCCTGTGAGTGGGTCGAGTCAGTTGAACTACGTGGTCTTTGTGTGTATAACGTAGGAAAAGCTAATCTTTGATTAGCCCCCGAGACCCCTAGGATAGGTCTTTAGGTTAGGTTCTTGTTCAAAGCTCGGATATTCAGAAAATCCCAAAACATCAAGATATTCAAAAAATCCCAAAACATCCAGATATTCAGAAAATCCCAAAACATCCAAATATTTAGAAAATCCCAAAACATCCAGATATTCATAAAATCCCAAAACATCTAGATATTCAAAAAACCCAAAACATCCAAATATTCAAAAAATCCCAAAACATCCAGATATTTAGAAAACCCAAAACATTCAAATATCCAAAAATCCCAAAACATCCAAAAAATAGAAAACACAAAAACAATAGAAAATGTTCAAAAGACCTAAAAAGCCTCAAATATTTAGAAAACCCTAAACAACCTTAGAAATTTGAAAAAACCTAAACATTCATATAAACGTTCGAAAAGACCAAAAATAGCCTCAAAACATTTCAAAATACCAAAAACATTCCAATATTCCAAAAAATCTAAAATTACATCCATCCCATCTCATTTCACCTGTAATAAGCTTTCACCCATAATAAATGATCATCACCTTCACCCTTTGGCAAAACAAGTGGATGAGAAAACGTAGCAAGTTGTAAAGTACGAACTCAAAAGTCAAAATCCCAAGTCTAGATCATAGATAAATGTGTCAGTGAAGTTTGTAGTAGCGACTCATTTTACCATCATCGTCCTAACATCAAACAACCCTCTGATCAACGTGTCCTAGGATGTATCCTTCCTACAATGGGCATCATTATCAGTTATCACCTAAACTAAACTTAAACTAGGCAAGAGCTATAAATAACACTGATTGTTTGTCTTTGATCTTTTCTTATGATTTATCTTAATGACCCATTCCAAGGACCTCTCGATGATTTCTATCTAAAACAATTTAGAGAGAAAGGAATGGGGCATCGATCATTATCTTTCATTTGTTGTGTTTTTGGATACTCTTGTAAAATAATCTCGATGCATACTTGCTTAGTTGTGTGTAGGAAGGTCATTTGGAGTATTTTGTTGACTA
This sequence comes from Sequoiadendron giganteum, assembly GCA_007115665.2. Classification (NCBI taxonomy): domain Eukaryota; kingdom Viridiplantae; phylum Streptophyta; class Pinopsida; order Cupressales; family Cupressaceae; genus Sequoiadendron; species Sequoiadendron giganteum. Next base: position 288,740,284 of record CM021106.1, read on the forward strand.
TGGCGTATGCTTTGGTCTAATATGTTCTAAACTTCTAACTTCCATTCCAATGACATTTTTGTATGTCAAGGTGTGAACAAAAACTATCCTATCTACTTGTCAAGTCAAAGTCCATTACACTAGATACAACGTCATCCTAGTTATCAATACCTTGATGCATCGTATCTATGTGTTATATCAAACAATAAGAAATGATGGAAAATCCCAATCCTGAACTGTGAGCACCCATCCTGCATTTCATCCTGTATTCTTTTGCATTGTCTCGTCACCGTCTCTAATAAAGTCTTGATGGATCATGGACTTGTTGGATCTTTAGAAGCAATCATCATCAGTAACAGTTATTAATTCTTTATTATTCTATCTTCTCTTCGCGCTAACTTGGTATCATGACACTCAAAAACATCATCAATGCATGCACCCTGCATCCACAAACCATCAGCATATATGTATCGCATAATCATATCATAAGCATAACACATCCATCAACATAATCATTTTCATATCATATCACACATTCTGCATAATCATTTAAGTTGTGGTGAATAATATAGATTTTTTATTCTAGGCATCTTAAATCGTTGCATATCACAAGCATTTACATTCATCCATCTATATGCATTCATTATCATAACATGCATAGAAAATATACAAAAATAAATGCATCCATATCATTTGCATCCATAACATCTACATATCATAAACATCTATCCATATCATATTGTGAAAAGATAATGAAAAACAATATAACATTGCATCCATCCATATCACATCATCGCATATCACATAAGAATAAAAGTAAATGCATCCATACATGATCATGTATAAGCATCCATATCATATTCATCCATACATGAAATAAAATCAACACCTCATAAGCATGAATCATCTATATCCATATCATATATATATCAAAAAATGTGTCATGATACAAAATACGGATCAGTGTATGTACACCGATAATAAGTACAATATCCACAAGACTATAAAAAAAGATTCCATGAATGTATATAAGTATAAGGAATGGGGCAAAATCAAAAAGTGTATGTACATCAAAAATGCTAGCCCTAGTGGCTACTACCCTCTCCATCCTACTGCTCAGGTTGATCCTTGACATGGGGATGTGCGTCACTATGCAGTGAAAAATCAGGTTGTTGAAGACCTACCGGAGCATCCATGTGATAGTGTATCCTATAGTATGCAGCCTCGGTAATGACCTCTCTATATAATTTGGCTAAGACAGTCCGACCATGTGTGGCCACTGGCATGGCCTTTATCTGTTGTCGTCTAGCCACCTCCTGGACTCTCTCTCCTATGGCAACCTGTACCCTTTGCAACATTGTATCTCTCTTTGTTGTCATAGCAACCACCTACTAGCGAGCTTGGTCTCGCTCAACAGTAACAACCAAAATCTGATGGCGGGCCTAGTCCTGCTCACCTGTCAATACCTGGACCTGTTGTTGAAGCTGATGTATTTGTGCATCTCTGACATCTAGTGATGGTGGTGGTGGGACTGGTTGTTGTTGCACTACTAGAGGTTACTGAGAAAGTTGTTGTCCAACTGGGGGTGCCCCTAGAACCTGTACATCATGGCCATCCTACCCATCCTGGCCTCCCTGTCCTCTTCCCCTAACCCCTCTACCTCATGCCCTCCCTCCAGGAGGAGCACCCGTCAGATCTGTGAATCATCATGGTAGCACAAACCATGCATCATAAGCGGGAGTGGTTTTCACAATGGACTGACCTTGATCATATGCCCAAGGTTGGGCACCCAACTAGTGAAATCTCTTAATGACCTTTGGTGCCAGAATTGTCGGCCCCCATGTCAGAACCTCTCTAGTAGATCTTGCAAAAATAGCCTTGTATGCATCATCGAGCTTGTCCTGTACATCGCCAAACTGTTTGGCCACTCTTTCTAGAAGGTGCCACTCAACCATGGTATGCTCTCGACCCTGCATGTATCGGGTCTGTTTGGAAAAGTATAATTGTTGAATATAATCAAACCATGGCGACATCTAAAGCCATGTGCACCATCAAAACCCTATCATATCATTTATCACATGTCTCCAGTATGGGACCCCAATATCTCCTGTGTGCCTAAGTTTGATGGCACCACAGTATCTCCATACAAAGGGATCATCTGGCTCCATGTCTGCCATCTATACAATCAACCTAAGCACTACAATGTCCTCCCATGCCCAGATATGAAAAAGAGTAACACCTGCACCGAGGTCTCTCCCATCATAATACACAAAATCATGCAAATCATGGTACAAGGAAGCCAGCATCATGGGCCCCCACATAAAAATATTCTTCCTATACAACATTTGCTGCCAAGTCAAACCCCATCCTGGACTAAAGAATCAGCTACATCTGTCTCGTGCCACCAAACCTGATATAATGGTCAAAACAATCAATCTAAAGTTCGGGTTGTGACCTTTGTATGTCTCTAAATCTATCTGCAAGGTGACCAACACAATCTGGTCCATATCCATCACCTCTAAGCAGGCATCAAATCTGGCATCAGGATCATAAATCACGTTGTATCAATGGATAGGTAACCACAATATCCACCACACATCCTCTAACGTCACTATCGCCTCCCCCATCAGAAGATGGAAGGACGAGGTCCCGTTGTGCCATGTCTCACACAACACTATCATCATGGCCAAATGTGTCCTCACAACTGGAGCATACGTAATATACTAAAGTCTGATCTCTCCCAGGTGCTCTTGGTGCAACTCTGATAAACCATCTAACTCCTCTAGTACTATGGGTTTGTTCTCTCTCGACATAAATGGTGGGATAACCTCCTACACCCATGAAGCGTATGGCATTAGGAAATCATCAAAATTTGAGATTATTTGGAATTATTGGCTCAGAAATTACAAATGCATCATTGTTTGCAAATGTGTTGCTATATTCAAAATTCAAACAGTGACGCCCGATGCATTTCAAAACTCAAATTGATAAATGTGTCCCCATACAAGATGGTGTCGCGATTTAGAATTTTCCCTAACCTAACCCTAATTTCAAATCTGCAAGTGTGTCATTGGATAAGCATGCATTGCAATATAAATTTTGAAAACCCTAATTTCAAATTTGGAAAAGCATTTCCCTTGATATATGCATCGCTATATATCATTTGGGTGTCACCGATTGAAGTTTGGGCGTCACTATATAGCAATGCCCCCAAATTTTAAATTCTAACGCCTAATAAATGCTTCAAAATTTTAAATTTCAAATCAAGCTTTAAATCACATACTGGTGGTCCTATGTTGGGAAGTCGCTGCAACTCAAGAACTCAATCAAAGATGTGTTGGGGCAGCTCATGGTGCGCCATTTCGTCGATGAGCCAAAGCTCAAATTGCAAGAATTCCTTAAGTGTGAATGCACAAATGACTTGAAAATGGCACCTCTTGACCTATTTAAGCTAGAAAATTAGGGGTTTTTTCCCTAATTTAATCTTATTGATGGGGTTTATTCTCATTTTTACAAATTTTTCCAATCTGGACCTAATTTTGCATCATTTTTTGCATTTTGGCATTATTCTTGCATCCCAGAACTTTTCTGAACCTTTGGGGTAACTTTTGAACCTTTATCGAGAAATCAACCAAAGATTCAAAATTTATGCCCGATTTCTCGAGGGGGTACGGAGTCTACTTTATTCTTCCATTGGGGCATCTGAAAAAATAAAAAATATATTTTTTTTTTTTATTTGGGCAACATTTTTAATTAGAGAAGCGTTGTTCTTTGAATCGAAGCAGCAGGTACCTCGCGTCAAAGAGGGGCAAAACGTAGACACTAAAAAATGTCCTAATCGATGTCATGCATCTGAAATAGATTTATTAACATCATTTCCTCTTTATTCATCTTCTTTACGCTTAATTAATTCAATTAGTCTAGCTAATTAATTGATTACATCATTTTCATCTATTAATCTAATTAATTGTATTTGGGTTAATTCACCACTAACACTTCATCTCATTAAATTAAATGAATCAAAATATTTAATTTAATCTCCTAAGTCATCTTATTTAATTAAATAACCCTAAGTTAATTAAATATAATTTCACCCCTCCCATATTTATTAAATCATCAAATTTAATAAATATTTCTAATTCCTCTAATCCCCTAATTGCATAAATTAAATCTTGTTTAATTAGCAATTAAACTAATTTTCCTCTAATCAAAGGGAATATTTCCATGGAATATTCTTTATCCTTTTGCACAATTAAAACTTTGTTTTAATTTGTAAATTCACCTTTATCCTCATCCACATGGAATATTCTAAGAAATATTCTCTTTCCTCCAATCAACTTACTTTTCTTGAAAAGCAAGTTATCCCATTTACCTCCCAAGCAAGTTACTTTTAACCTGTGTGAGTAGGTCAAAAGTGTGTGTGTTTAAGATAATTGTGAGCCCTTGATCATTTCCTTGATCCATGTGATCTTGCATTCTCATCCATTGATGAGAATCCTTGATCCATGTCTCCTCTTCCTTTCATCCTCAACAGTTGATTAAGATTTTTAATCTCAACCACTCATTCCTCATTTTCTCTCCTATAAATAGATCACTATTTGGAGACAAATGGATCCATCTATTAATTTCAAACTCATGTTGTTAAATTCACTCACATCCATACTCTCAATTTGCACACATTTACCTTATTTTCAGTTATTTTAGTTGCATAATAGCTTAGAGCATCCATTAATGGCTTCCATGCATCCATCTTAGTTTGTAAGTAAATTAGGATTTCATCTTTTAGCATCATTTTAGCTTAGATTATCTTAGCATTAGCTTAGGAATTGCATAATTAGATCATTCATAGCATAAAATCATGGTAACTTAGCTAGCACCATGTTCATTTTTAGCATAATTTAGGTTTTGATACATCAAACACCATGGTTTCATCAATCCGCTTCCATAGAATCAACTGAAATAGGCTCATGATCATAGGATTGGGAAAGGGTCATCAATCCACATCAACGCAAAACCAATTCCACAACAGGATAAATTTCAATGGATTAGAGTAGATGTTTTATGTAAAGCTTTTGTAAATTTAACAAGTTAGGTTTCTTGATAAAATGTTTACTTTCAATTTTGATTGACCGATCTTGTTGAGATTCGAGTATTAGTGGCATGAATATGCTTCAATTCTTCATGGATCAAGCGTAATAGACCCACACCGTAATCCTCGAATCGATAGTTATGTTTCAACATCATAGTTATTCACATGAGGTGAAAACATTGAAAATTTTACTAAGGATAACATTGGGGTTGTTACAAATTGCATACACAAATGTGAATTGGGTTGAAATCATAGATGACCAGATGAGTACAAGTGGTGGAGCTTTCTTTAATGGTGATAGTCTTGTATCCTAGTTAAGCAAGAAGCAGGATTCAATATCTTTATCTATAGTAGAAGTTGAGTACACTGTAGCGGTTTCTTGTTGCACTCATGTACTATGGGTGAAACAAAACCTGAAGGAGATGAAAGTAAAGCTTGATGAACCCATTTCCATTCTTTGTGACAATAATAGTGTTATAAATATTTCTAAGAATATTATAATGCATTCAAGGACAAATCATATTGCAATTAAGTACAATTTTCTAGGAGAAAAGGTTGTAGAAAAAGAGGTGAAGTTGGAGTATGTTGAGACTAAGGCAACAATAACATACATTTTCCCAAAACCTCTTCCCAAGGATACTTTTGAGTATCTCTGGAAGAATTTGGGAGTGGTTACTCCCTCCTCTTGAATCAAGAGGAAGTAAAGAGAAAGGGGGAGTATTGACTCCCTGCCGCAAGCATGCTTGGTGGCCTTGCATAACAATTGTCAAATAGGAAATGTCACAAGAGGAGAGAGGAACTCAAAATGAAAAGAGGAATGAATATGGAGGGATTCCAATTTCTAGATTTTGTATTTTACCATTGATGTCAAAGGGGGAGAAAGGTATCCAAAATGCTATATCTTTCAAAAGCTTGAGAAATCTAGATTCTATCACATAGGGGAGCTCTGAATTAAGTGTGTTGGTGTGATAACAACAATTTTTTTTTCCATCAATGACAAAGGGTGAAATTGTTGAACATTAATTTTCATTGATGTCAAAAGGTTCTCACTAATGTCAATGGAGTAATACCAACAGATCGGTCAAAATTAAATATAATTGATTCTATCACGTCCAATCCTTTGAAATCTAGAAGTATTACTATCATGATCATGTCATGTCAAAGCTTTTGAGAACAACATGTTAATTTGATCTACACTATAAATATGAATACCTGTAGTATGCTTTAAATATCATACTTGTATCTATTCCAATTGCTAGGATTACTCGGGAAGTGTTTGTGGAAGTATTATGTGGATTGCTACTCGTGAACTATATTATACTATAATAGTGTTTTTCTTAGAGTAAAAGGTATTTCCTAATTAATTATTTACTAAATTATTAGGTCCCTTTTCACAATAGTTACTTAAGCTTACTTAGGTCATATCTAGTTGAATTTATTTATTTAAGTAATTAGTTGATTAGTTATTTACTTTATTTTCTCTAGATTTGGATAAGCTTTCCTACTTTATTGCATAGGCTAAATCTAGTTAAACTCCATATTTTATGTGAGATCTTGGGTTACCTCATGCATTTCCTTGCTCTATATAAAGCAATTGCACTTTGTATATTTAACACATGCACTCTCATTTGCTATATAGAATATAATTTATTCTAGCATGTTATTTTTCTTTGATGCTTTCCTAATATTTCATTGTATCTTTTATTTATTTCACTATAAATCTTACATGATCTTAGAGCCTTCATGATTGATAGGAATTATTTTTATAAATATTGAGTGCAAATCTATTCTTTTTTGGTAGCAAAAGAGTATGCTCTTCTCTTGCATCCTCGGATGATCTTGAGAATCAAAAAATTATGAAAAAAATACTTAATTTTGGGGGTTTATCATCTGATTTTAGAGTTGCATGTGTGTTTCATGTATGTTTTGCATCCTCCTAGATCAAATATGAACTCAACATTGCATTCAAATTAGTCGAGAAAGTTAGAGCATCCTCTCATTTCACCAAATCAACATCTTCTTTTTTAGTTGCATGTACCTGCATGTGACTTGCATGTACTTGTACGTGACTTGCATGTACTTGCATATAAGTTGCATGTACTTGCATGTGACTTGCATGAACTTTCATGTTGCTTCCATGTGTTTGCATGTCATTGCATGTGAAGGAGAAGTTATTTTTTATGTATTTTAAAGAAGCCTAGTTCTTTGAAGACATGAAGAAAGCCAAATATTTCTCTTTTTTTTATCACCGAGACACAAAATTGCACCCATCATCTTTGTTATTCAAATTCCAATAGGTGTTGGAAAGTTATTGCAGTTCTCTACATAGTCATCCATGTAGATTTTCCAGATTTTGTACCAAAAGGAAAAATTCAAAAATTTGTATTTTTACTTTGGCTTATAATTTGACATGACTATAAAATTTGGTGATCTTCTTTGTATGAGAGGGATACATTTGGTGTCTTGAACTATACTCAGGTTGTAAGCATTTATCATATGTAAACTCACTAAAATAGTGTATCAACATTGTACATGTATTTTTTGGATCTTGCACATCATTTTGTGTCATTATTGTACTCACACTACTTTATAAAGTGCCATGGGGGTTTTCTTGTGTGAGCTTCTTATTTTCAATCACAACCTTTTCTACCTTCATACGATTGTGCCTTTTTTTGCACACCCTTTTTTTATTTGTTGGTACTTCTTAATGCACCTTTTGATGTCACTACTTCTTCTTCATGCACTACATTCTAATATTCAGTTTCAGTGGACCTATCATATCTCTCCCTTCTTCTCATTATGGGGGGTATCATATTGTTGGTGCTAATGCTTCCTTGGTTTTTCATTGGAGTGAGCTACATATACAATATTTGTTCCTATATACTAGGCAGATGCAACGTACATCAGCAATTGGTTACCCATGTATTTTGGTGAGATGGAGCATTTATCATATTGACACTCTTGCATTCTTGTTTTTGGAAGCGACCTTCAAGTTTCACTTGATTATTTCTTCAAACTATCAATACCTATGCCATCTGTATCTTTGAGTTCTAGATTTTTTTCCTTTTTTCCATCTGATTCAAGTAGTGTCATTGGGGAACTCATGCAAATTCTTGTCTTCTTGATCTTGATCATCATTTGTTTCAGAGGAGGTTCTTCTTTCGGCACTATAGAAGTCATTATTTGACAATGTTTACAACTTCTTCATGCTTTAGTGATGTTCCTCATGTTCATCCTTTGTTCCTACTCTTTTGGGATAATTCTTGTTTGGAGGCTTCTTAGACCTTCACTTGTATTTCTCTATTTTGGAGAGGGGTTTTTCCCATGAGGTTTTCTCCCTTTCACCAATTATGAGATATTGTTTGTTTGTATATGGGTACCTCATCGAGCCTTGTTTGTTAGGACCCATCTTGCATTCATCTTTAGAGTTTTGAGCTTCTCCCTAAGTTTCACTTAAGGGGGGGTGTTAGAGTAAAAGGTATTTCCTACTTAATTATTAGGTCCATTTTCACTCTAGTTACTTAAGCTTACTTAGGTCATATCTAGTTGCATTTATTTATTTAAGTAATTATTTTATTAGCTATTTATTTTATTTTCTCTAGATTTGGATAAGCTTTCCTGGTTTATTTCATAGGCTAACTCCAATTAAATTCCTTGCTTTATGTGAGATCCTGGGTTACCTCATGCATTGCCTTGCTCTATATAAAGCAATGGATCTTTGAATATTTAACACATGCACTCTCATTTGCTATATAGAATATAATTTATTCTAGCATATTTTTTCTTTGATGTAATGGAAGTTGCATCCCAATCACTATGGGCCATTATCAGAAGATCACATGTTGTGTAGGAGAGTGTTTGAAGGTAGACCAGATCAAAGAAAGTTGTGTAATTAGTCTTGAAGATCCATAAATCATATCTCTGTAATCTGGTAGGATTGGTGTCTTGCCTATTGAGTTGGTGCTCAACTCTATATGTTGGGGATTGGTGTCTCCAATAGGTCAGTTCCTACAAACACAATTGGGGACTACTGTCTCTGGTAGGTTGGTGCCTACTTGATGATTGTAAGTAATTCATTATTTTGGTGAGGTTGGATTTGGATAGTAGCTCCAAGTAGCTCTTTTCACCATGGTTTTTCCCATCTTGGGTTTCCATGTATATCTAGTGTTCTTTGTGTGGATGTGTGCACCTATTTGTGTTCCTTGATGATTGAATAAGTTAATACTTACCGCTTTGATGTTTAATGTTTATGCTTGGAGAAGTTATTAATGACAATTAATGTTGAATTAAAGAGTTTTTACATATATTAATTCACCCCCCTCTCAGTATATTGTGTGCCCTTCAATCACACCTTTATCTCAATAGGTGTTCACTTCTTCCAATGCTCAGGATCAAACCTTGGGGAAGAAATGGAACATGGAAAAAAAAATCCTAGTTCCTTTCAAGGTTTGCAAATCGAGGAACACTCAACAATAAAATTTGTGGGGCAAAGGAGGTTTGGGGACCTTGAAAGTCCCAAACTTAAAGAGGTTTTTGGGTTCTTGAGAACCCCAAGATCTTAATGTCTTCTAAGGTTATTTGGAACTCTAGAACCTCTTATAAAAGAGAAAATAAACTCATTAAGGGGAAAAAAAATAGAAAATACATAAATGAACTATTAAACTACAAAAAAAAAATGACAAAGAGTACAAATAGAAAAGGAGTCCCCAAGTTTTCCTAAGAAAAATGATGGGGTGTGCATGCTGTTAGGATTTGGTTTTGTACACCATTTCATAAAAAATGCATATTATAGTGTTGTAATTAAATAATTATTTAGTGTGGTGCACCTAGGAGGTGTGTTTAGCTACATTATATAATTATTTCGGGCTACTTGTATGTTGTATTGTAACATTGGGTTAATTATTTTATGTGTGGGAGACATGGGATAATGATTTAATATTTGGGGAAAATATTTAATAATGTGAAAACTTAGTACCCAATATTAAATTAGTAGTTAATGGTTTTGTGTTCACATGGTTTTTTGGCACATGGTTTTAACTTACCACTTGGTTGTATTGTGTGAGATTTTATCTATAAACAAAAACACATGATTAGTGGTTAAGGTTGGTTGGGTGAGTGGATTGTCATATTATTGGGTCTTTTTGAGGAGTCCATATGTGAAGCATGGCATGGGATGTGTAGATTCATTCTTAGACACATGGAGGATTCATTGGAGAGGCTTCATATTTCAAAAGTATTAATTATCTCTTTAAGTACATGTATTGTTTATTGCTAAATAATAAGATAGAGTATGGAGGTTTTGGAGGTTGAGTTTTTCCCTCTTGAGGGTTTTCCCAAGGCATACCTTGTCTTATCTTGTGGCTTGTCTATTTGATATATGCATTATCATGGTTATTATATAATCTTGTATGCATTTTTTTCTCTCATGGGGTTATGTAGGAAATGGATTAAATGAATTGGATATTGATGCATTATTTCTTAACAAGTGGTATCAGAGCTTTCATGGTTATGGGAGGTGTGAGCTCTCAGGTTTTTAATAACTCTTGTTTGATTAGATTTGGTGAAAAGTAGAATCCATCGAAATGTATGAAATATTTGAGACATTACAAGGTATGGAACATATTTGGAAGTGTTGTTTTGTAGATTCGAGCTTTCGGAGTTTGCAATTTTTTTTGGTTTATTACAAATCTTGGGTTTGAGAAACTTGGGTCAAAAGGGTTTCCTAGATTGTGCTTTTATATGAGGGTTTGGTAGGGGAAGTTTCACATATGACCTCTAAAGTGAACCTCAACATTGGATCCAAGATGGCTAAGAAATTAAAATCTATACAAAATTATTTCTATCTTGTAAAGTTATCAACCACATCATACTTGGATGTTAGTGCTAGAACCTATGCATTTGTGTGGGAGTGCTTCTATCCTCTCATAGTACAACCATGAAATTTATATTTCCAATCAAACCCTAACCTTTCAACATCAAAATTTTATGTGTAACCATAATAAAACCTATATGATGGATTCCAAATAGTCACCTTTGTATGAGAATAACTTTTTGGTAACCTATGAGCTTCTCTCCTACTCACTGTAAATTATCTTATGTGACTTCTTGATTCCTCGTGCAATTTTCTAAACCTTTCCTTAGCTCTTGAAATAAATATCTATCAGAATCATTCTATTATATTGCTATTGGAGTTATAAAACACTTTATGGGATTCCTCATTATCTCTAAGTCATTGGTGTAAAGGGCTATGCATTCTATTTATCTATTTTATTCCATCCATCTTCAAGTTGCAAGTTTTTCATATGAAAAACTTCATACTTTATTGTCAGAGTATTTCATTAGAGGATTTCTACTCACAATAAGTGAAGATTATATTCACAAATCAAAGAGGCCTTTATTCAAAATCCTCTTGAGATATGTGATGTTGCATTATTATTGTTATCCTCTATGATTCTAGCACTTCAACTTCACTATAAATTAATAACATTTTATAACATATCTTATAGATACTAGCAATACTATTGTCATTATTCCTATTCTCTCACCATTCTCTTGAGAGAGAGTTATATGCTTTCTTGTTTATTTATTTTTTTATTATGTACATATTATTAATAGCACTTCAAAGTTCTTACCTCAATGTATTATTATCATATTATTGTTCTTTAGAATTCTATATGCACTAAGGATTTTTAAGATCACAAAGTATCCATCTTTGTTCCAATCTTTTTTCTATAAGACTACTAATGGAGGTTGAAAGACCATATTTGGGGTGACCATTTTTGCAAGCTCTCAAGCAGTCAACCCTTCTTCCTTTGTCCTAGCTATAAGCATCTCTTGGAAACTCTTACATTAAGGTTTTCAGTTCAATAAACGTTTGTTTTTTATTATGTTATTTCATTTAAGTTAAATTTAGTTTAAAACATATTACAATTATTCTATTTTTTTATTTATATGTTTTGTGTTCTATTTTACGTGTTCATCCTCTCTATGTGTATGAAGTTTGGAATTTATATATCTCCTTGGTTTTTTCCTTTCATATGACAATGTGCATTGTGGATGTTAAAATTCTTTGTGGAATACAATGTTGGAGAACACATGTCTGAACTAGACTTCTTCCAAATTTACTCTTTAAACTCTCTATACCTCCATGTTCCTATTTCTATAACTAGCTTTAATATTTTATTTCTCAATTCTAGTATTTTTTTTATTTCTATTCACTACTCAATGCTTTTGTTTAAATATAAACATAATTTAATTAGCCAAAAGTATAAGTTAGATAAGATTAAGCACATTATTAATTATTTTTTATAAATAGTACAATATTTTTTAAATCTTAGTTTTATCAAATGATTGATAAAGGTTAGATACCTTAGGTTAACAAAAATAGAATCAACCTTTTTTCTCTTTATAGATAGTTTGAGTAATTTTTGAGGCTTTAATATTAAACATTGTACTATCCACTAACCTCTTCAATCTTATGACTAGCAATATGCTTTAAAATTTGTAAAAAGGAATAAAAAATATCCTTTCTTGCTAGTGTAGAGGGTGTTAAGTTGGTGAGTGGGACCCAAGGGAGAAGGAGGAATAAAGAACCCACATAATAATCTAAGAGTCTAATAAAGTTTTAGAGATTTGATATTAACTATCGGTTAATATTGAATTATTTTATCAAAGGGGTTTGCAATTATATTAAATTAGGATCCATTATTTTAAAAGGGGTTAAGGAAAGGAAAAGAGAAAATAAATAGGTAAAATATTTTGAGGAAAGGTAAAATCAAAGATAAACTAAAATTCACGTAATTTAAATGAAACTTGTATACATATGACAAAGGGAAGATATTTAATTATAAAAAGATAAGGTCATGAAGATCAAATATTAAAACTAATGCTTTAATTGAGATTTGTTCTTAAAAAAATCAAGGAGAGAAGTTCATGATACTTTATTTGCTTTATATGTCAAAATAGGTGGACCACATATGAGGTTAAAAAAGGGAGAAAATGTATGCATAAGGATTGAAGTAAAGTGAAAACATGAAAGGAGGGATGGATTATTAAAGACTAGCAAAGTGAAAATGGAAAGCAAGCTCACAAATAAATTAAATATTTGCCTACATGATCACATGCTCATGCACACAATAGTAAGATAAAAAGATATAAAAAATGGATTAATGAAATTAGAAACCTTAGATTATATTTCAAACCTATAAATATTTTAATGTAAGTGTTGCCCTAAAAATAAAAGAAGTCCATCCATAAAGAAAATATGCTTTTATTTTTTTATTTTTTCCTAATAACATAAAGGATGAAAAGCATGAGAAATTTTTTGTCCTAAAATTAAAAGAAGTCTATCAATAAAGAAAATAAGCTTATATTACTTTTATTTTTTGCTAATGACACAAAGGATGAAAAGCATAGGAAATACAATCAAAGGAGAGGTGGTAGATATGATTTAAGGTTTTTTTTATTGCATAAAAGGCTGGAAAATAGTTACAAATACATTGTTACAGTATATTGTCACAACATAAAACAGTTACAAATCCATGGAGAAGCTCGTTCCAGCATTTTGTGATAATCACAGCAGAGAAAAGTCACAAAAACAAGGAGTAACAACAATATAAACCATCTAAGAAACAACAAAATTGTGCTTAACACAAGAGAACATGATGAAACAAAAACAACAATGTTGTACAAACAGGGCAGCAAGAAGAAGCCAACAACAACAACAATGTCCAGCCAACATAGAATAAACTTGATTTCATCAAAGTAACTATTGAAAGTTCTCCAATCTGAACAAATCTGATGTCTGCTTGCAATTAATTCTTTGCCTCAAGATCTCTGAGATTTGTTGTTGAAGAACATCCTATATATTTTTCAAATCGGAATTAGCTTGGACAGTAGAGTGAAGGACCTAGATCTGTAGAGAGAAATCAGTACATATATAATTGATTCAACTTGCAAGGAGTGAAAGGTCTGAGAGAGAGTCACTGAACACCTAAATCTCCAAATGTGTTTAAGAGTGGTGTGTCTAAAGGTCTGAGTCATAATATTATGAGATGAGGAGAGACCAAGAAGAGCAGATCTCCAAGACCACGTCCGAGAAAAAAGCATCAAGAAGTTGGAGAAGAAAAAGTTCCAGATCTTTTGAGCATGGGGACAAAACCAAAATGCATGTTTGATAGTCTCTTTTTTGGAGCAAAATGGGAAAGCTAGAGTAGGAGAGATGAAGGAGAGTTGATCACCAATAGGGACTTTAACATGGAGAATTTTCCAGGCAATCAACTGGGCTTGCACATCAGCTTTAGACTTCCAGATTAGGGAGCTTAATTTGTTCCACTTTGATCGACTGAGGTTGCAATGCCATTTGCGATTTATCCTGCAAGATAAAGGGATGGATGGAAAGAGTTGTTTATAAATAAGTCTGAGAGGAAAATTATGAAAGCTATGATTGTTGTGTCATTTTCAATCATTAAGGAAATTGTCATGACATGGTGTAGACAAGAGTTGCAACAACTCAGGTTTAACTAATTGTTTGATTTTTTGAATTGGTGTCTTACAAGAACGGGGAAATCTAAACTGAGATTTAAGTTGCTGCCAGGTTTTCCACTTGAACTTCAAAGGGTCCCATAAGTCTCAAAAATCACATGCACATAAGGTTTTGACAACAAGAATAACTCAAAAATCACATGCACATAACCATTATAACAATAGTATCAGCAGTCATTCAAAATTATTTTATTATGGGAATATAGGATCACTTCTTAGAAAAATATTTTTGCAATCAAGGATGGGTTGATTTTCTTAATTTACGAGTTATGATAGTTCCCTTATTTTAGATCCATTATTAATAGAACTATTGGACAAATATTCTTCTACAAGATTTTCTAAAGATATTATTGATTCAAAAAATTTATTATTCTTAGTTTGTCATACTACTTCTACCTCTCTATTTTCTTTCTTTCTATTTTGGTTATATACATTGTAATCAACTCATGTGAAATCAACTCATGTGAACCAAAAAAGGGGATGGAATTTTTAGACAAACTATGTCTAATTTGCAATAGATGTTTGTAGACTCAAGCTTATGAATAGGCATTTTATACAATCCTTAGACTTTTGATAACTTATATGACTATGTACCTTATCTAGCCTATTATATTTCTATTTGATAGTGTGCCACTTCAAATAAATAAAATGCCTTATTTTTTATGTTTATTGCTTTACTAGAATATATTTTCTCTTACTTTTTAATTTGCATCCAAGTGACCTTGACTTGTATGTCTGAGATTTGTTGATATCTTATGATTAGTTGTTGATATTCTATAGATTAATGATTATGCAAATAGTTGTATATTTTATTTCATTGTTGTATGTGTGTGTCTTCATCTCTATAGACTATTGAGCCTAATATTTGTAATCTTTATGTCATGAAAAACCCATTTTTTTCTTGGTGTATCACCCGTATAAAATAAAATTTATTTTTATGTTTTTAAATCTTTTCTCTACAAAGCGATTAATGAGAAAATTATTAAAAATCATACAAGGAGCCAACCTTCAATATTTTGGAATTCGTTCTATGAGTCAAGTCCCACACCATGCTTCCTATTGTTGTGCTCTATGTGTGGCATAGGTATAGAGTGCATCTATTTTGTGCACCAAATGTCTACAATATTTATGAAACAACACAACTTGATCAATCTCATGTGTTATAGCATCAATTCCACAAATTAAGTCATTTCTAAATATTTTGGGTTTAATCTCATAAGGCACAGACTTGACCCAAGGAGTATTTTGAGCTTGACACTCTTCTTAAATAATGAGCACATCAAGAGCATGCGTTTATAAACACTAGTAAATAACTTTTGCATAACACAAGCATTTATTTCTTAATTGGAATTCTTAAAACTAAGTATCGTAATCTATTTACATTTAGTTTCACAAATATCTCTTGATGCATTCATTCTCAACTAATTATTTAAGTCCAAGTTAATTGTATTGTATTTACATGCATTTGTAAATAATCCTGGATTTATGTTATTGTGATTTTATTCTCTTAGATAAGTGTAGGGTTACTTAATTTCATACACATAGCTTTCTCTATCGTCTTAATTCCACATCTCTATCCTTATCATTCTCTTTCACAAACAGAATGTCGAAACATATGTTGACATAGAGTACATCTAGCCTCATAACAAAGTCAATGTTATGATGAGGTCTACAATTGTAAACAATTTACTGTACATGTTGTCATTATCACTCTTATAAAAATATTCGATACATTAATATTTGTTTAATCTTAATCGATACTTCAATTCCTCTTATTTAATTTTAATCAATACTTTAATTCCTCGCAACCTCCATAACTACATATTTTATGATAACTCCAACACTCTTGAATACAAAATAATAATCCTAGTCCCCATCATTGAAGAGATATTTTTGAAATGATGTGGAGGCCACAAGGAGATTGAAGACCTTAGTAAAATGAAAATAAAGATTCGTTTTGTCCAAATACAAATCATTTTTCAACGACATCAACTCAAGTTGTTTAATAACTTTAAGCGAATACGATGATTTGTTAGGATGCGATTACAAATTTACAACGCCCATATCCCAATAAAATTCGCTACAAGTATTAATCGCATGCATGCCACGTGGAACACTTCGAAGCATCCTATTGGCTGTTATTTTGCGCACTAAATCTGATGTGGGCCATTTGAAAAGATTAAACCGTGTATGCGTGTTGCTCGAGAGAACGTACGTGTACAAACACGGTTGGCTTAAAATAATGATCAATGGCCTCTCTTTCCTTTTTGGGGCCCCTCCCCTTGCATGCTTACTTCCCATACTCCAACAAATATTTTTAAGCTTATGGCATGGAATTTGTATTTATTTTCCACTACTTCCCAACTACTTTAGATTTCTCTCTATGCTAGATTGTGCTAGCTTTTTCAAGAATTAGGTTTAGTGCATGAGTCATGCAATTTTTTTTATCTATTTTGTTTATTTTATTAACATATGATTTCCATTGATTTGATGTTTAGGTCATGTAGAGTATTTATTAATATCAGATTTTTTTTTCGGTTTATAATTATAATTGTGATTTTAAATTGGGTTAAGATCATACATACAATTTTGATTCACTTTGTCAAATTCAAATTTTAATCTGAGTTCAAGTTGACATGCTTTCAAATAGTTGTTACTCATCATCTTCAATATTGAATAATTGCCTAAGACAAGTATAAAAGAACACATCCCCTATATCATTATTACCATAGATCATTAGGACAACCTTGCCACACTATCAGTTAGAAGGATCAATTTCTAGTCATTATTCTTCTTTCTACATCAATTCTTGCATCACACATGGAAAAACCCTGGCTCCAACGCTAGTCCATTCTAGCATATATTATGATGAATGTCTTTACATCAAAGTCTAAAATGCCTTAGTATCATCGTAGCCACATGAGTTGCATTTGCTCATAATTATTTTCATTTGTATCAAATATGTTAAATCAATAAATGTGACTTGACCAAGGCAAAAGCAATGGAGCAAGTCACTTTTTGTGCCTAGCATAGCAAGTTCCATCAATAATCCTCAACACCACCTGTTGGAAAATGTGCCTCAATTTACTGGCTTGGACCTCTGTTAAAGGCTTGACAAGTTTTTGTCTCTATCACTTTACTATGCAGTACTCATTTGGTCGTTTTGATCATTGGTCGCGGAGACTCTGTCTGATCGGAGAGACTTCGAGGGTTATCACGGCGATGGGCCGACGAGCGTGGAGTTGGCAAAATGTTTGTTTGCTTTGGCTTTATCGACGGATCGGTCGCCCACCGGCGAGAGGCAATGTTATGCCTCACCAATGTGTCGATGCTCTGCATCTACGGCTGCTATCGGCTTCATCCGATGGTGCTATTTGTTTTTTGCGGCATCTGAAGGCAAGTATCGATGTTACCCTTTTGCCGAGCAGAATTGCCTGTGCACATGACGCGTGGCGGCTTGTTAAAGCGATGAGCGTAGTGAAGAGGAAGTGGCCCCCGAGTTGCTTTGTGCGAAGGTTTTTCTGACCGTGGACACTTGCCTACACCTCAGGAGTTCCTTGGGGAATCTAGTGGATGCCGCTAGAGATTCCCTGAAGGAGCTCTAGTGGCTTACACGTGGCAGCCTCGGAACCTCGTTTCGAGCAGGCTCACAGGAATCTTGGAAATTCCCTCCTGGATGCCTCGGAACCTCCTGAGCAACGAACATGTGGCTTGTGGGACCCGATAAAGTTGGCGATCGGTGTTTTGGCGATAGCGGATTATTGTCGACCCGAAATGTGATGAAATGGTTAGTGATAGCGAAGGGATTTCAAAGCTCGATGATAGTTGACCGATCACTGCTCGGTCAAGTAGCAAAATGAACAGTAGTGTGACACATGGCAATTTCTCATTGGTTGTTTTTGCACCGTTGTTGCAAAACAACATTTATTGCCGGAAGTTGGATTGGTGAAAAGCGATATATTTTGCAAATCATATGAGATCGGATTTTGGCGATTGGTAGAGCTCAAATTGAGTATTTTTCTTTGCAACGAATTTATGGCAGGAGTGGCTCGATGTAGAATTGCAAGTGGATCCAATCTAAGATCAATTTGGCGTGTCGGTGAAGAGAAGAAATTAATGCACCCTAATTGGTGGTTGCAGAGAGACTTGATATAGTCGGTTTAGACTAGAAGTCGAATAATCTGAAAAAAGCAGAATACGGAGAAAGGGTTGATGAGTTTGTATTTATTCTATGATCAAATAACATTGTAACAGTGAGTGCATGAAAACCCAAAAGTTGTTGTGAGAAAACTATCAGAGAGCGATGGTTGTAACTTTGTATGTAATCTTTTGCTTACTGTAATACAAAGTGTCTTTCTCTTGGTGTGGTGGTTTTTTTCCCGAAAGGGTTTTGCCACATAAATTTGGTGTCATCTTTGTAACCGTTTTATTTTTGTTACTCTTGTTACCTTGTATGTGTTCATCTTAAGTGTTTTAATGTTTTAAAACTGGTCTTTGCACGTCTCCTCTATGGTTTTAGTGTTAGGAAAGCATTTTCGCACTGTTATTTTTCCTTTCAAGTGGTATCAGAGCTTGGCCAATTGTGTTATCCTTGTTAGTAAGGCTGGTTTTTTGTGCTAATATTGTTCCAGTGAGAATATTCTAAAGTTAGAACTTAGTTTTGTTTGAGATGGCGAGTACATCAAGTAGAGTAGAAATTTAAAAATTCAATGGCGGTAACTTTGAGTTGTGGAAACTCAAAATGAAGACTTGCTTGTGGATAGAGACCTCTGGGTTGTTGTGTCTAGAACTATGCCACAAAGTATGAAACAAGAAGATTGGGATCTTGCAGATAGAAAAGCAAGAGGACTCATAAGACTTAGTCTAGCCGATTATATGCTCCTGAATGTCCATGAGGAGAAGTCTGCAGCTTCGTTATGGAAGAATCCTGACGATATTTATCAAGGAACGTCTCTGGTAAATAAGTTATTCCCGAGGAAGAATTTGTACTCTTTGAAGATGGAAGAAGGTGCATCTGTTGTAGACAATCTGAACTTGTTTAATATGAGTGTTGCACAGTTGGCGTTTGTGGGTGTAAAGATAGAGGAGGAGGATCGTTGCATGCTCCTATTATGTTCGTTACCTGACACTTGGGATCATCTGGTGATGGCTATTGTAAGTACGACTGCTACTTTGAAGATGGAAGACGCGGTTGCTTCGTTGTTGTCTGAAGAGATGCGGAGGAAGTCTTCTAAGATGGCCAAAGAGGCCCTTGATGTTTGAGGTAGATTGAAGGAGAAATGCAAAAAGAAGGACAAGAAGTCCAAATCTAAATATGTAGGGAGATCAAAGTCTCCTGATAAAAATTCCAAGGTGAAATGCTGGAATTCTAGGTAGCCTAGTCACATCCGAAAGGATTGTAAGGAGAAGAAGAAGGAGAAGAAGAAGAATAAGAGTAACTCTTCAGACTGTGACTCTTCTCAGAGTGATGTAGATGTTTTCATTATATCTTTGGCAACTCAAGTAGCCGATGATGTCTTGCTGGTTGAATCAGGCGCATCCTTTCGCATGATGTCTCACAGAGAGTGGTTCACTAAGTATGAAAAGTATGATGGTGGAAAGGTGTACCTAGGAAGTGATTCAACTTTGGAGATTGTTGGCCATGCAAGAGTCAAAATATAGTTCCCTGACGGTAGAGCGAAAGGGATTGGTGATGTACTGCACATACCAGGCTTGGCTCGTAACTTACTTTATGTCACTAAGCTTAATGATGCTAGTGTGGAAGTTTCTTTCTTGAGTAAAGGATGTAAGATGGCTAGAGGCGCTATGGTGTTGGCTAAGGGTGTTCGTACTGGCACTCTGTACAAGTTGGATGCACGCCCTGTTCAATGTAACAATGTCTCTATAAAGTCAAGCAAAGCTACTCTCATAGAGAATTATGATGAAGCTCCTCTGGGTGCAAATGCCTTGGAGGTGAAACTCCCAGCTGAGAAAACCATGCTATGGCATCATAGAATCGGTCACATAGGTGAGAAAGGTTTAAAAAACTTGAAAAATAAAAATCTTGTTGAAGGGCTTGTAGATTGTAATCTTGAGTTTGATTCCTGCGAACACTACATTTATGTAAAGCAACAATGTGTTTTTTTTTCCTTGATTTATCATAAATCTTCTGGTGTACTGGACTATGTTCATTCTGATGTGTTTGGTCCAGTGAATGTTCCTTCATTATCGAATTCTAGATATTATGTTTCTTTTATTGATGACTATTCAATAGAAGAGAATTTATATACTTTCTTAAGAGTAAATTAGAAGTGTTCAGTCGTTTGAAAGAATTCAAAAACTTGGTTGAGAATCAAAATGTTTGAGGACAAATAATGGTGGTGAGTTTTGTTCTGCAGATTTTGATAGATACTGTAAAAGACCATGGGATTAAAAGGCATAAAACTACACCTTACACGTCACAACAGAATGGATTTGTTGAAAGGTTGAACAAGACACTAATGAAAAAGGAAAGGAGTATGTTGATCAGTGCTGGTCTGGATCAGAAGTTCTAGGTTGAGGTCATGGCTGCAACATGTTACCTAATAAATCGTTCTCCTTGCTCTGCTCTTGTTGATATTACACTTTTGGACATGTGGTCTGGGAAGAAGCCCTCTCTGAGACATGTTCGTGTCTTTAGGTGTGAGGCATATGCATATGTGCCAAATGAGAAAAGATCTAAGCTGGAGAACAAGTTTTTTAAATGTATCTTCATTGGCTATGGTGTTGGTGTGAAGGGATACAAGCTTTGGAACCCCATTACTGAGAAGGTTTTGTACAACAAAAGTGTAATATTTTGTGAGTTGAAACCTTCAACAACCGATCCATAGCTAGAGACATATCAAAGAGAAAAGAAGAATGATACAATTGAGATTCCCCAAACTCCAGAAAAGGGAGAACTACATGGTGTACCTAAAACTGAGGAGAGCTCTAGCAGCTCTAAGAGTTCCAAAGATGAAGAACCACAACCTCAGCCAGTGAGAAAGTCTACACGTGAAAAATGAGAACTTGATAGGTATGGTTTCTCTATGTTAGATTTGAACTGTGCATATGCTTTAATTACCAGCACTGAGGGCCCTAGGACCGTTAAAGAGGAAATTAATATGCTGGATGAAAATTCCTAGTTGGAAGCCACGAATGAAGAAATGGAATAATTGAAAAAGAATGAAACCTGAGATTTGGTACCTTTGCCTAAAGGAAGAAAGTTTGTTGGCTGTAAATGGGTATTCAAAAAGACTGGTCTTGAGGGCAGTGTTGAGAAGTATAAAGCAAGGTTGGTTGCAAAGGGGTATTCCAAGGTAGAGGGAATTGATTATGGAGAAATATTTTCCCCTATAGCTAAGCTGACATCTATCAGATTTTTGTTGTCACTTGCAGCTGTGTATGACTTAGAGATCGAGCAGATGGATGTGAATACAACATTTCTCCAAGGAGAGTTGGAAGAATAAATTTGCATGTCCCAACCTAAGCACTTCATTGAAAGAGGTAAAGAAATCCTGGTATGCAAGTTAAAGAAATCTTTGTATGGTTTGAAGCAGTCGCCTAGAATGTGGTACTAGAAGTTTGAAATTGTGTTATCTATGGGATTTGTGAGATCAAAATCTGATCATTGTGTGTATTATAAATCTGAAAAATTATCGTGTGCTTATTATTACCCTGTACATGGATGATATGTTGTTCATAGGAAATAGTAAGTCTATGATTTTTTATCTTAAATCTCAGTTGTTTACAAAGTTCGAAATGAAAGATTTGGGTGTAGCAAGGTATATTCTGGGGATGGAGATAACCAGGGGCAAAAAGGGCAGAAGGCTTTGGGTCAGCCAGAGTAAGTACATCAACAGTGTTATGGAGAGATTTGATATGAGTGATTGCGAGCAGCTAGTTGTTCCAGTTATGCAAGGAAGGAAACTATCCATTGAAGATTGTCCAAAGTCTACTACTGAGATGGAGGACATGACCAGTGTGCCTTACGTGAGTGCTATTGGTAGTTTAATTTGTGTGATGGTCTATACAAGGCTAAACATTTCCCAAGCAGTGGGAGTACTCAACCGATTTATAGAAACCCAGGAAGGACGCATTGGGGTGTTGTAAAGAAAGTGTTTAGATATTTAAGAGGTACCTTAGAATGTGCTTTGTGTTACCATGGCAACCTGGTTGCATCATAGATAACTCTCAGCATTTGTGGATATGTGGATTCTAATTTTGTAGGGGACATTGACAGCAAAAGATCCACCAATGGATATACTTTCATGTTAAATGACAGAGCAATCAATTGGATGAGCAAGCGACAGGTTGTAGTCGATTAGTCCACTACAGAGGTAGAATACATGGCAGCAACTCACGCCTGCAAAGAAGATATCTGGCTAAGTCGTTTGTGTTATGATATTGGTTTTGATGTACAGTAGATTACAATTTTTTGTGACAGTCGGAGGGCCATTTGTTTGGAAAAAAATCCAACTTTCCATGCCAGGATGAAACATATCGATATGCAGTATCAATTCATGAGAGATATGGTGGAGGATGGAAATGTTTCTTTAGAGAAAGTGGATACATTGAAGAATGTTGTTGATGCATTAACAAATCTAGTGAGCACAGACAAGTTCAAATGGTGTGCAAGTTCGATGGGCCTTGGGGCCTATGATCGTCAATAAATTCAAAGTATAGAGGAAGCCAGTAAGTCTTCATCAAGTGGGAGCTTGTTGGAAAATGTGCCTTAATTTACTGGCTTGGAGCTCTGTTAAAGGCTTGATGATTTTATGTCTCTATCGCTTTACCGCAAAGTACTCATTTGGTCATTTTGATCATTGGTTGCGAAGACTCTATCTGATTTACGAGACTTTGAGGGTTGTCATAACAATGGGTCGACAAGCGTGGAGTTGGTGGAATGTTGGTTTGCTTTGGCTTTATCGGCGGATCGGTCACCCATCGACGGGAGGCAATGCTATGCCTCATCTATGTGTCAATGCTCTGCATCTACGGCTACTATCGGCTTCGTCCGATGGTGTTGGCTGCTTTCTACGGCATTCGAAGGCAAGTACCATTGTTACCCTTTCATCAAGCGGAATTGCCTATGCACATGATGCGTGGCGGATTTTCAAAGTGGTGAGCACAGTGAAGAGGAGGTGGGCCCTGAGTTGCTTTATGTGAAGGGTTGTCCAGTCGTGGACACTTGTCAATGCCTCTACAATTCCTTGGGGAATCTAGCAGATGCCACTAGAGATTCCCTAAAGGAGCTCCAGCGGCTTACACATGGTAGCCTCAGAAGCTCATTCCAAGCGGGCTCATGGGAATCTTGGAGATTCCCTCCTAGAAGCCTCAGAACCTCCTGAGTGATGGACACGAGACTTGTGGGACCCAATAAAGCTGGCGGTCAATGTTTTGGCGACAGCGGATTATTGTCGGCCCAGAATGTGATGAAATGGTTAGAGATAGCAAAGGGATTTTGGAGCTCGATGATAGTTGACCGATCACTACTCAGTCAAGCAGCAAAACGAATAACAGTGCGACATGTGGCTATTTTTCATTAGTTGTTTTCGCATCATTGTTGCAAAAAAAAATTTATTGTCGAAAGCTAGATTGGTGAAAAGCGATATATTTTGCAAATCATATGAGATCGTATTTTGACGGTTAGCAGAGCCTGAATTGAGTATTTTTCTCTGCATCGATTTTATGGCGAGAGAGGCTTGATGCAGAATTGCAGGTGGATCTGATTTCAG
This sequence comes from Sequoiadendron giganteum, assembly GCA_007115665.2. Classification (NCBI taxonomy): domain Eukaryota; kingdom Viridiplantae; phylum Streptophyta; class Pinopsida; order Cupressales; family Cupressaceae; genus Sequoiadendron; species Sequoiadendron giganteum. The sequence goes on from CM021106.1 coordinate 288,764,629, forward strand.
ATCAATTTGGTGTGTCGGCGAAGAGAAAAAATTAACGCACCCTAATTGGTTGTTGGAGAGATACTTGATATAGTTGTTTTAGACTAGAAGTCGAATAATCTGAAAAAAGAAAAATACGGAGAAAGGGTTGATGAGTTTGTATTCACTGCATGCTGAAATAGCATTGTAATAGTGAGTGCATGAAAACTCAAGTGTTGTTGTGAGAAAACTATTAGAGAGTGAGGAGTACAAATTTTTAAGTAATATTTTGATTACTGTAATATAAAGTGTCTTTCTCTTCGTCTGTTGGGTTTTTTCCCGAAAGGGTTTTCCCACGTAAATCTAGTGTTATCTCTGTAACTGTTTTATTTTTGTTACTCTTGTTACCCTGTATGTGTTCATCTTGAGTGTTTTAATGTTTTAAAACCGGTCTTTGCACTTCTCCTCTGTGGTTTTAGTGTTAGGAAAGTGTTTCTGCACTGTTGTTTTTCCTTTCACCACCAAGTCTTTCATCGTAAGTTATAGGCACAAGTGAAATGTTGTAACCCTTAAAAATCAATAGTTATTATATTTATATAATTTGTATCATAATTATAATTGGTTTTAGTGTCCTTAATCATCCCTGTCAATGAGTTTATGTTGTATCATCTGATGGTAGACATCATGTATGATTTGCATGGGAATCAGCTCGTGTTGTGGCCACCAGAAGTGGAGAAAGAGCCATTATATTAACATGTAAAGTTGTTAAGTTTAAGGTTGTTTAGTATGAGGTATTTTGCAACTATGTAGAGATTTTTTGGGAATCATTTTAAAGATGTGTTTGAGTGATTTTATTTTTTATTTGAGTGTTGGCCACTTGAGCTTGGTTCAAGATGTTTTGAGCTTAAAAGGAAGAAAATGTGTGAAAACACTTCCTCTTCTAATTTAAGAGGAGAGATGAATGGAAAGTATCATCTAAAATAATTTTCAAGAGAGAAACAACACAATAAAATTATTCACCATAACACAATGATGTGTCCCAAGAAAACCCTTTTGAAAAAAAATCTAGGCTCCAAACTCTGAAACAATGTACAAATCAACAACAATATCAATTGTAATATAATCTAAGCAAAGAGTACTCACAAAACGAAACATTGACAATCAAATCTAGATTAATATGAGTAGCATAATAATACCTACAAAATACACTATGCAAACTCCATCCCAAACATTTAATAAATAGATAAATTGATACAAAAAACCACCAAAGGAGAATCACATAATTATGGGCTAATACCACCTAAAACTGGCATCCAAATCCTAATCAAATTCTACTGCCCATTTCCCAAGAAGAGTCTTGATACTAAATAAAGCATATTCCTTACACCTATTATATAAATTTTTCATAACGTCATAGTTTTTTGTTATTTTTTTGTTGATAACGTTATAGTTATCCTCCCAACATCAATGCGCCAATTTATCTTATTCAAACTCTCCAAAAGTCCTTTATAATAGTCATATTGGTAATTTATTGGTTGGTGAAGGTTCCTAGTCAACGTGTGTAACTACCCCTTACAAATCTCTTGTGTGTCACAAATGCTCTTACATCTATGAAGTGGGAGCCTAACATCTAGAGGCCAAAAATTTTGATATTGAAACTCTAGTGAGCCCATTCTTTTAATTGGAAAGCCCCGCATTGCCATAGCTAACTCTAGCTAGTCAAAACCTGTTTTGGTGAATTTTAGGGAAAAAATCAACTTCTATGGCCTATTAATTTTATTTAAATATTAGGATGTAGGGTTGAGAGACCTTTCTTAACATTCTCCAGCTTATTAAATAACTTACAATAGAAAGGGGAATACCAACACTATCAACTATCTAGTAGTTTTTGGGGGGCTATAAACTTACTGCACTATCTAAACTTCTCTAAATTAATTAAATTTGTCAAAGAATATGCAACATTATCAAAACATCAACTTTATCTAGAAATACCCTCTCATCTTCCATCATGTCATGAAAAATATGATACTATACATCAATTTTCTTTGTCCATGTGTTAAATTTTATATTCTTTGCCAGGTTGATGCCAATCTAACTATCAAAATAAACTCTAAGTAATTTTTAATGTAACACAATATTATAATCCAAATGGATTCCTTACATGCATGAGTTACTACTAGTTCTTTTCCTTTGTGGTGAATAAAGCTCGCATGACCGCTCATCTAACTCATTGCACCATAGAATGAGATAAAAATATAACTACTGATAGTTCTTTTATTATCACCATCTCCTATCCAATATAAACCTACATAATCCTTTATGAATAGAGTGTTGATTCCTTGGAGCATCACCATGTTAACATATACAATACTCAAAATTACCCCATAAATACATGAATATCCTCTTCATTGTAACCTAATGTTTTTATCCAACATTAGCCATATAATGACTCAAGACTCCCAATACTTGGGAAATATCCTCAATGATTCTCCTAACTATATTATCAGAGGGCACTACACTCATGTCCTTGATTTAAGGTGGATTTTTAGGATATTTCTCAATTGAAATCTTAGTTTCCACAAAAATAGGAACAATCATGAATTCATTGTTGACCATATTAATATACTACAAAAAAACTCACCATACTTTATGTAACCAATCCAAAATTTTATATTAGATCTATCTCATCTAATATATAGACCAATGATGTCTTTAATAATCCCTAAGTCATTTGATTTGAATTATAATCAAAATTAAGATTTCAATGCCTAATCATTTTCTTATCATTATCAAACAACCACATATCATTAATATATAAAGTGATAATCATAAAATTAGCATCATTCCATTTATAGTAAACACAATGATCTAACTTAGACAGGTAATAAATATTAATCTCAAAATAGACAAATCAAAATTTTATTCCACATCCTAGGAGACTTCTTTAAACCATAGTGGGATTTACTCAACTAACAAACCAAGGTTTCATTAGCCTTCTCAATGTATAGTGCTCTAGTCATTCCATGTTAATCTCCACATTTATATAATTATGTAATAAATTCATCTTCAAATCCATATACTCAACCTTAAGATTGAAAACAACAACACAATCTAATAACTCTCTAATAGATGTCAATTTCTTAATAGAGTATAAAATCTCACCAAATCTATTCCCTTAGCCTAGGAATTACATTTGAGAACTAATTATTCTTTGTAAATCTCAATGTTACCATTAAAACTCAACTTTTTCTTTAATACTCAAGTGTAGCCAATGGGTTTACACCTTCCAATAAACTAAACTAAGTCCAATGTATCATTCTTTCATAGTGTAAGCATCCCATCCATAGCCAATTTCTAGAACTCACACTATCTATTTTCATTACCTCTTTAAGTATTGTAGGATCACCAATGTTAGTTGAAAATTCAAATTATTGATAATAAAATTTAAGCCTAAGGTTTTTAGTATTTATATCAAAGGAGTTAATCCTAGTGTAGTGTAATAGGAAGAAAAAAAATGTAGTAGATAATAAATGCATAATATGAGAATTTCACATATTTTTACACATTCATAGACACCATAAGATAGTTCTACTCATGTGTTCTTTTTATGATATATATATGCTCAGATAGCTTCTCCTAGTTATACATTTATTTTCTATTGTTTATTACCTTTTCCCTATATTATCATTATGTGGCTCATATATGTATATGAATAAATAGATATATGTTTCCCTCTTGAAATATCTCTTGGATGTGCTAAAGAAGGTAGCACACAATGTTATTTTTTACTACAAATATCTTCTAGTTACTATTGGTTTATCATGTTTGTGGTTCCTAACTTACTAACATCCTTTTGGAGCCTAAGACATTGTCTTGTTCTCAAGACATCCTTCTCTATCTAAGTGGGATTCTATGGTCGAAGATATTTATAAGTATCCTTTACCGACTCGTACATGTCCTAGTTTATTATCATATGTTGAACCTTTTTTCTATGGCTAAAAAAAACACTCTTTTTTTGCAATCACTGGGATATTTGGTTCCACAAATGTGGGAATAACTTGTACATCATAGATAAAAGACAATTGTACCAAATATATATTTTATTCCAATCCCAACTCCTTCATTTGTGTTATTTTCCTTATTATTTGTTTAATTACCTAGTTATCCTAGTATTATATGTTTTATAGTTGTTGATTTTATGACCTCTCTAAATCTACCATAAATTTGTAACTACTTGAGGATTGTAAGGTTTGATATTTCAAGGCATCTATTTGAGTCTTTTGAGGCAAAGTAACTTGTATCTAGTTGGTGCAATACTAGTACAACATATATATATTATTGCAAGTATCCTTCAACTTCTTTAATTGTTTTGTATACTAAAAGCAATAAAATAAGGGTGTTGGCCCAAAAAAAAAAAGAGCCCAAAGGGTGATAACCAAGTCCACAAACGATAAAAAACAAATTAATAGTTCTTTAACAAAACATTACAAAAGTATTAAGACCAAAAGTAGCAACTGAAAAGTAGATATTAGAGCGAAAACAAAAAACAAAAGAAAACAGAGGCCTAGCCAAAGAGTTGGCCCCAATCATCAAAGAGGAACTTGAAAAGTTCCTTGTAACTCTCATCCTTGCCTCTAGCCTTCTTCAGCTCCTTATCCTACATCATGCATAAATTATTGGTTGTCTTGTGCATAACTTTGGAACTAAACTTGGAGAGGCTCACCATCTTCTTCTCCAGTTCCAAAACTTTCCCTTTAATTTTAGCTAGCTTCGCAACCATGGAAGCACAATGGGGGAAATTGTGTGTCACACTCGACAGGTCCAAAGGGGAAATGTCCATGCAAATTGTTTGTGTGGAACATTTTTCACTTGTATTCTTGGATCCTTTTGAATTATAAACTTCATCCTCCTCATCACTAGTAAAACTCTCCCCATGCTCTAAAGCATCCTCCATCACCTCTTTGTCAGTAGGCTTTGATTGACTCACAATTCTATTAGATCTTCTGAGTTGCAAGTCACTGGCCTCCTTCACATACTCATCTCTGAGTTCCTCATCATTGGAACTATCAACACTGACCTCCTTAATCAAGATAGGAGTAGAGGAAATTTTTTCTTTTTTGGTGGGAGTATTTTGACACCCTGGTTATTCCCTTTTGCTTAAACCCTTAGTAGGGGGCTATTTTTGAGGTCACATTGATCTTGAGCCATTTTATTTTGACCATAATTAGGAGTCTTTGGTGACCACCAGTGGGGTTAGGATAAATTGTGGATATAGGGGTATCATTTAGGGAGGGGGTTCACAAAAAGTTACAACAAGGGGGGAGGCATGGGTAGCATCTAGGTGCTTAATGGGTTTCTTCTTTCCTTTATATTTTCTTAGGTTAGCTAAGGTGATCACCATCAGGGGGATTCAGAGGGGAAGGGTTCCTCAATTAAAATAGCCTTACTTTTCTTAGGAGGGCACAAAGCAAGGTGTAAGTGATAAATTACATAGAATGAGCCCCTGGTGTAGGGGAATGGGAGATTTTTTAGGGCATTTCTTATTTAAGTCCAAAGCTTCCTTAATGGAGTACTCTAAAGAGGTTAAAAGGTAAAAAGGGAAGCTTATTTACACATTATGGCGAAAATGGTTGAGGAGGGGGAAGTGGTAGTAGCAGTATTTGAACCTTGCTTCTAAAGTACAAAACTTCATTAACATAAGACATACCTTTTCCCATGGAAATGGAGACTTTCTCCTATCAAATCCAACATGAATTTTGATGGGATTTTCTCCATCCTTGAAAAAGAGAAACAAAATATCATTATCTGCCACTTTACTATGCTTCTTCCAATTCTTACCTTTCGTATTCATACCAATAGCTTGTGTAATAAATTCTTCATCCACATCGAAGGAAATATCTCCAATTTACATTTTTTTGGTGTCCCAAGGTCTTGAAAATTGTATGGATAGGTTCTCATCATGCCCATTAAGGCACTCCAGAAGGGGAGTGACCCCTCCTTCACAAATAATGTGCCAAATAGTGGTATCTACTAAAAAATCCTCAGAAGAGCTAGGTTCAAACAAAACCCTATCACCACCCATGATGGACCTACTAATTAACAAAAAATGAAAACCACAACCAAAAATCAAGCTAGAAGTAGAGAGCCAAATGGGGGAAAAAGACCACACAAAAGATTAAAAAAATAAGATATGTGCCAAAGTAATAATAATTATTACTAAACACCCTCTGAATAATAAGTTGAACATGGCGCATATCACCAATGGTACAAATAATTAAAAGGAGAGAGATAAACCTTGCATAGGCTATCCCTATCACAATAATAATAAAACTCATAACATTATGAGAAGGATCAAGTGTGATCTTAAGTCCCATCATGAATCCATAAAGTACACTCATCATTATTACACCACTAAGCCCAGTTGGATAAAAACAACACAAACTGATTAGACTCCACATGGTCAAGTTGAACATGGGGAATTCACGATGACAAGATGGCCCACCATGCCACATGCTAGTCTCATCTAAAAAAAAACCATGAAACCAAGTCTGATTTGGCATCCAAGTTAGCAAGCAGCAACAAAGAAACAAAGTAGTCTTGTTCTTAAATAAAAATGATAACAAATTTGAAATGTCCTGCTCCCAAGCATATCCTACCACCAAAAAATTGAGCATGAGGATAGTGTTCCATCCTCCTAGCCAAAATCAATATTAATTATCATTATTAGGGACTAGATAATTCCACTCTGAGGTAAGGATTTTTCTAACATGATCAGGGAGAGAGGAGAAGCTTCACCGACACTTTAAGGACACTTGGTCCATCCACAATCTTGCCATAACATTGACAACCTTATTGCATTCTCTATAGATATGTTTAATCTTAAAAAATTTAAAGCCAACGAGGATTTTCTAGAGGTCATTTATGATATCCTTCAACAACCAACTAGGGTGAGCTGAGCCTTTCATAGCATCAATGATCGAGTCCCCTTCAATGAGAAGGTTCTTGATAGAAAGTGTTATCTTGATGCCCCATAAAAGATAAATGCCCTCCACCCAATGGTTAGTGTTAACACCAAGGCCTCTAGCATAACCTACCACAACTTCCCCGAAGGGGGATATCAACATTCCACCCTCACTAGCCATACCAGGGTTACCAATAGCAACACCATCAAAATTAAGTTTACACCAACCAATCTAGGGTGGTAACCATTTAGTATTCAACCTATCTATCTTCTTTGTGATGTCAACATTGTAGAAGGAATGAGGTAAGTCCAGTGGAGTAGAATTTTAGCTTCTAGAGGGAGACGAGGGGAATCTAGGCAAGACCAATGGAAAATTGAGATACTATCCAAAAGGATCTTAGAAAAATCTAAGAAGACCTCCTCAGGGAATTTTTTTAATGTATTTGAAAATCCAATTATTTATTTCCTTCCAAAGAATCTAGCAAAGGTGCAGAGGAACTTTCTTCCATAATTCTTTAATGAAGGGATGATGGAAGGGGATAACCCATTTCTCCAAGGGGGCTAGCACTTCTCTATTCATGGGCCAACAAATTTGGAACTTTTGCAACAAAAATCCCCAAATTTTCTAAGCAAAGTAGCAATACATGAGAATGTGGGGGACTGTTTCCTCATCCATGCTACATAGGACACATCAATTTGGTAACTGGAAATTGCATTTAATGAGGTTGTCTTGCATTAAGATTCTATAGTGCATGGTCATCCACTAGAAAAAATGATTTTGAGAAGGATATGTTTGTTCCATAATTCCCCCCAAACAACATTAAAGGTGCCACCCTTTAATAGCAAATTGTAGGCTAACTTGACAAAAAACATTCCCTTAGGATTTTTGGCCCAAATAAAGCAATCCAATCAAGGAAAGATGGGGAACCTGACCTTGAAAAGATCATTTAGAATAATTAAAGAACTTTTAAGGAGATGGTGTTTTTCTTGGCAATATGACTAAAGCAATTTCTAAGAATTGACATGCAAAAGGTAATCAGAGACCAAAGGGCCAAAGGAGCCTTTAACAAGAAGTTGGAGGTCTTTGAAAGAAGGGTGGCCACTAAGGGGTTGGTCAAACAATCAAAAATCATCCCATAAATGGATAAGATGGCCATTCTCAAGCTTCCACTTAAGACTCAACAAGATTAGACTGTGAGATTTGATGATATTGTTCCAAATTTGGGAGCCCCCTGGGAAACCAAGTCTAGAAAACACACCATGAAACCATGAATGATTAGGAAATTCACGTTCATAATAGAATACCAAACTTTTTTGTTTAGCATTAGGTCCCAACCAATCTTCACCATCATAGCTTTATTTAGGTGGGGAATTTTCCTAATACCCAAACCTCCCTACTTTTTTGGGAGACATACTTTATCCAAGATAACTAAAGCCAATCTTTTTCTTTCTGTAGTGCTTGACCACAAGAAATTCCTCTGAATTTTTTCAAACTTGTCAGCAATATAGGCTGGGATTTTAAACAAAGACAGGAAGTAAACTGAAATCCCCTTAAGGGAGGTAGCAACAAGTTGTAACTTACCAACATTACTCAACAATTTTCCACGTTAGCTTACAATTTTTTTTCCATGCATTCTAGAATAGAATTCTAGAAGGTGGGAACTTCTTTAACATTGAGGGGGAGACCCAGATAAATTTCAGGAAGACTAGCGCCTCGATAGCCTAAGATGTCTTAAAATTGCATTGGTGTTGAAAAAGTAGATATTAATTTTATCATAATTGATACATTGGCCTGAGGCCACAACATAGTTAGAAAGACACTTTTTCAGCATCTAGCCTCAACCAAAGGGGTGATGCCAAAGAGGATTGTATCATCTACAAACTACTATAGAGTTGAAGGAGGTAGAGTGAATCAACTCTAACTCCTCTAATGCTACCATTCTTAATGATCTTTATAATTTTTCTCCCCAAAGCCTCATCAACCAAGATAAATAGGTAAGGGGAAAGTGGGTCCCCTTGATGAATACCCCTCTTATCCCCAAAGAAACCCCTTGGAATTCCATTTACCAAGACCAAGTACTTGACAATAGTTACAAATTCCCTTATAATGTTGATTAAGCTCTCATGGAATCCCTTTTTTTAAGACTTTAAACATAAAGTCCCGATCCACACTATCATACACCTTTGAAATGTCAAATATGATGCCTGCAAGAAGGACACTTTCCATCGAATGTAGTATCTCATGAGTTGAGATAGTTGCACCAAGAATTTGGCACCTAGGGACAAACCCTTTTGATTCTCATTAATCAACTTTCCCAATAGGGCTTTAATCCCATTCACAAAAAAATTGGAAAATATATTATAAATTGTATTGCATAAGATGATAGGTTTGAAATCAGAAAGACCAATTAGATCTTTAGCTTTAGGGAAAAGAGCAATATATGAATTATTGAGCTTTTTAAGGATTTTACCAATATGAAAGAAATATTTGGTTGTCCTATTGATAATGAAACCAACAATATCCTTGAATTATTGAAATAAATCCAACACAAAACCATATGAACCTAGGGCCTTATAGGCCCCCATAAATAAGGTAGATAGCCCGAATTCATCCTCGAAGATGGGAGCCATTAGATGTGTATTGTCTTTAGGAGATAGTGTAATTGGTAGGTGATTTAACAACTATTCTTCTAGCCTAGGGTCATAGCGATGGGATCAGTCAAAGTAGGCTCAGTAGAAGTAGTCAGAGGAAATTTTCCCAATTTGGATATCATTTGTAACTTGTTCACCATGCTAATTCATGAGGATTATTTGGAAGACTTGTGAAAAAAAGATGATTTTTTGTCTCCCTCCTCCAACCATTGTATCCTAGATTTTTTTTTCCACATAATGTTTTCTCTTTTTAGAATTTCTATCTAGTCCCTTTGTAATGGTTCTTTAATAAGATGATACTCCTTAGAGAGGTCTCCATTTGCAATTTTGGTTTGTATATTAGTGAGTTTTACAATCAACTCATTTTTTTACCAAAACATTCCCAAAATTTAATTTGTTCCATCCCTTCACCTTTTATTTTTCAAGGTTTAACTTTTGGGACACTTTGTTTATTATCGTACCCTAGAAAGGGGTGTTCCACTAGTTAGAGATACAATTTCTAAATTCAGGGTGAGTGGTCCACATAATTTCATAATGAAAAGAAAAAGGTCCCCTATTGGGAATGTCAACCCATGAGAGAAGTAGAGGATTATGGTTTGAGATAGTCCAAGGCAAAGCCACTAGTTTTGAGTTGCACCCCATATCCCAGTTAGAAGAGACCAAAAAGTGGACAACTTTCACCTAAATAAGATTATTACCTTTCTTGACATTAGTCCAGGTAAAAGGTTTCCCCTATAAATCAATATCCACAAGGCCAGTTATATTGATGAATTTCGCCAAATCTACCATGTAGTCAATATGGTCAATTAATCCCCCAAGTTTCTTAGAAAGAAAAAGGGGGTATTAAAATCACCAGATATCAACCAAAAATAATTTTTATTTGTCATTATCTACCAAGCGATGTCTGCCCAGATAACCTTAAGAGAATTATAAAAAATTGGGTCATAAAGGTTGATAAGGACCCAAGAGCAAGAATATTTAGAAAATTTAACAACTAGCTAACAAAGAGTGACAACAGGGAACCAAAATATACCAATGGGTCCTACATAGTCAAAATCCCATTTGAGGCTCCTTGTGCTTCACTTATAAAAAACTTGGCCCCAGGTCAGATATAACTTGCCATTGACTGAAAAGTATCATGATTCATTTTAATTCTTGGATCAAGACTAAATCAATCTTTTTCTCAAGAATACAAGTCTTGAAAGAGTTTTTTTAGGGCTATTTATGCCTCTCATATTCCAAGATAGGAACTTCATTTATTATTTTTAGTGGTTGACTCCAAAGTCTTCTGCCTTCTAGAAGAAATCTCTCTTTTTATTTCTTTCTATCTTGTTTGACACTGGGAGGGCCAACCTACCTTTGAATCCACTCCCATGTTAGTTTTCTTATTCCTAGTTTTCTTTTTTAGTGTTGACCAACCCTCATCAATCCAATTAATTATTTTTTATTATATTAACAAGGAATGGCCCTGATCCTATGGTACAAAGTAGCCAAAACCACATAAAACAAAAAGGTTAGGGAAACAACACCAGCCAGACTTGACAAAACAACAACAAAAAATTACTATTAAGGCATCATAAGAGGCATGTAAGCCAGATAACTATTAATAGCATCCACAAGATCAGTGTAACTATAATAAAAAATAAGAGTATACCACATACTAATCCAAAATGTGGTACACTAGCCAAAATAAAGAGTAACCAAAGACCAATACGTCCAAAACCATAACATAGCCAACAAAAAATAACAATTTGGGAGGATCAATCAGAGAACTGATAGTTTAAGAGCAGACATAACACCAAAAAAAAAAGAGAGACTTGAAGATGGGAAAGATGACTAAGAAGGTAAAATAGATGAAATGCATAAGAAATAAACATAAATATATTATACCTTCATTGATCCTTCCTCTTCATGGATTGAGCTCACAAGATTGCACCCATATCTCGCAGATTTTTTCCAAGGATTAAGATGGATGTGGTTTATCAAGATATTAGCATGATGATGGTATGACAGTGATGGATTGAAGGGATATTTTTCCATCATAAGGATGGGATGAATGTGTGTTGAAATAATGAGAGCCAAGGCCTCATGATATAGAATTTTGGTGAGAGGAATTAATGGCTAGGATTGATTGGTTAATAGAGGGTTGAGATTGATTGAGAAGGTGAGGTTTGGATCAAGGATGAGGATTGATTAGCCATGTGACAAGTGTCACAAGATAGAGGGTGGTGAAATGGGCAGGTGTGCTCACACATGTGTGAGAAGACATTGGGAAGAGAGGCATTAAATTTGTGTAAGAGATAGGGTGGCTTGTGTAAGAAGTTAGTGGGGGTAGGTGAGATGTAGGAATTTAAAATTAGGAAATAATGATAATAATGATTAGGGATGAGGGTTAGATCAATTAATCAAGGATTAATTGATTAATGAAGGTGAGTTGAGTTAATAAATGAAGAATTTATTAACCTGGGTGGAGTTAATAGTTGGAGAATGGGATAATAATGATTAGGATGGGGATAAATTTAATTAATCATGAATTACTTAACTTGACCAATGTTAGGGGATTTAGAGGAATAAGGGTAAAGGTTAGATTTAATTAAATAAATGCAGATTTATTTAATTAAAGGTGGTAGAATGTAAGGATAATGGTAAAATTAATTAAACAAATAATAAATATTGATTTAATTAATTATTAGTATAAGGGAAGTGGGTTAAATTAAATAAATAAAAAATGGGTGACTACATTTTTCCCCTCTTTGATATCATGTTTTTGATTAATGATAAATAGGTTTTGAAGGGGCCCTACAACCTTGAACAAGAAAGAGAAAGGGCAACAAAGATAAAGCAATAGGTTGCCCACCCAAAACATGAAAAAACAAGTTGATTACAGAACCATCAACAACCCATCAGCTTAAACAAAAATTCACAACAAAAAAAACAAACAAAAAAGAACAAAACGAGTGGCCATTAGAGAAGTTCCGTAAGCATTGTTGCTGCTTCCAAGTCCTTAGAAATTACCCTATCATGCATTTCCATGACCTCCTCCACGTCCTTCCTCGACACGGTTTTGGACTTCTTTGTTTTTCTTCGAGTGTGTACACTCGGCCCTATGCTCAATTTTGTGGTCTATAGCTCTTTATCAACACTCTCCCCCACCTCCTTGTTCGTCAGCTCACTCAACAAAGATCTACCAGTCCAAACCTTCGCCTTCTCATTCAAGAACACAAGCCCTTCAACCGAGGATTCCAATTTCTCCTTGTTGAGATTAATGATCATGTCAAGGTCTTTACACATCAGTCAATAGTTCATTTCCAACATAGAAGACCTCAAGCCATAATCTCCCTTCAAATTGGCCATGTCTTCCACCAATAGGCCCACACTGGAATACAAAGATTTAGTCAATCTGAAAATGGAATCCTTCTCCTTAAGACTTTTGAGAATAGATATATTGCAACAGGAAATTGTGTCATGCTTGTTATGGAGGTCTTGAACCTTCTGAACTAGCCACATAAGAAGATTAAAAGAAATTTCAACCCCTTCTTTAACCAAACCTAAGGATTGTGAGTAGTCTATGGCACCCCAGAATAAACCTCTCCCCCGATGGGAGCTCATACGAGGTTCATCATCTTGAAAACCATTGGGAAAATCAACTTTGGACTTACCCTTGTCCTTAGAAGTTGATGCATGAATAAAATCATCCACATCCACCACACTATTAACCTTTCCAGTAGCAAGGGACCCTCCACCATCACCATAACCCAAGACCACATTCCCAAAAATTTCCACCTCACTTACCTGATTATCCCCTAAAACCTTATAGCACCCCAACCCCTATATTTTAGCCTTCTTTCCACTTTCATTTCCCTCCTCAGCTTCTTCACCACAATCCTCCTAAAATTTGTGCTTAACACGTGGGATGGAGGGTTTTACCTTTTTTTGTAGAGGTTTTCTTCCCACTAGACGGAGTGTAATCCAATTCAGTGTGTTACCCATCTGACCATGCCTCAAAATCCTCAATTTATGTCCACTCACTCTCAACCACCTCCTTAATCTGGCATTTCCCACTCCCCTTGTTCTTCTTTTTCGACTTGAGAAAATCAATAGGACGAGGGGCTTCAACAACATAATTAGCCTTAATGTGGTCCATAATAAGGCACATTAAACCCTCATGTAAGAAAGGGTTTCTCAGGTTCTTTCTAAAATTTTAAATCCCCTCTTCCAATGAAAGCAACATATAGAATGTGAAAGAGATGAGCTTACCATGACAAAAATGATTGAGCATCACAAAGTGATGACCATACAACGTTGAATATCAGCCATCCCATGTGAAGTAACACATCAGCACCATGGCAAGCTCCTGCCAGATAGGTTTAAACTTGGACCTATCATATCCACCATAGTCAAGCCTCACCATTTTGGCCCTCTCTCTGTCCCAGAGAAAATTCAATCTAGCCGCCCCTAACAAATTTTTATCACTATAAAATGTTTTGCCTTCGATCGACATCCCAGCTACCTCTGCGATGAAATCCTCATTGATAGTGGTGTCCCTATCGACCATGCTTAGAACCTGACCATGCTAGGTGTCAAAAAACTCTTTGGAAAAACTATTTTTAAAGCCATTCAATCTCTCCATGAAAGGGGTAACCCCTCCCTTCTGCAAGATTTCCCACACATTGGCATTAGCCTTGAATTTGTCACAGGAAATTGGATTTGTTCTACACCTCTCCCCACCCATTACCAAATGTGAATAATTCACAGATGCGAAGAGAGACAACAAAAAAATGCCAGTAAACACCAAGGAAAGAGGAATAAAATCACCCAAAAAGCGTGTGTGCCTACCAAGTGCAGTACTGAAGACAATAATAGTAAGGATCCTCCTGTATTTACAATTTTCATGCCCATAGATTCCAAAGATCTTCACAAGTATGAGGTGTCTAATCAACCAGAGATGGACATGATTGCCATGAAAGCGTTTAGATGAGGAGACAAATTCCTCCAACAAGCTAGGATTTTTCATTATTAAGAAAAATAATTAAATGATGTAATGTTGCAACTAAGATAAGTAACATTATTTCAAAGAAGAATAAAAAATAGTGGGTAGACAAGGGATAAGGACTCGAAGCATGATGCCCTTGTCACTAGTGAGGGTGAGGAAGGATGAAGATGAGGTAATGGTATGCCCTCTTGAGAGGACATTTGGGTTAGGAGAATATAGTTGTGCTCTCAAAATGGATGGGAAGGCTAATGGATGAAGGATAAAAAGATGAAAAACAAAAGGATGGATGAGAGTAGATAAGGATGGTGAAGAGATGGATGGAGATGGAGGATGGATGATCATCATGCTATAATGATATGAGAAACCTAGATTTAATATTGTACTTGATATTATGCACCAATGTATAAGGAACTAGGATGACAATGTGCAGAGTACATGATAAAAAGGTTAAGTGCAAACATATTCCTTATAACACCAGATATGGAAGTCCATGATGCCCCTATGGAAATAGAGTGAAAAACACCATGATAAATTAAAACAATGATAAAATACACAAGAAACAAGCAATCATGCACAACGAACCAAAAGGAGGTGAGGAATATGCTCCAAGTTGAGCTAAAAATTGATTGATGGATGGATTGATTGATTGGTGATGATGATGATAAGGATAGAAAAGTTGATGATAAGAACAATGCATACCCCAAGGATTATGTTATTAAATATAAGAGCAACACATGGATTGGGAAGGATAAATCCATATGATTATAGTGGATTAGAGTGGATCAATGGATTTGAGCTTGATTTGGATTAAGATGATGGATTGATTAAGGATGATGTGCTAGATTGCAAGGTTGGATTGCATGGATTAGGATTGATTGCATTGGATATGATTAAATGGGGATAGTTGGATTGAAAGGATGGATGGATGGCTAAGATATGATTGGATGGAGGATAAGATGATTAGGATAGAGGAATGGATGGGATCCAATGAAAAGGGAGAACCAAGGATTGGAAAAGGATAGAAGGATAAATGGATTGTGTGGATAGGAGATAAATGGATAGATATTGGATGGAAGATAGGTGATGGGAGATAAGAGGATGGTGGAAAAAGGTTAGGAGGATTGATGTCCAAGGACTAGTTGAAAAGGATTAAGATTCCATGAGGTAGTGCAATCATGGATGGAAGGATAGTAGCATGAGATGGAAGGATAGTGTATAAAGGACATGGATGGAATTTTCCAAAGCATGCAAGGATATTTTTCCCCTTATAAATACTAAGGGTGAAAAGAGAGTATGAATTGGCTAGGATAGGGGATGGAGATATGATATGGGATGGAAGATATGGATAGGATGATCAGGATTAAATGAATGTGCTATGGATGTATGGATATTTGACCCCTAGGCTATTTATTAGGATCAAAGATGGGAATGTAAGATGGATTTGGATAGGATGAGGGATATGTGATAAATTATATGGATGGGATAGGATACATGGTGATTATGAAGATCCTTAGCCTTGTCAAGATCAAAGGTGGAAAGGGGAGGATAGAGTTAGATAGGATGATGGATAGATGTGGAAGGATAGTGCAGGATGTTGATAAGATGTGGTATGTAAGAAGCTTGCCCCCAAGTGTAGAGTGTAAGGGGATGGGGAGGAAGGACTCAAGCATCTAGTTCCATAGATGGTATCCCTTAATTATGTGCTATTATACTCATAGATGTTGGTATAATCATGGTAAGGGGATAAGATGTATTGAAAGATGGGGATGGTTATGGATTTATACAAAGCATTGGATAAGAGGGATGGATGTTTGGTAATGGATGGGTTGATGGAAGACTTATGGATGAGTGGATGAAAATGTTGGAAAGATCAACATTGGCACACACCATGAAGTGTGGTAGAATTGTGAAAGAGAAGTGAATTTTGAATTTGGAGGTTTATATGGTGGTGGGTGTAGATTTTTGGACATAAGGACCAAAAATGGATGAAGGTGATGAAGGTATATTAGATGGGATGGAGGACTTGGAATTGGATGAAAATTTTGGATAAGAAATTTTGGATGCCAACTTTTATTTTTATTTGGGATGCAATGATTCTATGAGTGTTTTTGGAATTCACATGGTTTTTGACTTTGATTTTTTCTTCATGGGAATTTGTGGCCTTTGGGATTTTAGATTTTGGATCATATTTTTCTTTTTTTTGCATGTATTTTTGAGGGGACATGTTGATCCTTTGATTTTCGTGGATTTTTGGCTTTATACATTTGAGATTTTGCATCCAAATTTCTTCCAAGAGAAATGGGGTTTGTGGATGGATATGAATGGTGTGGATGAGTTATGGATGGGTTGGTGTAAATAGCATGTTGGTAGGATTTCAAATATGTGTGCCTTAGTTGATCTTGATTTGGGGTGTGAGGTAATGGATAGAGAGGATAAATGGATTTTTGAATAGGAATGATATGTGGTGGAATGTAAGGACCCAAGATGGATGTAGGGGATGAGGGACTTTGTTTTGGGACATAGGGACCCAAAATAGACGGAAGAGATGAGGGTTTGGGATTTGGAGCATAAGGGCCCTAGATAGATTTTGAAGATGAGGAACATGGATATTTAGCTTTAGATGGAGGGATTTTGGATTTTGGATGGGTGGAAGGAGTTTCAAGGTCTAGAGCTTGGTATCCATGCCATGATATTTTGGATTTTATTTGATGTTAAGGGGTTCTAAAATTCCTTGCTCATAGAGGCCTAACCCTTTTCCTTGATAATGCATAACTTGAAAAATATTTTTTCCAATGGGATACTTATTATTTTGGAAGCAATATGTGAGTCCATTTTGAGGGGGATATGATATGGAAGGAATGATAGGGCTTTGGAGTAAATCAGCTTGCATGAAATTGGAGGAATCCATTTGATAAGTATGGGTTTCATGGGTAGCTTGGATGGGGTGATGTGATCTTGTGGAGCATTAGGATAATGACATGTAGATGAAGGGATGCTTTGATAATGAGAGGGGAGATGATCATTATATGGGGTGAAAGGTGCACTTTGATATCGATTTAGAGAGGGATCATGCAATCGAGTGGAAGATGTAATTTGATATTGGTATGGAAGGATGTCATTAGATGAAGTGGGAGAGAGGGTATCATGATAGGGTGATGAAGGGATGTCTTTCTCTTGAGATGGAAAGGGATCATTAGATGGAGGAGAAGGGGTTTCTTGATCTTCATATGGAGGGGGATCTATGTTAGCATGCTTTGGATTGGACGATTGGCATAGCTCATTTGATGTGGATGGTGATTGGAGAGGAAGTTTGGATAGATGCTTCAACTTGGATGAATGGATTATTAGAGGATTCATGAGATTTAGGGTATTGGAATTTATCTTGATGTGAAGGTGATGAAGGTGTATGCATGACATGGAAATATTACACAATTTTGGTTTTTGCATGGGGAATTAAGAACCTTTGAAATTAGTTCTTGGAGCCAACCCTTATGATGGACATGGGGTGATGTGGATTGTAAGGATGTGGGAGATGAACAAGTAGAATAAGAGGTGGAATTTTTAATGGATTGGTAAATGGATGGTGAGGATGAGAAGATTTAAAAGGATGGGGAGATGGGGATTTGGGATGGGGAGTTTTGGCTAAAGGCTTGGTATTCCTTGTCAAAGTAAGGGGAATGGTAAGCAAGAGGAGATGGGTTGGGATTGGATGAAGGTGGGTATGTTGGAAGTTTAGCACCAATACCAAGGAGATAGCTAAGCATGACATTCTTATCATTATTAAAGTAGTGGATAAAGAGATGATTGGTGATGGGATCCCATGATGATGTTATGGGTGATGAGGGTGTGGGTGGGGTTTGAGGGGGACATTAGACGAGCGATTGGTGAAGATTTAGAGAATTTTGTCTAATGGATTCAAGGTGATCCACAATATTCTCACTATCATCATACAGATTAGGATATGGGTTAGGGTAGTTGAAGGTGGGTTAGAATAGATTAGCTTGGATGGAGGATAGATTAGGTGGAAGCTTGATTGGAAGAGGAAAGTTTTGGATTGACTTCTGATGAGGATGGAAGTTGTGATGATGAATTAGGAATGGAGGGGGGATTAAAGGAATAAGATATAAGGATGAGTGTGGAGGATGGGATTAAGTTTGGGAATCAAATTTTAAGACCTTAAAATGATTTGATTTGATTAAATATGATTCTCTATACTTAAGATAGAATAATTCCCTTAAGGAAGAGTTGATTGGATTTGATTTATACTTAAGATAGGCAAAGTTCTTAAGTAGGAATTGATTTGATCTGATAACTATACTTAAGATAGGTTGATGTTCTTAAGCAAGTTTGGATTAAAGATGAAATCAAATTCAGGTCTTGATTTTTTATTGGGAGATTATATTTGAGATGATTGATTTGGATAATGCAAAGGATATGGGGTATGAAGGAGATTAATTCCTTAACCAAATTTTGATGTTCAAAGGATTTTTTTTATTAACAACGTGTTTTGGATGCTTAATTGAGAAGATAAATGGATAATAGTTGATTGAGTTTGGATGGGGATAGATGGATTAGATTGGGATTAGGTTGATAATGTGATTAGATTGAGATGATTATGATGAAGGATGAGGATTAAGGATGATAATGATGGATGTGGATTAAGAATGATGATGGAGATTAAGGATGATAATGAAGGATGTGGATTACGGATGATGATAGAGATTAAGGATGATAATGAAGGATGTGGATTAAGGATGATGATGGATGATTAAGATGGAATAATAAGGATAAATAGGAGTGATTAGGGGGATATTTAGGATGATTATGGATGATTAAGAGGGAGTGATTCAGATGATTGGAAGGGTTGGGGATGATTAAGGTGAGATGATTAGGGATGATAATGATAGTGATTATGGATGAATAAGATGGGATGACTAGAATTAGATAGGATGATTTAGAGATTATGTGGATTAGATGATTGGGTGTGATTAAGATAAGATGGATGCTTATAAATATTATGGAAGATAATTAAGATTAGGGTGATAATGAGGATGATTATGAATGATTAAGATGGGGTGATTAGGATTAGAATGACAACAATGAATGATTAGTAAGGGATTATTAAGATGATTATGGTTATGGATGATTAGGATAAGGTGATTAAAGATTATTAGGATGAGGAGGAATAATTAGGATATGAAAATGTCTGATTAAGATGAGATGAGTGGGATAATTAGAATGATTAAGATGGATGATTAGGATGGAAAACAATGACTGGGATTAGAAGAGATGACTAGAATGAAGGATGATTAGGATGAAGGGAGATGATTAGGATGGGATGATTATAATGAGATGACTGATGATAAATTTTAGAAGGGATGATTAGAATGATTATGATGGGTATAATTAAGATGTTGGAGGATGATTATGGTATGAATAAGTGGTTAGGATTAGGTGATTAAGATGATTGAAATGACATAAGGGATGGTTATGATGACTAGGATGGGGTGATTGGTTTGACTTTGATGACTAGGATAGGATAATTAGGATGAAGAATGTGGATGGTAAGTTTGATGTGGAGATTATCTGGATAGATTGACTTGGAGGATACCCAATATTTTTTGTTTTTTGAAACATTTCTAATGTTTTTGGGTTTTTGGTTTTTTTTTTTTTTATGATTAAGAATGAAAATGCAAAAAAAAAAAAATGCAAGAAGACAAAATCCTATGGATCAATTTGGTTAAGGGTCCCTGTTTGGTTTCAAGTAGGGAATTTGATCTAAAAAATCAAGCACATAAGATACATTAACAAGCCTAACTCAAGTGGGATATGGCCAACAGTCTCAATTAGGCTTTATAAGCTCAACTATGGGTATCCTCTATATACCACAAGGGTACATGAGGCCTAAATCCGTAGATGAAAGGAGACAATGTCAAACAGTCAAGAGGAGAGGGTAACCCACTGTCCACCTTCACTTCTCCAAGGTATAAAGTCTTGGAGGCTTAGTCCAGATTGACAAAATTCCACTTCCAAGAGAGGTGTATTTGGATTCACCTCCTGCTCTTTATACTCCGTTGAAACATGGGAGTTGGGTTCGTCCCCTAGGGTGAGGAAATGCCTAGGCAACTACCCTAAAAAAGAAAGTAATAACATTTATTTTTTATCCTCAAGATCAAACTAAGGTGTGAGAGGAGACCATATGTAAGTGAATCTTGGGGATTAAAAGACACTTGTTAATTTTAGCCCAAATCCAAATGTGAAGGCTAATTTTAAGCCCTCTTTTTGAATGTGAGGAGAACATGCCAAATAGAGATGTCTAAAGTAAAAACTAATTACAAAAATAGATTCCTTGTGATTTTCTAATATATGAGCATTTAAAGTTGAAAGAAAAGGGTGAGTTTGACTGAGCGCACCTGATTTTTGGAGGAAAACCTAAAAAATCTATTTACACCACAATGAAGAGCTCTGAGCTAGCTTTCCAACACCTTTTGAGGAAAATAAAAAAGAAAAAGAGTGAGTGAGTGATGTTTTTGATCCTCAAGATCACACTAGATGCGAGAGGAGATCATACACACCACTACATAAAAAAAAAATTCATTAACCTTAATAAATGAAATGTGCCTAGATTAGTGGAAAAAAGAAAGCCTTGGACAAGCGAATTTGCAAGAATATGTTAATAGTTTGATGATTTTTCCTTTGACAAGTGTTTTCAAGCTTAAACATAAAGGGGTTAGATGATAAGATGACCAAATAAAAATATTTTTAGCATTAAGATAAGCATGGACATGTGATGATTTGTGCCTTAGATGAGCATTAGAGACCTGGAACATGCATTAGTATATATAAATAGACATTAGATGCAAAGAAGAATTGAAAGAAGACTTAAAGTTGCATTCTAAAACCTAGGTGCATTTTTGCAGAGAAAGTTGCGCTTCTATTAAAAAAGAGGCACCATTTGTGAATAGAGGCACAATTTTTCAAATTTGGCCAAAAATATAGCTTTTGAGGGTGAAAATTTGATGTTTGTTAGATACCTAGTTGATAAAAAAACCTAAGATGCATGTAATGACTTAAAACTGAAATTTTTGAGGCATCAAACACTTGAGAAACACCAAAATATGTCCCCTAAAATAGAGGCACAATGATTTTTAACATAGGCACTAGAATTTTTCACTTAGGCGCCACTTTGTAGAATGTGCCAAAAAATGACCCCTGAAAGTCAAAAAATGAAGTTTTGGACCAACCCGGATGGGGAAATGGATAGATGAACATATTGGGAACCTAAAAACATGAATATATAGCCAAAATATGCCCCCTAATACAATGAAAATGGGATGAAAATGAAGAATATCCTATGATTATGTTTCATACACAATTTTTAGTTTCGCACAACTCCAATACTCTTAGGTCAACACCACACAACAAAACTGGTGAAGTAACAACTAAATGAGCTAATTTTTCATCCCAAAACTTGACACAACAACCACCAAAACACTTGACACTCAGAGTGCACACACATATAACATCTTCAATAATTTCTTGAGATATGTAGAACATAATGATCATCTATGGTAGAATGTAGAGTATTCCAACATGAACTTTGTAACTAGAACTATGTCTCTTCTTGTCCTGATACTCTTTCATCAATATCTTCTACTACAAAGGATATAAAACCTTAAAACTTTGGATATATACTCCTTCAACACGTAGAATTATCACCTCAAAATGAAATTGCAAGATATTGAAGTGTGGAGCAATGTAGACCACAAAATTGATGCTATGTTACATCACTATCACAATCAACCACTTAGCCAATTTCCCAAAAATACTTGGTCTTCTCTTGACTATATACATACTGATGAATCGTCAATTCTACAATGGGTTTCCATTAATGAAAACACCATACATCATCATGATCATGTTTCCAATAATCTCTCCCTTTGTCATTCATGGCAACATACTTCTCTACTTCACTCCCTATTTGACATCAAGGGATAAGGGTAATAAATCTGTATTTCATCCCCTTACTAATCTATCTACATGAAAATAGATCCCCCTATCTATGTTATCCATCACCAAAAGGAAAAAATTTTACTCCAATACCATCTACTAACTCTACATATGTAAATTGATATCAAAAATTGGCTATACAATTTAAAAGTGTACACCTTAACTAGATGAGGGTAATATACCCTGATATAATGCCTTTAATTTTCAAGGTGTGCCTCCCAGTCCTTCTTGGTGAAATATAGCATGTAACTAGATGGTTTTTAAACTACATATAAAGGTCTTCTCCTTATTTCAAGGAACTAGGAACTATTGTCTTTTGTACAACCTTCTCTGCATTGGCCAAAAATCAGTTAAAGAAGTAAGCCTTACACTTACTATATCTCGGAGTTGACTATCCTACATTACGATTTTTTCCTTTTATTCCTACAGTAGGAATATTTGATCATGCATATTTTCAATGATTGCTCTAGTTGCTCCATCCCCATCATTCACTGGATCATACACACTAGAAAACTGAGCAATTTGAGACTCAATTGAGTCAAATCGATCCTTTATGCTCTTTGTAGACACTGGCCATTTAAAATAAAATTGAAATAATTATTTGGCTTCCTCCAAACACTTTTGAACATCCTTTAATTTTTCTTGCAAGTTGTTGTGAGATTAGTGCACTTATCTGAGGCATCAACTAGCCTCTTATCATCTAACTTCTTTGTTACTTCCCTTTCAATATTCTCTTCTAGACCAACAGAGTACTCCTTAAAATAATCTAGTAGTAATTTCAACAGTTGTACACCTGATAAATAAGTATCAATGGATACTCTGGGAAGGCCTTCTTACAACACCCTGATAGCTTCATCAACCAACTCTATTTTCTTTTGGTGAGTTTGAAGTATCTCCTTTCTTGTGGAAGCATGAAATACATCACCAAGTTGTAGCTTATGGAGAGGAGAGATCCTATCCATATCCACTTGACCTTGTTGCATAGGAATTTGTAATAGTTATGCAAATACCACTATTTGGAACTTCAATTACATATCCAGAGGATCTTTGAATGAATCTCCAGAGGGTCTCGAGGATTCATAACCTATTTTAGTGTTTTCTTCTACTTATGTATCATTATTATCCTTCTCTCCACTGCTAGAACATTCTTATGCAATCTTCTTAACTTCTAGAGGAGGCATAGTTTATTCCTTTAGATCTTCAGTCTTCTTTGAGACTCCTTGCTCATCTTATTTTCTCTTCTCAATAGTTATCTCCACATCTAGAGGGGTGTTATCTTTCAACATATATTCTTGCTCATGTTGCTCATTGACTAGCTCATTTCTTTCCAAGAGGGATGCAACTTAATGAATTTTATCTTCATCACCCAAAGAGGATCTCAACTCCTTAAGTAAATTTTCAACTATTTCCAATTTTTCTCTCCTTAGCTTCTCTATATCATCCTTTTCTTTTCCTATAAGAGTATTTACTCTTTGTTTTGTCTTGAATTTTTAGGTACACAACTAAGAAAACTTATCTCTTTCCTCATGAGATAATGAGGAACTAATATTCTCCAAGGAAAAAGTCTTCATCTTTATAATTTTTGCAATTTTCTCTTGTCTACTTGCACTCAATACACCTTTTGAAATCATCTGACAATTGATCCTCTATCTCACCTAGGCCAACATTAAATATCACCATGCATTTGACAATGACCTCTTCAATTGTTGCCTTATCTACATCATTAGCTTCTAGATACATTTTAGTTGTATCCTTCAAGTTTCCAAACTCTGTTATAGATTTAAATAGTGCATCAAACTTCATAGGACTATTCTCATGGACTGGAGGGGTCTCCCCTTTCTTCTTTCCATTTTTTGTATCGATCTCTTCTTGAGAGACTTTTGTATTTCCTTTTCTAGACCAATTGATGTTCTTCCTCTTCCTCTTCCTCTTCTTCTTATTTTGGATTGATATACCTAACTCTTGTTACTTTTTCTTTCTTTCTTCTCTTTAGATCCTTTTGTTTTCTCAGGAAGGATGGATTCATCTATCTTATTTCAACCACCTATTAGTTTTTATTCTAGAAGGCTTTGTAACAATAGGTGTGGAGCTAAGGTCCTACTTGACCTTCTTGATCTCTGTGGAGTTTGTGAAAGAGCATATGTACCTTTGGATTTCTCCACAAATTCCATAGAGGTACCAAACTTCTTTTCCAACTCAAATTTCATATTTTCAAACTTTTCTTCAATATCCTTCTTTGTCTTTTCTAGGTTCTCTTTACTTGATTTTTTTTTATAAGTATAAAACCTTTCAATTGTTGTATCTCTAGGTTTTCTCAATACCATCTCCTCAATACCAATGCATTTAGACATCTACCTCATAAGGTATCTCTAGAACCCATACAGTTTTGGGTTCAATTTCTTCCATGTAGCAATAATATCTGCTAACAATAAATGTTAATTAATTCTTATAGTTGTCCTCAAATTTACTTGCAATCCTTTCTCTCTCTTACATCTGAGATTGAAAAGGTTTGAATAATCCACACAAAATATACGTGGAGAAACCCTTTGAGGAAAAAACTCCACCAAAACAGATATTGCTTGTATTATTTAACCTTATAATAAGATTACAATAACACTATATCGATCCTTGATTGATATGCTTCCTTTCTCTTCAAAATTCTTCTTCACAACCTACAAAAATCTCTTGAAAATCTCTTCAACTTGCTGCAATAAATAATAAATTATGAGCTTTGTAAACTCCTAAGAGTTGACAATTACAAAGCATTAAATCTTCTCTCAAAAACCTACGCCTCGAATTGGAAAGTAGAGTTCCACCTCCTAAACAAAATTCAAACCAAAGTCTTCCTCAAAGTTGGCACCCCAAATTGAACTCTAGTCTCAAAGATATCTTGGAAGATTCACATCAAATTTGGTGCCCAAGAATGGGCCCACTTAATTGAACCTTGTAAATATATTCTCATGCAAAAGGTGCTAACTGAAAGATGCCAACTTGGGTGCGCAAGGTGGGTCAAAGTCAATCTGTGTTAACTGAAACATATCTATCCATCAATTCATGCAAACAGTGTGCATGATTGATCACCTCCACTTAACTGAACTGAATTGATACTGATTACAAATGTCAATTTACATGTTCATTTCATTCGAATTTAATCTATTTCTAATCCTAGTGTTGGGGAACACTTTCCAAGGACTTTGGAGATACCTGAAATATGTTTAGGATTGCGATTAAATGGAATCCTATTCCCAAAATTCTCCCACTTAACATTATACATTGTATTTTTTCTAAACAAGGAATCATTATTATAAATCAAGTACATAACTCAAGGCCAATGGCCTTCCTGCACCAATAAAACTTATTTGTAGGAACTGGTTTCGTAAGATAATCTACAACATTAATCAAAGTGTCAACTTTCTCAATTAATACCTTCCCACTCTCAAAAATTTCTTGCACAAAGTGATACTGAACATAAACATGCTTAGTATGAGCATGATACATATGATTTTTTTAGCACTTTGTCTATCACATTCAAGTTTAATTTTCTTGCAATTAAAACCAATACCTTTCCCAAGCCTTTGAAACCAAACTACCTCTTTACAGGCATGTGAAACCACCAAGTGTGTTGAACTCACATCCAACCAAGGTTTAGGCTCCTCATACTTCCTGTTGAAATATCATCAAGAGTAACCATCTAAACACATGTCTCTAATCATAAGAGAACTCAAGCCTCACCTATGTGTCCAAGTATCCATGAATACCTGTACCCAGTACAAAGAGAAATACTACGATCGATGTCAAAGCTCTAATCATGAATTAGAAACATAAACATGACATCCATGATCTAACCATCTCCTCCAAGGAGATCACATGCATCATAACATACATAAACATCCCAGTCTCAAGAGAACAAGTACCATTCAAAACTCTAAATGCAACAAGAGTAAACCATGACATAACCACTCTAAACCAAGAAAATGTATCCCCAATCACATGAAGATAACCATACCAATGATGAATCCACGTCACTTCCAACAAGTCCCATTGAACTACGGTACGAGCTACACATGGCATTGTGACTACCATCCTCTCCATGAAGATCATTTTGAAACATCAAGCAAAGATTCATCACTAATATTTTTACATGAAATAGTCAACGCATCCT
This sequence comes from Sequoiadendron giganteum, assembly GCA_007115665.2. Classification (NCBI taxonomy): domain Eukaryota; kingdom Viridiplantae; phylum Streptophyta; class Pinopsida; order Cupressales; family Cupressaceae; genus Sequoiadendron; species Sequoiadendron giganteum. Next base: position 288,791,365 of record CM021106.1, read on the forward strand.
TACTATCATCTGAGGATTCCTCTATAGAAGAATTATAACTCTTTTTCTTTTTCTTACAATCCTTCTTCACATGTCTTAGTTTCCCACAATTCCAACACTTTACCTTACTCTTACCAGGGCTTTTGGACCATCCTTTTGACTCACTCTTTCCTTTCTTGTATCCGGTGGGTTCCTTTTACTTAGGCCTACCTCTTATAAACAAGGCATCTTGGGATTCCTCTTTAGACTTCCTCCTCATCTTCTCTAATAGGAGAATATGAATTATATTGTCCATATTAGGATCTGTATCACTACCACTAATAGAAACAATTAGATTTCCCCAAGACTCTAGTAAAGAATAAAGTAATAAAATGCATTTATCTTCATCTTCTAGCTTTACATCTATAGATGCTAACTGAATTGAAATAAAATTAAAATCATTTAAATGATGTACAACAGAATCACCATCTTTCATCTTTAAAGGATACAATAGTCTTTTTAGATACAACTTATTAGTAAGACTTTTGGTTTGATAGATATCATCTATTCTCTTCCATAATTTATATGTGGTAGTTTCATTTAAAACATTCAAGAGAACAACATCAACAAGAAATAATCTTATGGTTCCTCTTGCATTCTTATCAATCTTATCCAAATCTTCATCTAACATCGTTGTAGGTGACTTTCTCTCATTACAAACAACTAACCACTGATCTCTCTCTCGAAGGATATCCTCCATTTTTAGTTTCCACATCTCATAAGTAGATCCATTGAATCTTTCAATATCTAGACGAGAAGTAGAAGTCATTGTAACACACTTATTTTACAAATATTCAATTAACACAATAGTAAAATCTCCCACTACAGCCAAAAAACCTTCAAAATTTTAAGAGAAAGGTGTCCCAAACTCTACCCAACCATTAGCTCTGATACCAAATGTTGAAAATGAAGGTAAATTTGTAGCTTAAAACTTGTAAAAATACGTGACTCTAGATCTAATTAATTATTATTTGTCACAATAATTTGTGCATGATTAATCTGTTTAGATCAATTTTATCATTTATAGAACTAGATAGAAGATTGTAGAAGAATGTAGACAAAAGATAGAAGTGACATATACGCAGAGAAACCCTTTCAAGAAAAAACTCCATCAGCACCGATATTTCTTGTATTATTTAACCTCAAAATAAGATTACAATAACACTGTATCAATCCTTGATTGATATGCTTCCTTTCTCTTCAACAATGCTTATTCACAACCGGCAATAAACTCTCTTGAAACTCTCTTCAACTTGCTGCAATAAATAGGCAATTATGAGCTTTGTAAACTCCCAAGAGTTGATAATTACAAAGCTTTCAAGCTTCTCTCAAAAACCTACACCTAGAATTGGCAAGTAGAGTTCCACCTCCTAAATAGATGTCAAACCAAAGTCTTACTCAAATTTGGCACCCCAAACTGAACCCTTAATTGAACTCTAGTCTCAAAGATATCTTGGAAGCTTTACCTCAAAGTTGGCACCCAAGAATGGGTTGACTTAACTAAACCTTGTAAATATCTTCTCATGCAAAATGTGTTACTAAAAGATGCCAACTTGGGCGCCCAAGGTGGGTCCAATTCAATCTTTGTTAACTAAAACATATATTTCAATCAATTCATGCAAACAATGTGCATGATTGATCACCTCCACTTAACTGAAAGTATCTACCTGTTATCCGTCATCCAACTGAACCGAACTGAATTGAATTGATATTGAACTAATATTGAACTGATAGTGCCACTCCACTCTTGTAAATATCAATCCCTATTTTTTAGGAACAAGGAATGTATTACTGAAGTGCTATCAAACCTCTAAACAATTAATTGAAGCAAGGTGGGTTCCACCTTCCATGTGGGTGCCCCCACATGTTCCTATTATTTAGGAATAATTGGAAATGTCAATTTACATGTTCATTTAATTCGAATTTAATCTCTTTCTAATCCTAGTGTTGGGGACCACTTTCCAAGGACTTAGGAGATACATGAAATATGTTTAGGATTGCAATTAAATGGAATCTTATTCCCAACATGAATACATACTAGAAAAGGTATTTTGAATCCTTAGCCTTATGCAAATTTTCCAACAACTATAATTGCAAGAGCTCACAAAGATCAAAGTCTTTGCCTTCTTTCACCATATGATAATCCATGCGTATTGTGGTGCCATGTTGGCATATGGCTGGGGAGATTTCTGGCGTATGGCTTGTAAGTTTTTTCATTGGTGGCAACCCAAGTCATGCAACTTAAGTCTTGCATCCGAATATGCAGTATAATTTTGGTTCTTACCGACAGAACACAGTAAACAATAGGGCATCCGATTACAGGCATAAAAGTTGATCTAAACACCTTACCGAAAAAATATTTGGGTTGTGGATCTCTGAGGAAGGTTTTTTGATGCTTGCAATATCTTGGTTTTGATGCACACTCACTAGTACATGATCTAGAAGATCCGGTGCACTAATTTGTTGACTATCTGTGCTAGAAGGCCAACCCAACAAATATAGTAATTGAAGATGTATAAGATATAATTAATTATAAGTCTTCATGCTTGATCAAGTGTTATTTGGGTCCTATCTTTGTCTTAACCGAATTTGGAGGATATGCATAAATATTTAGTGGTGGATTTGGCCGACAAGATAAAAGTAACTTAATACTTTACAAAGTCGACTAATGGATGAATAAATATTTGATTGTGGATATATTTAAGAGATTGGTTTTATCATTTAGAATTTGAATGCAAGTGTGTGTGTGTGTACAAGTGTGAATGTATAATATATAATTGTGTAGTGTTCTATTCATTAGTGCAGTAGTCTGAATTTGATCATAAGTGATGTGAAGAGCAGAAAAGAGCATAACAGAGCAGAGAGAACGGAAAAATCAAAAAGCAGATCCAAAACTGAATCTATGAGCTTCACCGGAATTGTAACTTGGTATAAATAGATGCTACTATCTCATTTCACCCTTCAGATGGTCTTAATCTAAATTTTGTAAGGAAGTGAGCCTTTCTCTTGAGCTGTGAGCTCTAGGTAGTGTGCCTAAATGTAAGTGCATTCCCTTTGTAAACAATTATATTTTGAGTACTCAAATTGTGGATTAACCTCCACTATAGTTTTTCCCCTAATAGGGATTCCACACAAAAATCTATTTGTTATGGTGTTATGAATTTTTACTTTGTATACATACATCTTTTCTTTAATACAATGATGAAATGGTTTCAAGTTTTAGATTGATGGATTTTAAAAATTGTTGAACACTAATTCACCCCCCTCTCAGTGTTCCCTTGAATCCAATAATTGGTATCAGAGCCAGTTCCTCTGAAGAATTTTTGCAGCTTGAGGTGGATCTTGGAATGTGATGGAATGTGGTAGTCTTCAACAACAGCTTTTGGTGGCACTTGATGACCTTGATCAATCTAAAGCAGAAGTTCAAGAATTGAAAGGAAATCTTAGAGATGCTGAGAAATTCATTCAGTCATTGATGAATCAAATAGTTAAATCCAATGTGAAGAGGAAAGATCTTTGTGATCAGATTAAACAAAAATAAAGTGAAAACATGGATGATGCTCACTTGAATCAAACCTTGAAGGAAATAACCTAAGAATGTGAAAATCTTGCTAGAGACAATACAAACCTAAAACATGAGATGGAATCTATGATGATAAAGATGACTAAAGAAATTGAAGAAAGGAACAGAAACGAGGAAAATATTGCTCAAACCTTGAAAGAGAAATCTGATGAATGAAACAAAATAAAAAGTGAATTCACTCAACTGGAAAGTGAACTTCAAAGAACCAGAAACAATGAAGAACTTGGTATGTAGATTGTTACTCTTAGAAATGATCTTGTCATTGTAAATGAATACAAAGAAAATTTTCAGATAAGTTCAGTAAAACTTGATGAGCTGAGTCAAGGACAGAAGAGTGGAATCAATAAGAGAGGTCTTGGTTATGAAAAGGGAGAAATTTCTAGATTAGGACAAAAGAATTTCAGACAATAAAAATGGAAGATGTCTAGTAAGACAACCTAATGCACAAAAGTTTAATGGGTATTGTTTTTCCTATAATAAGTTCGGTCATATGATTGCTCAGTGTAGAAGTAATATGAATTCAAGAGTCTCATCATTTTCTGGTCAGTGTTTCAATTGCAAAAAGTTTGGTCATAAATCAATTGAGTGCAGTTACTCTGTTGCTAGAAGAAATGTTGAATGATATACGTGTGGGAAACTTGGGAATATTTCTAATCAATGCAGATCTAGAAGAAGTCATTGGAATGATCAGTCAAGACAAGAAATCATTGTGTGTTACAACTACAAAAAGTATGGTCATATTGCAAGATTTTGTAGAAACAAAAATGTACAAAAAAGAGGTCTGGTATATAGAGGCAAAAATATAGAGAAAAATGATAAAGGGAAAGAAAAGGTAACTACGAATGAAATCAGAGATCAGATGAAGAAAACATGGGTAAGGAAAAATGATTTTGATGTTGGATATGGCTCCGTACCGGAACCTGCCTCTAGTAACTCGTCAAGTAATTGATTTTAGGCCACTGGCCTAGGGGGAGTCTTTCAAGAAAACCCTTCCTCCCATGTCTTGGATGGTACCAGAACACAAAAAAAATTCAAGAAGGTATACTTATGATATATAGAAGTTTTGGATAAACTTAGCAAAGAGAAATCATACAATTCATAGGTCTGTAGAATATTTTTCTGTCATCGTTTGGGAAAACAAAGTCTCCAAAAAACTTAGGGAAAATGCACTTATTGCACATGTGTGAGCTATAATATTCAAGTCAGAACCATCATTTTTCACTTTGCATCCAGAATTATTTGAAATGACGGTTCTGACTTGAATTTTATAGCAGAACCGTCATAAATCAGGTATTTCAAATCATTCTCCAATTCTTTATACAATTTAGTGTTTGGTTGCGAACCCTAAACACAAAAAGAAAAAATGGAACAAATCAAAGGCTTGATCACTCTAGATGAATATAACAATGCCAAGATTAGGTCTATGAGGAATTTGTTACTCCCGGATGAATTAAAGAAATTGATTGAAGCTAAGCATGGAATTTGGATATGTGGAGTGAGTTTCCATACTTTGAGAATGTGGAATTCATGAAATTCATATTGAGCAGATTACATGATGATGTTTTAACTTTGGACAAACCTTACATCATTTCAAAAGAGGCAATCGAGAACTTAACTAGATTTTGCAAAGTCGAAGATGTTCCCAAGAAGAAATCTATCCAAAACAAAGAGGTTGAAATCCTAACCAGAATAATCAGAGATCAGAGAGCTTTGATGATTGCATCAATCAAGAATCATGTTACAAAGTACATTGCACATAGAATAACATATAAAATATTCTACAGAAATCGAGAAGGAGCTACATCAGCTGGTGTAGTGTACATTTCTCACAAAATGATAATTGAAGGTCAAGACTTTCACCTATGCAGTTTGTTAAAGGATCAACTCATGGAGAATGTTAAATTGGCAAAGGAATCAGGCTATCCATTCAGATATACTCTTATTCTAAGAGCCTGGCTAACTAGGATTTGGAATTTGAAAATTTCTTTAAGAATGTGCTTGAAAATTTTGGATCAGTCAATATTTCCCCTCTGGTAAGAACAATGGAAGTTGGTTCCTCTTCCAACAGCATTGATAAAGGACAAAAAAGAGAAAAGGGAATTACTGAATACAACCCTCCAGAAAGAAAAGTTCCCAGGATTGAGGGGAAAGGAAAAGAAAAAGAAATTATGGACATTTCGGATGAAGAAACTGAGTTTGGACTAGAAAAAGGTAGTGAGGAAGAAGAAGATCTGAAAAAATAAAAGGTACAACAGCTTATTCAAGGAATAGGTGGCATGCAAAAAATTGTGAAGTTATGGTCAGCCAGACCATCATATGATCAAGACTTGATTCTGGAAGTTTTAAATGCTCATGTTGAGAACTATAAGATAAGATTGGAAATTTTGAAGGAAATTCTACCTAAAGAGATGATCGAGTGCAACAAAGAATCAATGGGCTCTAAGGACAAAGGTGAATTTTTCTCTCACCTGAAGGAACAACTCAGACTATTCCTTTCTAAGTTGAAGAAGAAAATGAATGAGTTGAGGCAATACATAAACTCAACCACATGCATCTACAAATATTGCATCCATTGGCCCCATGTAGTCAACAATTACAAAGAGAAGTTAGATCAGATTGAAACATAATTGAATGACATTGGAAAAATCTTTCACATATCTCAGGATCCAGATGGCATCATTAGAAAAAGAATTTGGGAGCTATAGTCAAAACATACAAAAATTCAACTCTCCAAGAATTTTCTTGTGGATAATTTTTGGAAGGTAAGGGATCTAATTGAATGTAGGTTGGAGCAAATGGTGGAAACATTGAACAATGGTGAGAAACATGAAGAAGCAATTACAATTCCTGAATCTCTCATTGAGATTATTAACAAGATTTCCAAGAACAATAGCTTGATCATTATTATTGGAATTACAATAGATGGCTGGAAGAAATTCCTTCTGAAAGTGAAGAAAAACCATAAGATAATCTTCTAAACATAGCAGTTAATTGTCTTTAAGTTTTTGAAATTTTGATCAAAGGAGGAGAACTGTAAGAATATATGTGTTAAATTTTTGAAGCCTTGAGGATTTTGAACACATGTTTTGTCTCTATCTTGTCAATATCACTTTTTGTCTTTTTGGCATATGGAATCCATGCGTTTTCATTGATGTCAAAGGGGGAGAGAATGCAATGAAAAATGTCCCATAGAGGGAGAAAAGAAAGCAATATAGGAGGAGAGAATTCCTTATAAGTCTCAAGGGGGATAAAGTGCAGTAAAAAGTTTGGTAGTGTGCCTATAATGATTCTGCCACTTAGTCATTTTTCACTAAGTGTTTCCATCAATGCCAAAGGGGGATATTGTTGGCATATGGTTGGGGAGATTGATGGAATATGGCTTGTCAGTGTTGTCATTGATGGCAACCGAATTAATGCAACTTAATTCTTGCATCCGAATGTTTAAAATAATTTTGGTTCCTACCAGCAGAACATAGTAAAGAACAGGGCATCTGGTTACAGGCATAAAAGTTGATCTAATCACCTTACCGAACATATATTTTGGGTTGTGGATCTCTAAGGAAGGTTTGTTGATGCGCACTCACTGGTACATGATCTAGAAGATCTGGTGCACTAATTTGTTGATTATTTGTGCTAGAAGGCCAACCCAACACAGTTAGTAATTGTGGATGTATAAGATATAATTAATTATAAGTCTCTATGCTTGATCAAGTGTTATTTGGGTCCTCTCTTTTTCTTAACCAACTTTGGAGGATGTGCATAAATATTTAGTGGTAGATTTGGCCGACAAGATAAAAGTAACTTAATACTTTACAAAGTCGACTGATGGATGAATAAATCTTTGATTGTGGATATATATAAGAGATTGGTTTTATCATTTAGAATTTGAATGCAAGTGTGTGTGTATGTAGAAGTACGAATGTGTAATATATCATTGTGTAGTGTGAGATTCAGTAGTGCAGTAGTGTGAATTTGATCATAAGTGATGCAAAGAGAAGAAAAGAACATAACAGAGCAAAGCGAAGGGAAAAATCAGAAAGCAAATCCAAAACTGAATCTATGAGCTTCACCAGAACTGTAACTTGGCATAAATAGATGCTACTATCTCAGTTCACCCTTCAAATGGTCTTAATCTAAATTTTGTAAGGCAGTGTACCTTTCTCTTGAGCAGTGAGCTCTAGGTAGTGTGCCTAAATGCAAGTGCATTCCCTTTGTAAACAATTATATTTTGAGTACTCAAATTGTGGATTAACCTCCATCGTGGTTTCTCCCCTAACAGGGTTTCCACGCAAAAATCTATGTTATGGTGTTATCAATGTTTACTTTGTATGCATACATCTTTTCTTTAATGTAATGATGAAATGGTTTCAAGTTTTAGATTGATGGAGTTTAAAAATTGTTGAACACTGATTCACCCCCCTCTCAGTGTTCCCTTGCATCCAACATGGCAGTGATAGAATTATCCCTATTTGTGTAAAATTTCTTGTAACCAATCCTCATTGTAGCATATTTGACCATCGGATCTTCAATATCATTCACTATTACGGCACACTTGTCAAACTTGGCTTTGGCAAGCTTCATCACCAATTCATTCTTTACCACCTTCAATGTTGGGACATGTCCTGAGGAGCTCAAAATGGTAACAACCCTAATTTCCTCTTTGGTTATCATATGTGACATGTCCAACCACATGAATTTATCATTAATTATGCTCAAAAAATACTTCACCCACTCATTATCATAACGGAAATTAGGAAATTCTATCCACACATCCAACTTTTTCTTCATCAAGCTAGCATACTCTGGTTTCAACTTGAAATCATATCTAGTTAGTAATTTTTCCATAAACTCCACTAGTTTCAAGTGACATATTCATCCATCTTCAAATGAATGTAAATTTTCACATCTTCTGTGTGCAACACGATTGAAGGAACCCTAGAGAATGCCCTTCTTTATCTATTTTCATTGATTTGTATGGATGATTCTTAAATTTAGTTGTTGGCCTCTCAAGCACATCAATAACCTGAGGAGTAAGCATTATGAACTTCTCTTAGCTACATTTTACAAGTAATTGTAAATACCTCATGGAATTTTTTTGGTAGGGTTTCTTTCAACACTTTAGATTCCATTTTCTCTACACTCCTCTTCAAATTCTTGAACACATATCTTTAAAATGTGAAATATTAAATATAAACACTTTATTTGTGACCTAAAAAGTGCATTAAATACAACAGTGAAAAGTTAGGTCAAATATTGCCAAGCCTTCACTATATCATCATAGGGACTCCTAAACATTCTACAAATCTTAGCACCAAGATATTTCTCACTAGAGATTTCACCAATGGATCAAGAAAACCAACCTATAAATGCACCAGTATGTTGAAGACATCAGCATCTCGTCTTTGGTAGTGGTTTAGAATTTTGTTTTGTTAAAACTCCCCTTGAGCCAAATGCTTTCTAACTATTTTTTGAAGGAAACTTCTACACCAAAATTTGGAACAGACTTATTCTTCACATCATTCTCTTCCTTTTTCTTCTAGATCTTGTTCATCTCCTTCTTTACCTCAACCGATCAATCTTCTTTTATGGAATGAAGGGTTTCACATTCTTTCCTCTACAAAACTTAGCTATGTGTCTTGGTTTATTGCATTTATAGCATGTGACACTTTATTGCAGAGCAAACTTACTTCTTTCCATTTTAAATTTACATTTATAAGCCTTATGCCCAAACCCATTGCATGTGTAATAGTAATCGAGGAATGATTGAGGCATCATACTATTATTGCAACTATTCATCATCTATCTTATGTATTTACTAGCCTTATGATAAAATCTATTGCATGCATAGCAGTGACCGGAAATTGATTGAAATTTTTGATTCATCCTACTATATTCTACAGCTCTATGTCCAAATTTATTATAATAATAACAATAACCATTAAAAGACAGGTACCTTTGTGTAGCCAGTTGTCTAACATGAGATCTCTTGAAATATTTCTTCTAGTTCCAAACATGTTTGATATTTCTCTTCTTATCTCCAGTCTTCCTTTGTTCCTTTTTAGCATTGTTTGGAGTTTGAATTTTCCTTTCAACTTTCTCCTTTTTCATACCCCAATCCTTATTTGTCCTTAGAGACCTTTTAAATAGAAAGCATATAATTAAGCAAGGTGGATATCTTCTTGAATTTTTCTTCTTGACTCTTTTCTTTCTCTAGATCCTTCCTCAAAGAATCAACTTTTTAAAGCTTTGAGAATACTACAAATTTTTCTTTCAACTTGGCATTCAAGTAGTCTTCAACTCTTTTTCTTTCTTCAACTTGCACTTTTAGATTAGTGATTGTCTCATTTGATTGTTTATGATGCTCATTTGTTCCTTGAGTTTCTCTTTAACTTTCTTGACTTGATTCCTCAACTTATTGATACATTCATCTAATTCCTTAAGAGTTTCTTTCAAATCTCTATTCTCACATTCTTCATTATCCAGGTCATCAAGAGAAGATTTGAGATCTCCTTCCATATCAACTTCATAGTCTTCTTTAGTAAACCCTTCCATAATAATTTCTTCTAAGGGGATAGGATACCTCCTAGTTACCATGTGTTCAACCTCCAAGATTTACCTCAATTTTTAAGAAATTTGAAGGAACCTTGCTTTGACACCAATTGTTGAACACTCAAAATATTGAGAGGGGGGTGAATTAGTATTCCTTGAAATTCATTAACTTAAAAGTGAATTTCAAAGAATCTCATTAAAATTGGAAAAAAAGGAAAGGAACAATTAAATAATGCACCACAACACTCGGCCCAAGAACACTAGATTTATGTGGAAAACCCTTGAAAGGGAAAAACCACAGTGAGGATTAGATCAAAATATATCATAACCACTTACAATATATTAGAAGAGGCTCACTGCCTGAGGGGATCATTTTCTGGAGGACTTAATGTCCAAAAAATAGGAGGGCTCACTACCCAAGGAAGATCACTTCTTCTATAATTACAAAAGATATACAAAAGGATTGCTCACTGGAAGAATCTAAACTTCTTACAATGCATCTGCTATATGTTGAAGATACGGTTCTAGTTAGGCTCAAAAATACTAACTTAACACACTTCATTCCTCACTATCACAAGATCACCACAATCACATTTCACACTTCACTACACACCTCACATCTCTTATCATATACTACACACATTGAATTGACCTTCTGTATATATGTATATATTTCACAAACAATCATATCATCAATTAGGTCAGCCTAATTAGATGAAACATGTGACACCATAACTCATCGACTCAAAGCTCCATCATACATAGCTTGTAGAAGTAACTGAAGCATGTTCTTCACCAAGATAGGTTGAAATGACCTATATATACTCCTATTATTTTTCTTCATACAAAATTTAGTTCCTCATGACCTCAACCCTCTTAGGTCAGAACCACACAAGAAAACAGGTGAAGCAAAAACTGAATGAACCAACTTTTCATCCCAAAACTTGACACACAAACCACCAAACCACTTGAAACTTGGAGTTCAAACACATTTAACATCTTCAAGAACTTCCTAAAATCTGCACAATACAATGATAATCCATGGTATAATGTGAAGCATTTCAACATGAACTCTACAACTGTAACTATGTCTCTTCTTAGCTCAATACTTTGTCATCAATATCTTTTGTTGTAGAAGACATAAAACCCTAAAACTTTGGACATAGACTCCTTCAACACTTACCATTATCACCTCAAAACTACATGACAAGATATTGTAGTGTAGAGCAATACAACCCACAAAACTGATGCTCTATTACATCACTAACTCAGTCAACCACTTAGCCAGTTTCCCAAAAACACTTGGTTTGCTCCAGACTATATACATATTGATGAACCATCACTTCTACAAGGGGTTTCCATCAATGAAAACATCATACATCATCATGCTCATGTTGCCAACAAATAATGGTTAATTGATTAAAGGAATGTATTGAACCCAAAGGTAAAGAATAAAATTATTAAATTGCATAATCTTTTAGGGTTGTGAGTGAATATTAGGCCACCCTTTCTATTCTATAATTCAAATATTATCATAAAAAATATAAAAGGAAACAAATATGTAATGAACTAAAGATAAAGAGGTGTACATAATGGCAGATTATATGTGATGAAATCCTTATTATCATATTATCATTTACTGATTAAGATTAACCACATCTTGCAATAGTGTATTTAATTTACAGGTGGATACAATAATGGTTTAAGGAGAGAGTGAGATTATAGAATGGGTGTAGTGAGGAATTGTTAGGGGGTGCAAGATCATATCCATGGAATGAGAAACCATATGATAGGATGGAGTATACATGAGATGGAAGAGAAGAATGGTGTGGGTTATGGAATGGGCATAGTGAGTAGTGGCTATAGAGATGGGGATGATACTAAGGATAGAAGTAGAAGTAATTATGTATGATGTAAGTGTAATAGTAGTGCATGAAGGAGGAGAAGATGTGAAGGGTATTATATAAGAGGTAAGTATAGTAAGGGAAAGTATAACTAGTAGGTAGGCCATAGTAAGGAACAAAATAAGCAATAAATGTAGAAGAAGGTATGGTCACAAAGGGAAAAAAGGATTGAAAGGTAGGGATAGTATAGATAGGTGTGGTACTATGAGAAACAACATGAGTGGTGGTGTTCATGGATTTGGTATTGTGGGTTTAGTATCAAAAGAATAGAAGGTTTGAGAGGATACACTATTAGAATATTTCATAAAAGTGTTTATGTCATGAAGGATATTCATTCTAAATGAGGTACTCAATAATGTTTGTCAAATCAAATCCAAAAGAATAACAAAGAAATCAAAAAACATAGATCTAAAAACCTAATGCAAAAGTTTTAACATTGAGACAAAATCTTAGGGGGTGTGAGATATGTCAAATTCACCAATTTATATAATGAAGATAATTTCACAATCACATAAATAAAATTTATGTTGATTAAATAAGCATGGTCAATATATGCACAAACTAAAATAGATTAATTAAGCTAAGATTTTATAATTATACTAAATATTTAGAAATTAAATGTGAATTATTCACATACTTAGCTCTAGGACCAATGGTTTGGATATGATATTGATGTCATGCAGATCTACTTTGTCATTGTTTAGAATTTTATGCCCTTACTATGATGATTCTCCTTTGGAATCGCTAACTCCTCTTACCTTATCCTCCATTTTGAACTAATGACACATTAGATTTCTTTAAATATAAACGTAACAAAATGTAACGCAAACATGTACCAAGTCAACTCTTAACAAGTATAAAAGGGTGGGAATCTTAGAATTTTAATTTTAATATTTAAATTCTCTCTTCATTCTCATGCAAAATGAGAACAATCCCAAGCATTGCAAATATAAACTTATTAGGAAGCTATTATCTCAAAGTAAAAATGAATGTACGGGAGTAGGTATGAATATAGGTACACTAATGACAAGTAAATGACAAATATATACGATGAAAAGAGTAAGTGAGAAAAAATAATAACATAGACACAAATCAAACTTATCATTAAAAAACATCACTTGTCAATATCATTATATTCAAAACATTCTACGAAAAATAAACACAAAAAATAACATAAATATACAAACATGGCCATCACACAATTCTCATTAAAAATGTATTCCTATTTATGTAGAATAAAATAATTTGGTATCTAAGAAATTCCAAACCTAATGTTCTGACAAGAGACCCCAGAGGGTCAAAAATTCTATCATGGGGTGGGTATTGGTCTAGTTTTGGATTTGACATGTTATTTCTCTTAAGGGATAATGCCTCCACATTTCTTAATCTTATCCTATTTTTAGTGCCCCGTGTGTATAGTTCCCTCCTCACATGGAAAACCATCTTATTTTCTCCCGCCATTTTAGCCCATGAATTGTCACGATTTGGAAGAATTCCACCCAAATTCCAATTGTGGGCTAAAGATAAAGATAGTCAACATCCATTAAGAAAAACATGGGAACGATTTTTAAGAATGTGGATATTTTATCATAGATCTATGTGATTTGATTGGTCTCCTTGACTTGTCAAATCCAATGACTTAATATTTCTAAGAGGGAAGGGAACTACCTACTAATTTTAAAATCCATTTCTAGACAACTTTCAATGTCCTTTCTCCAAGACAAAGACACACCACTTTGGAAATTTTCAAAGATGTTTATGTCCACTTACCTTATATAGTATTCATTGGACCTCGCGACCAAGTTTAGAGTAATTGCAATACCTTCTCATACAAAAATATTAAACTTTTAAATATATTGCTACTTTAAAGTATTAAGTTATGTGGTCATTTATTAAGATTTAAGAATATAATTTATATTTATATTTTATTAATAGTGGTATATAAAAAATTATGGTTGTGAAAAGTTTAAGCATTTATTATATTTAGAGATTGGGGAATTTCTTCACATTTGGTATGCGAATTCAAATATGGATTGTGAAAGTTTTGAGCATTTATTATATTTAGAGACAAGGGAACCTCTTCACATTTGATATGTGAATTCAAATATGGATTGTGGAAGTCTTAAGCATTTATTATATTTAGAAACAAGAGAACTTCTTCACATTTGGTATGTGAATTCAAATATGGATTGTGAAAGTTTTGAGCATTTATTATATTTAGAGACAAGGGAACCTCTTCACATTTGGTATGTGAATTCAAATATGGATTGTGAAAGTTTTAAGCATTTATTATATTTAGAAACAAGGAAACTTCTTCACATTTGGTATGTGAATTCAAATATGGATTGTGAAAGTTTTGAGCATTTATTATATTTAGAGACAAGGGAACCGCCTCACATTTGGTATGTGAATTCAAATATGGATTGTGGAAGTCTTAAGCATTTATTATATTTAGAAACAAGGGAACTTCTTCACATTTGGTATGTGAATTCAAATATGGATTTTGAAAGTTTTAAGTATTTATTATATTTAGAGAAAGGAGACTTCTTCATATTTGGTATGTGAATTCAAATATGGATTATATTTGTATAAGTTTCCACTTGTCTATATTTTATTGTTTAGTGGTAAGGGTCAAATTTAGATTCTTATATACAATATTTATCATTCATAATTTATGTGACTCAATTTTTAATAATTTTCTCGACATTGATAAAACCACACTTATGATTATATATCTTGGAATAGATTACAAGTGGATTCTTCTCCCCAATTTCTAAAATTTTAATTCTTACTTTCTAAGGCCAAAAATCGAGTGATTTAACTATTGCCCATCAATATGGACACCAAAACGTGTATATTGTGCATCCAGGGTTGTATATTTAAATTGATCGTCTTAGAAAACTTTTATATAAGAAAATTAAGATATTAAAAAGTATCAAAGGAACACAAATAATTTCTCCTCTCACATGAATTAGGCATTGGTCCTCATCTATTAACATCAAGCATCAATAATAATCAACTATCAACTATCTGTATTCATTGTTGATTTTATAATCAAATCTCATTGTAGATGTATCTGTCAATCATAGTCACATTTTATTGCATCAAAATTTACTAATATTTAGAAATTATATCAATGAAATTCATTGCATCATATTTATACATCTATTAAGTTAGCCTATTGGCCTGATAAGGGTTAAAAAACTCACACTTCAACACCACAATATCAAGCTCTCGATAGTGCTCTTTAGCACCACATTGTTTCATTATGCATATGTCATACAAGTGAGTATTTTTACATGTATTGAAGATCCATTTTACATAGCATAAAATCATGCTAGGTAAACCAAACTATGATCATGATCCTATCCAAGAAAAAAAAAATTTAAGTCTTAGTCATTATCACCATTTATCAAGTCATGGATTTCAAAAATTGAGATTCTATCACAACATTAAAATTTATCATCTCATTGATTTCAAGGTAAGCCCTAATCTCTATCAATTTCATTTTAGGATATGTTTACTTTGTATCTCAATTAATCCATCTCATTTTTTTCATTCTCAACTTCTTTATATATTTAATTTTCAAGTGTATTGATAAATAAACTTAAATATATATATAAAAGGTCTATATTATTTCTACAATTATATTTTTAAGTTATTATAACAAAATGAGAACACTATAACAATGAAAAATGTATACCCATACCCTTTTCTCTTATGTTCTAGGCCCACTTCAATTAGAGTATCCTTAATGCAATAATGACTTTATATATGGTATATTCGTGTATAAATTTAGATCATGGCACTACATCCTCGTTTCATTATCACTCATCCCTAGAGAATTGTTTATGGTCCTTAGATCCCCCCATACATCACCATGGATTAGATTTGTGTCCACAAACTTGAGCTAGGTCATTTTTGTAGTTATGAATCTAAATTTGAACTTTTAAAATTCATATGCATGAAACATAGAAAAAGGCGATCCTAGGCCCTCAATGCAAAGAACCTAGGATTCCATGGTGTATTTTCCTAACTTTTATTGATATGTAGATCACAAGGTGAAATAATTGGCTTGCAACCCTGAAGGTGAGCCAATCAAACCTAGATCTACATCTATTGGGGGGTGGAAGTGGATTTGGAAATATTTTAAAATGATTAAATTAATGGTCCTATATGCCCTAATATTAAAAATGCAAGATCTTGACGAATGGAAACAATGGTATACAAGTGGATCTGGGAAGCACAAAGGACAGTAAACGTGCTCAAAAATTTTGGTTTCGATGCCTACAAGGAATAATTTCCCCAAGGGTGAATGGGTCTTTGTACAAGGGTCCAAACCAACTTTTGGGGTCCTCTAGTACAAGATCTGAGCCTATATTTGACACAAGTCCCACTGTTGGAATGTCAAAAATAAACTCTGCAACTTAGTTTGTGTGGTTTGACAACAATACAAAATTTCTCCTTCAAGATCTCTTGAATTCTTCATCAACCTATAATCTGCACATACACAAAGAGGGAAAAAATATTTATTTATTTTATATGGGGGTTTTCCTTAGTCAAACCCTAGTTTGGTAATTAAACCTTGATAGAAAGATAATGAAAAAGGAAGGAAATGATGAATGAATAATGCTTGCTACAACTCACCACCCTTCAATGGCTTCCCTTAGAGGACCAAATTCAAACACATCTCTCCAAAGGAATTTGATCTTGTTTTGCTTGATTTATTTGGATACTTGAAATGCTTGGATGCTTTAGGATCAACAATGCATATTATCCTTCACAAGATGCCATGAGCACACATAAACTTGGACATGGTGTTATGATCTTGATTGTTGCAACAAAAGACTGATAAATCTTCTCTTGAATGTTCTTAACAATGATATTTTCTCAATAGGATTGCTTTCATAAAGTGTGTTAGCTTTCAAATGATAAAATAACTATATTTGTAGGTGTTTATCTAATTTCTTGGAAATTAGATTCCAAAAGCCGATAATTACAAGTTGAATTTCAATCATTAAAATGTTGCCAAAAACATATTTTAAAATGGGTCCTGGCCCATAAAGGGGACCTATTCGCCCATGGGTGAATGGGTCTTGGCTTATAACTCCACGACAGTCATACTCCAAGGTGATTTAATTATTCATTACATTTTTATAATGTTGGTTCCCCTTTCAAAAAATGGGAAAAATAAGGCTTTGGAAAATTAGAAGCTATAGTGTGAAATTGTAAAGGTATACAATTTCCTATACTACAATGCATAATAAGTATTGTCAACTTAGTCTTACTACTTTTTGTGAACATATCTAATGCATGTTTATGTTGATTTGTGTGTTATTTAATGCATTTAAATATATTCATTTGTGCATTTAAAGTATGTTAAGTTTATCCAAAGAATTATCACAAAGAATTTATGAGAGAATCATAGCAACATTGCATGAACATAGTATAGATAAGACAAATAATTTTAAGGCCCACAAGTGTTATGGTTTTATTTAGCTTTGAAATTTTATATTGAATCACTTATGGTGTTATTTACCTTTTTGTGATATTTGGAATTTAATTTTCTCTCTAGAATCATTTAATTTGGATATAGAGAAGATTTCTCACAAGTCTTGGGATGTGTAAAACATTGCTGAGATTTTTCACACTCCCATGACTAAAACACAAATATGTATTTTCCTTACCAACAATTTGATGCAAATTTTTGTCACCAAGGAAAATTTCTCTTCCAATATAATAAGCTCAACAAGATGAGAACCACTCCTTGTAAGGAGTCATATGTTAGGAGGAATTTGAATCAATCAACCAAGAATTATCAAAATTAATATTATTATAAATCAATAATGCATCATGTTGTTGTTTCATGCCACCATTAGATGACCAATCAATAAAAACCCCCAAAATTGGCTAAGTCTTGGAGTTTCAGGCTTTCAAGCTTTCACTTACCTCTTTGTCGATCTGCCTTCTCCATCACCCCTAGCCCTCCATCTCTTTCACTTCATCTGTTCATTCTCTACTAAGTCTTTCAGGTTTTGGCCATTAGCCTGACCCTTTAGCCCTTTTCACTTCCACCATAGGCCTCAAGCCTTCCCTCTCATCTCTGAGTCTCAATTAGGCCCTCTTCAAAAGTGATTAAGTCTCGATCTTTCGAGAATCAAGAGACAAACTTTTCCTCTATCTCCTTCCTGCTTTCCTTCATTTATTGTCATCGCTTATCGCCTCTCCTTAATACCTAAATTTCAACAAGGCCTTTGAAATATTCAATCAAGATTGAATATTTCAGATGTCACGCATCAAGCTTCCATCTTACTCTTTTTTATATTTGCAAAAGGATGTATTCCTCTTGCCTAATCCTTGATGCCTGATAGGTAGCAAGCTTCATTATTCATATTTTTGGCATTCTTCCTTTCGATTTTTGACATAAGGTATATTGCAAGACTAATGCCCGACATCTAACAAAGTCTCTCCTTCATGACTTTGGGCCATTTAATGCATGAAAAAAAGGATTCTTTCAATCCCAAAGGCTCAATAATTCAATGAAATGGTGTGTTTCTTCATAACAATGTCATTAATGCTCGAACAACATCCTCAACTACCTAATCTAATTTTGGGGGCTTGAGGCAAAAATTTATTGAATCTCTTGACAACTGTAGGTGGTATTATGGGTGGCCATGCTCATATATTAATAATTATTTTCCCTCCTGACTTGTTCCATACCCAAAATCATTGATTTCATAGGGATTATGGAAGCATTTTTTCTTTCAGCATTCATTGTAGAGATATGGCATGTGCGTCTAGGTCATCTAGGCTTACCTTCGACACAGGTTTTGATGGATTTATCTCCTCAACCTTTGTTTAATTAGATTTTTCTAATGACTAACCCTAGTAGGGTTAGGTTTTGGTCTACAATCCTCTAAGTTATGCCTCATCTAAAAGGCAAGTTTTGTATTCATTTTAAGGGTTCTTCCTTTGGCTTCTCTAGGGTTTTTCTTTGGAAGACACTACAATTTTGCATTATACAACTATAAATATTTATTTTGATCTTTATGTTAATGAGATTCAACCATTTGTCACTATTATCTCTTACATGTTTGAGTAAAATTCATTTACCTTCATGTTCTAGTTAGTTTCTTGTTATCTTATTGGATTATGATATCATTTGAAGTATGAAGAAACAATTGTATATCTTGTTGCATCACCTATTTTACTTTTAATGTATTCCTTCTACTCCTTTTTCCTTGTGAGTTGTTAGAATAGAGTAGTGGTAGTGTTTCATTTTTTGGTTTGAACCAACATGTTGCACTTAGATCAAAAGAGGAAGTCAGCCTTCTCCAAATATTTGGCCTCAACTTGCAAGGTCCCACACCTTGAGGTCATTTCCATGGTGTCATTAGAATGATAAACTCAATGTTCAGTAGGGTGCAATTTCATGTGACAAATTTTTTTGGCACACCCAATGGGACAAGTTCAAGTTTCATGAATTTTACTTCATTTTGTTGAGGAAGTGGTGTTATCCTCAATATTTTAGCCTCCGGAGGCGTTCAATAAGTACATAGTGACTCTGCATTCAAGGGAGGACTTTGCATTAAGTTGGTGACTCTAATTCAACTCAAAACTCCTAGTTCCATATCAGACAAGCACATTCATGCTAAGGATTCAAACCGAAGAATCTTCTAGAGGTAATTTTTAGTACACTGATAATCATATTTTACTTCTAGAAGAAGAAATACATATTCTCTATCACTCATACTGAGAAATAGAAGTCCTAATAGTCCATCTCCTAGATCTCAATCTACACCACCTTTGGGTAGATTATTCTAGAATAGAATACATGCTACTCAAACCCAAAGAACTTTATTCCAAATGATTTCTCCTAGAAATCAAGGTTTTATATCCTTTAATGGTAGCAGTCTTTGGTTTTAGCCCAAATAGATGATATACCAGTCAATGCATTAAAGAGTATCTCTCATTTCATGGGTGAAACATCTACAACTCCAAAAAAACACATCTTAAATGTGGAAAATATATGCTCAATGCATAATGTAATAGAGGAAAATGTGGTTGTTAGACTCCTAGCCACCTCCTTGAAAGGAAAATCATTGTCGTAGTGTAGAGGTTTGCAACCTAACTCTATTCATAGTTGGGATTAGTTAGGTGAATTTTTTTGTAAACACTTCAAAGATAAGAGTGACCATTTTTCTTTGGTAGAATAGTTGACCACTATTAAAAGGGAACCTCATGAATTCATGAGTGACTTCAATTATAGATTTCAAAAAACTTGGGCTAGAATCCCTATCTTTTTGAAAACTTCCCCAAAGTATGCTTTCCTTTATTTCTTAAAAGCTCTCAAGAGTGACATAGATGTAATGATTTAGTCTATTGGAGTATTCACTCTATTGGGAGCAACCCATAGTGGCTCCAATTCCAGTGGCTTTCACAAGCCAACCTTCTTCTCATGTTGCATATCCAAATGAATGAGGGACCTTGCTCCATAATATGAATAATGGGTTCGTATCAATGAAGAGGTAGAAAGATCAAAATAATAGGCGCTATCATCCTCAAAATCAAAGTTATAAGCAAAATAAACAACCTTATCAATGGAAAAATTAATGGAATCATAATAATCCCTTGAATAAAATACATCCAGCTACTACTAGCACTTCTAAAGGTTTGGTTCTAGTTAAAAATAATCTAGCCCAAGAGAAGGAATGGTGTTGCACATGTGAACAGTCTCATAATCAAAATGCTTGCCAAAATGTGGAATTTGCGCAAAACTCTAGTGGTTCAAAATGAAACCTCCACCTCAAAATAGTAATTTAATACAAACCAATTAGCTACTAGTAGGAAAGACCACTTGCATGAAGATTCTACATTGGTAAATTGGAATCAAGAGGAAATTTGTGGTGTAAATCAAGTAGCTACTAACATAATACCCAAAAATACAAGGTCGAAAAGAAGGGTTATGGAGAGTAGTACATCTTCCATAGTTGGCCAAGCAACAATCACTACTCAAGAACCACAACAAGAAAATTTGTGGGATGACCAATAGAACAATAATGCTCCAACCAAATCAACCTACTGATAAAGGCAAGCAAGCAATGGAGCAACCCAAGGCCACCCAAGCTACAAGGTTGGATCTTGTTGTTTCAAAAGTTTCTCCCAAGTCTAGTCAACTTCCTTTGAATATAGTTGATCAAATGAAGAAGGATAACTTGAATGTCACCATGTGGGAAGTCTTGCCTATCCTATCTCAAAGGAACACAATCAACTAAATGGTGTATCAGAAAAGGAGTAGACTACACCACCAAACAACCCAGTGCAACCCAACGAAGAAGGGAATTCTAACAAAAATAGAAAGACACCTCCCTTCTATCTTTCTTTAATTATTAGAATTCATATAGTACATAACTGTTGTAGTGTAGAAAATTCTACATCTTTACAATTTCACACTATGTTTGGGTCCCTTAATTTATTGGACTTAATTAAACTTCTAATTTGCCAAAATTATGCATTCTAAAGACTTAATTTTTCCTATTTTTTGAAAGGAGAACCGACATTTAATTAATACATTTAAAATTTTAATCACCATGGAATATGAGTGTCTTGGACTTATATGCTAGGACCCATTCAACCATGGGTGAATCGGTCCCCTTTGAGTCCTAAGACCCATTTTTTAAATATGTTTTTGGCGATATTTTAATGATTCAAATTCAAATTGCAATTTTCAGCTTTTGGAATCTATTTTTTGGGAAATTAGATAAACACCTATAAATACATAGTATTTTTGTATCATTGGAAATCTAAGGACAATTAACACACTTTATGAGAACAATCCTATGAGAAAATATTATTTTCAAGAGCATATTTATGAATAATTTTTTGCAGCAATCAAGATCCTAACACCATGTGTGTTCATTTCATCTTGTGAAGGATGATATGAATTGTTGATCCTAAATCATCCAAGCATTTCAAGTATCCAAATCAATCAAGAAAAGAAAGATCAAGTTCCTTATAGTGATGTGTTTGTCTTCAGACCACTAAGGGAAGCCATTGAATGATTACATGTTGAAAAATAATTGAAGATCTTGAAGAGAAAATTTTCATTGTTGTCAAGCCACAAAAACTAATTTGTGGGCTTTATTTCTGACTTTTTTATAGTGGTACATTTGTCAAATCGAGGCCAAGATCCAAAATCATAGGACTATCAAAACTAATTTTGGAGCCATAGACTAAGATCCATTCACCCATGGGCGAATGAGTCCCTTTGCACTCAAAATAAATTTTTGATGATAGGTACATGTGATCAGACCCTTCTCAGATCTGCCTGCAAAGTTTTGTAACATTTTTTGTATTTTTTAGGAATCAACATTTTAGGTACTAGGATTTATAGTTCATTTAGTTTTTTCATTTCAAATCATTTAAATTTAGTTTTAGATTTGTCCTAATGTCCTAAGGATTGAGATACAAGCCTGATTGGCTCACCATTGAGGTTGAAAGTCAATATTTACACCTTGTGATCTCTTTCCTAATGAAATTTATGGGGAAAGGTACCTATTAAGATCCCTAGGGTTTTATGCACAATCACAATCCATAAACCTTTGTAAGGGATCCCTTTTACCATCATTTCATTTTGGTGAACCTGACATCTTGCATCATACCTTTTCTGATTTGGAGATCTTTGAAACCCTAGATCTCATTTTTGCATTTCATTTATGGTTACATATTGCATATTTGCATCATTCAAAATCATAAAAATCCAAAAAATATTGCATACATTCTACATAATAGCTTGCATTAAGGTGTGTTTCATTCATTTAGATAAGATTTTCATTCAAAATTGCATTTAAAAAAGTTGTCATTTTGTTCATAAATTGTCATACAAATTGCAATCACATTTAATCACAAAATCTAGAAAAACTATAACTGGTGAATTTGTTTGTAGATAGGAACAATGAGCTTAAATATCAAATTAAACACTCAAATATTAAAAAAATTCAGAACCGTGTGCAAGGACACATTTTCCCTTAGACGAAAATTTCCTTGTACAAGTGATTTTCCAAAATTATGTGCATTTATTTGCCTTTGTTTTCTTCATTCTCTTGTACTTGCATATCTTTGTTTCAGTTCAAAAATTACATATTTTTGTAGATGTTTGCATTTATTTCAATTAGTGAAATAAATTTCATTGTGTAAGATCAAAATTGACATTCAAAATTAATCATTTTCATGTTTTTGCATCTTAAAATTAGTCAGTTATCATATTTCACATCTGAATATTGCAATATCTTCTTCAATACTTGCATTATTTTTCCTATTTATGGGTGGTTACTATCTATATTTAGTTTTTTTGGTCCATTTTTGGTACACTTTTGGTTTGGTGAAACTTGTATGGGTATCACAACCTGGTATCCTATTTCCAATACTTCAATGAAACGTAGTTTGAGAATCATGGCATCCTGCACTAGTACATCCACCATGGATCTTGAGTTTTCCAACTCTTTCACTCATAGTGTTGACACTATTCAACCTATTTTAGACCACATCCCTAATGTCACATGTCCTATGACCACCTTACCATCAACCACTTACACTAATGTTGAATACTTGGTTGCTAATGTCCCTCAAGAAAAGTTGAAACAAATGGATAAAGCCTTAGAAAAACTTCAATACTTGGTGATTATAAATTATATTGTTGGCACTGTTGTTCCTATAATAGATAACATGAGGATAATTCTAGATAATGACCAAGGATAAGAGATTGTGCATATCCTGGCTCACATTATTGACAACCATATTCCTACAATGGCTAGTTGTGCTCAAGTTTTGGGATACACTCAAATTCAAGGAGGAAATCAAATTCCTCCCCTACAACCATAGCCTCTATCCATACATATAATCATCTAACTATTACTATAACAATGCAACCAGCCAACAATATTACTCCAACTTTGGGTATTTCCACTAGGAATCCTTTTAGTTTTGTGAATTCAAACATCATATCTCAAAACCTCCCACCTCTCACAAATTTGCAATTTAATTTTCCACTCAACAAAAATAAACCTCCACCATGTTCATCTCCATCTCAAAACACAAACAATGATTTTTTCATAAACCAACTTTTGGAAAATGTCACATCCCTTCAACAACAAATAACAACATTGAACCAAAACCAAAGCATACAACCTTCACAATATATCAAAAGAAATCCATTTTCATTGGAGATATTAAGAGCACAAATTCCACAAGGCATAGAGATACCTAGACTTGAGAAATGCAGTGGTAAAGGATATCCTAGCAACCATGTATCAACATATACAAACTTATGTAATGACTTCATTTTTTAAGATAAGCTCTTGGTTAAGATTTTTCCTAGGTCCTTTAAAGATATAGCCTTGGAATGGTTTTTTTACTTACCATATAACTCAATTGAATCATTTAATAAGTTTTTTGATGCCTTTCTCAACCATTTCTAAGTGCGCATTGGCCCTAAGATGACCCTACCTGACTTGATACAATGTAAATAAAATGCAGATGAAAAGGTCACTGATTTTATAGCATGCTATCAACTACTTTACTGAAAAATCAACATTAAACTTCCTGATGCTAACCTTCAAAGAATGTTCATTGACAACTTAAAAGAAAATATCCAAGACAAGCTAGGGATGATGAAATTTCCCTCCTTTTTTCACTTATGCATGGCTCTCC
Organism: Sequoiadendron giganteum; assembly: GCA_007115665.2. NCBI lineage: Eukaryota > Viridiplantae > Streptophyta > Pinopsida > Cupressales > Cupressaceae > Sequoiadendron > Sequoiadendron giganteum. The sequence continues at coordinate 288,816,127 of CM021106.1, forward strand.
ATGATTATCATGACTCACTTAATCAACACATAGGAAAAATTTCTTCAACCCATTCTAAAATTCTAAAATTGTGCCTCATAGCTTTCAACCATTCAAGAAGCAAAATAAGGGTTTTATATAGATAAATCAACCTCAAACAAACCACCACATTGAACCTCAAGTGGCTACCATAAAAAAAAATTGATATGAATTTTGGGATAAGAATAGCTTATTCACCGTATTACACGATACCCTCCATTCGATTTTGTTGCAACTTTTGAGGAAGAACTTAATCACCTTACCTCCTATTAGGCCTCTTGATACCTCTAAGCCTTTACCTTGGAACTATAACTCAAATGGATTTTGTCACTATCATCAACAAGCTGGACATGATATAAAATGATTCATGTCCTAAACATATAGTGCAAGACCTCATTGATTCTAATCACATCTAGTTGCACGGTGTTAATGATCAAGGAAATAAATTTGTTGCCCCACCCAACTAAAAATTTCAAATCTTTACCAATCCAATTCCAAACCATTCCATCTCATTTGTAAAATCTAGTGATAACAAGAATGATGTGATGGATGTTGAAAAGATACAAGATATAACTAATGAGGATAAGAGTGATAATGGAGATGATCTTGATGCCATGATTGGATTAATTAGTGTTCAACCTAATAAGGGCTAACCAAATTATCTCTTGACATTGTTTTCTCAAAATGTGATATAATTAAACATGCACTCGATGATCCTCTTTACATACCCAAAAGAATCAATGACAAGACTAAAAATGGGATATTAATTGATCCCATGTGTGTAAGGAATGTGATCATCGAGGAATTCTTATATGTGCATGAACTTTACCATTTTTTTATGAACAATAGAAATAATGGATCAAAACACATGATGGTTTTGCTCACCCTATGATAGGTTTGATCACTCTTTCATTTGAAATTTGGATTGAAAAAATTTAATGTATCATTCTCCATCATCTCGACGTTAGATCAATTTCATGTGAAAGGATATTCATGGCTACATCCATGAATTTCAACCCATTGACCATCCACAAGTGCTTCAAATTTCCATTTGACAGCTAGATTTTTACAATGCATCATAGTGTATTTAATCCTTTGTCTTCCCATGGGGACTTTTCATTGGATTTATTTTGGCCCAAACCTATGGAGCCAATTTCACCTTGTGAGGATTTCTTCTTTAAATCATATCAAAATTTTAAAGTAAAGCATATAGAAGAGTTATCCCTTTCCAATATCCCACCAAAAAGTGAAATATCCATAATTGTTCCTCCCACTCCAATTATTGTGGATGAACCTATGCTTGAACCAAAATCTCTCCCAAATAATCAAACTAAGTATGATTCTATTCCACCACCTATGCCCTACAAGAGCCAAGAGATAACCCATACAATTCCATTTGTGCCTCCTAAAACCATTTTTTTTTATAAACCTAAAGAGAAAGTGGTTTCCCACCCTATGGAGGTCCCTTTTGTTCATCCCTTAAGGGGAGAAAATAAATCAATGGTTGATAAACCCACTCCTACAACATCATAACTTGAAAACCATGCCAGAAGAAATTGAAATGCTAAAGAGCGTAGGCGTAGACATCATGATATTGATCATCAATTAGAAGAAAATAATAAACCAATAATCCAAGATCAAAAACCAACTCAAACAAAGCATGATAATTCTTTGCCTTTGCCACAACATGAAACTTCTCCACCACAAAAGAAACAAGAACATACAATGGGAATTGTCATTAGAACTCCTATTGTGATTAACTTGGATCATGATGATGAGATTGCTAAAATTGATGAAGTACATAATGAATTAATTTATTTTTTTCACTTCTATGAATTCAGACAGGGGCAACTGTGATGAGCCTTCTAATGTGAGTGACCCACCATGTGTTGAACCTATTGATCCTCCTAGTATAGCACTTTTTGTAGTCCCTTTGGCTCTTTATTCGCCTTCTATATATGATAAGCAAGATTGGGATGCAAATGACTTGATTTAGGTTGGCTTGCATGTGACATACTCTCTTTATTTCCTTTTCATTTTCTTGGCGATTACACGTACATAATGTGATCCCCTACATCATGTTGCTTGGCATTTTTTTAATGTTTGTGAGCTTTCTTTGGATGACTTGTTACTTCGTTGGTGCAAGGATATAAATGAAGTGAATCTATTGTGACATTATTTTATTTTTATCTACATTCTTCTATTTGTCATAAACATTTTATTTTATTTTGTGTTGTTTTTTCCTTTCAGGGACGATGTAAGGCATCGAGAAATCTAAGTCTCTTCCATGTTGACCCAAAAACCTTTCATTTCTCTCACTCTCTATGTGGCATTATTCCTTTGTGTTCATTGTTCTACAAATTATTTGGGGAATGATGACGGTTTCAAGATCTATTATATCATTGTAGAAAAGACATACATTAACCCCGAATCTGTAGATCCCTTATGTGTTATCTTTTGAGATTGCATATAGGGGAAACCCTTCTTCATGATGAAACTTTATTTAGAACCAGATCATTGGGATAGGCTTTTTGAATAAGCTTTGATGGCCCTTTTATAAACTGGCATTTATCATTTCCACTTGAAAGTAATTTGTTAGAGCATGGTGTTTGGAAATTTATTTAAAATGGGGGCATACATTGGCATTTTTTTAGTTTGTAATTTTTAGCTTCACTTTTATTCATAGGAGTTGGACTTAGTTTAGTATTCACATAGCACATTAACCATTTTTTGGCACCTTATCAAATTTATCAAGGAGTATAACTTTTGATATGGCTGATGTATGGGAACACACTTTTAGACCTGGTGCATCTATCCCATCTGCCACCCCTCTTTATGGGTACACACCTTGTAGACCTAGTGTGTGTTTCTCATTTTTATCTTTCGGCACTCACCTAGTGTATACCGAACTACACTAGCCCTTGTGAGCATATTTTGTGGATGTGGCATAACACAACTTGCTAGTCCATCCTTTTCCTTTTTCCTTTTTTGCAATGAGTTTACTATTGTATTCTTTTGAATCTTGTCTTTTTGCACATATCTTACATGCATGTGTGTCCTTTTTGCTTATGTTGGCTAGCTATGGAATCTTGGATCCTTGGGGCCAAGCCCCATCCTTGATCTTTGGCATCCTATCTCATAAACATTTGTGCACTTGGACCCCTCTTGAAATATATTTCTCTACTTTAGTGTGAGTTTGAGCATAGTTCATACTCTCACTAAAGTGGGGGCTAAATGTAGTATATAAAATTGTATACCTTTACAATTTCACACTATGTTTCGGTCCCTTAATTTATTGGACTTAATTAAGCTTCTAATTGTCCAAAATTATGCATTCCAAAGCCTTTTTTTCTTGTTTTCCAAAAGGAGAACCAAAATTTAATTAATGCAATCAATATTTTAATAACCATGAAATATGAGTATCCTAGACTTATAGGCCAGGACCCATTCGCCCCCCTTTAAGTCTTAAGACCCATTTTTAAATATTTTTTTGGAGGTATTGTAATGATTCAAATTACAATTACAATTATTGGCTTTTGGAATCTATTTTTTGGGAAATTAGATAAACAACTATAAATACATAGTATTTTTTTATCATTTCAAATCTAAGGATCAATAACACACTTTATGAGAAAAATCCTATGAGAAAATATTATTGTCAAGAGCATTTAAGAGCAGATTTATCAGTCATTTGTTGCACCAATAAAGATCCTAACATCATGTTCAAGTCTATGTCTTTTCATGTCATCTTGTGAAGGCTAATATGAATTGTTGATCCTAAAGAATCCAAGCATTCAAGAATCCAAATCAATCAAGTAAAACAATTTCAAGCTCCTTGGAGTGATGTGTTTGTCTTGAGTCCTCTAAGGGAAGCCATTGAAGAATTACAGGTTGAAGAAGAATTGAAGATCTTGAAGAGAAAATTTTCATTGTTACATAAGTTGTTATCATTGTTGTCAAGCCACAAAAACTACGTTATAGACTTTATTGATAAATTTTTGACAATGAGACCGGTGTCAAACCGAAGCCAAGATCTAGCATTAGAGGATTGCCAAAACTAATTTTGGAGCCCTAGACTGAGACCCATTCACCTAGGGGAAAATGAGTCCCTTTACACTCCTCAAAACAAATTTATAATGACAGGTACATGTGTTCAGATCCTTCTCAGATATACCTACAAAGTTTTGTAACATTCTATATTTTTTGAGAATCAATATTTTAGGTATTAAGCCTTATAGTTCATTTAGTTTGTGCATTTTAAATCATTTCAATTTAGTTTTAGATCTGTCTTATTGTCCTAAGGACTGAGATCTAGGCCTGATTGGCTTACCATTAAGGTTTCAAGTCAATCTTTACACCTTGTGATCTCTTTCCTAAATATTTTATGGGGACAGATACCTATTAAGATCCCTAGGGTTTTCTGCACAATCATAATCCATAAACCTTTGTAAGGGATCCCTTTTTCCCTCATTTCATCTATATGATAGATTCAAGGCTATTAGTTATGTTATGCCGAAAGTGATTGTTGATCTCCTTGGAATAAAATATGAGTCGGTGTTTAAGGGGGTTTTACAGTTGGATGGCATCGTTGTCAAAATTATGGGAGTAATTAAGATCCTAAAATTGACCTCACATGCATTTCCTAACTATGATGTGTTGCAAGATATTTCAGTTCTAGACCTCCCTACTCATTTTTCCATTTGATTGTTTAGAGATTTTACTCTCAAGATAGATGGATATCTATCTTCAAATTGGTCCCACATGTTATTCAAAACTAGGTATGGTACTAAAGTGACCATCAAATCTGACCCATAGCAAAAGACCATCTAGAGCCTTACACTCTTGGTCCCATAAACATGAACTACACATTGCATGATAAAAAAGAAGAGTGTTCTATCCATGAGCATGATACTCCTCTAAAGGAGGTCCTTTACTATCTACAAGATGAATGGGGTAATGCATTCCAATTTGACCCACTCACCATAGCTGAGGCAAAAGATACTAGTCTTGGTACCTATTGTATTCATGAAGAAAATGCTCATATTCCCAATATCATAAGAACTCAAGTAGATCTAGGGGGTTATGTTATCTTTTTTTTATGGTTCTAGAAGAAAGAATGGTTTTGGTGTTGGTGTAATGTTGTTGTCTCCAAGCAGTGATCAGTACTATTTATTTTTCATGCTTCAGTTTAATTGCACTAATAATGTGGTCGAGTATGAGGCCCTCATCCAAGGTATTCAAATTGCACAAAAAAGGAACATCAAACTATTGCAAGTATTTGGTGATAGTGAATTGGTTTTTCATCAAGTCAAAACTCAAAGCTTAACCAAGAACAATCTGCTCAAATCTTACAAACACAAGGTTTGGGATTTGATTGAGGGTTTTGAAGGTTTCAACATCCAAGGAATTCCCAAGAGTTAGAATAAGCATGTTGATAGACTTGCAGAAATTGACACTCAATTCAACATACCAATACTTATTGCAAGTAAAAGGGAGCAAAAGATCAAAATAATTATAAGGATTTTTGTTCAAAACAATTAGGATCATTGGCAGGTCTTTGAAAGTGATCAACAAATAGTGAATTTTTTGCAAGAGGCAATTTTTTCTAGAAGAAACCAATCCAATTTATGGAACAATATGGTGATTAGATTGTGTAGCTGAGTAGCAACAAGCTACCAAATGGCCTCATTACCCTTGAATGAATCTTCAACTTTGATGATCAATTGAAATAGAGAAATATGAACCTAGCTACAAAGAGGGTGACTTTAGGCCAATCACTATTGTAGAGGCAAAGTCTCTAAACTTGGGAAAGGTATGATCTACTAATGAACATGAGGCTTTTATAGATATTTTTAATAGGTATAATGATATAATTTCATGTACTTGTGAAGATTTAAAATGGTTTGAACCAAGTCTTGCCCAACATACAATTAATTTAGATTCATATGCCAAGCCTAAAAGACAAAAACAAAGTCCTGACAATGCTAAGATTGAACCTCTGATGAGAAAAGAATTGACCAAAATGATTGAGGCTAGAATCATTTTTCCTATCAAACATTCCTCATGGGTGGAAAAACTTGTTCTCATCAGAAATAAGAATGGGGAGATTAGGCTTTTCATAGATTTTAGAGACCTAAATAGGGCCTCTCTAAAGGATCACTATCCCCTCCCTTCCATGGAGCAGGTTCTATAAAAGGTCAATGGGTCAGAAAGGTTTTCTTTCTTAGATGGTTACTCAAGCTATAATCAAATTATAGTTCAAGAATATGATCAGTACAAGACAACCTCTACAACAACATGGGGCACCTATTCTTATTATAAAATTCCTTTTGGGTTAAACAATGCAAGAGCCACCTTTCAAAGTGCCATGGACATGGAATTTCAATGTGTGTTCAGATAGTTTGTATTGGTCTACTTGGATGATATCACAGTATTTTTAAAACACACAAGAGACCACTTTAGTCACCTTGAATAGGTATTTCAAAAATGTAGGAAATATGTTATTTCCTTAAATCCAAACAAATATGTCTTTTCCATTAACTAGGGAAAGCTTCTAGGGCACATTATTTCAAAGGATGGCTTGGTCATTTATTATACAAGAGCAAAATCAATCTTGGCCATCCCACTTCCTAGTCACAGGAAGGGATTGTAAAGTTTCTTGGGTGCAATTAACTTTGTAAGAAGGCTCATTCCAAATTCGGCTTCTTTGGTAAAGCCTCTTACCTCCATGCTTGAGAAAAATATGATCTTCAAATAAACCAAGGAAGGTAAGGATAACTTGGAGGCAATCAAACAATAAATTTCTCAATTTCCTACACTTTTCAATCCCAATTATGAAAAGTATTTCATTCTTTACACCTTTAGAGGTGAAGCAAGCATATCAGTTGTCCTAACCTAGCTAAACAATGAAAATCTAGAGCAACCTATTACTTTATTCAATGAACGGCTTAAAGATTATGAGGTCAAGTATAGCTATGTTGAGAAGTAAGCCCTTACTACTATTAGGGAATTGAAAAAATTTAGACACACGTTGTCTAACAATAAGATATAGTTAATGGTACCTCATACCAGCGTTAAATAATTTGTGTTAAGTGAAGATATCAATGAAAAGGGAGCTAGATGGATTACTAAGGTGATGGAGTATGATGTTGAAATTAATATCACCAAGTTAGTAAGAGGCAAGGGGTTGTGTGAAAAATTGGTATCAACATTTGAGACACCTTCAAAGGCTTCCCTTGTGTTGCAGAACACCCAAACATCAAATACAAACACTTAGAGCAGCTAGATACATGATATGTCTATTTTCTTGCAGGAACGTAGATATCCTCTAGGTTTGAATAGGGCCAAAAGAAGAGATTTCAAATTATAGTACATTCCCTATGTCATAGTGGATGGTATACTTTTCAAGAAGGATCTCAATGGGATCATATTAAGATGCATAGAGGTAGATCAGTTCAATAAACTCTTGAAACAATTCGATGATGACTCTTCAAGTGGCCATTTTTTTGCAAGAACTACGGCTACAAAGATCATGAGAGCTAGATATTACTAGCCAACCTTGTTCAATGATGCTCATAAATGGGTAAGAAATTGTAAAAGTGTTCTTTCTTTTTCGGAAAGAAAAGATTAGTTTCCCTTCCTCTTCATCCCATTCAAGCAGACCAACCATTTGCACAGTGGGGTTTGGATTTTATTGGCATGATAAATCCACCATATACTGTTGGTCATAAATGGATTTTGGTAGCAATCGACTACTTCACTAGGTGGAAAAAGGCGATTTCTCTAAAGGATACCATTGATGCTTCAATTTTAGAATTCCTTGATGGAATTGTTACAAGATTTGGCACTCCCTCCACCATCATCTCTGAGAATACCAAGGTATTTTCTAGTGCTCAAATCTTGGATTGGGCAGTTAGACATGAAATATACCTAAAGACTTCATTAAATTATTACCATCAAGGTAATGGCCTGGATGAATCTTCAAACAAGAATCTCATCAAGATTATTAAAAGGACTATTAAGGATAACCAAATAGCCTAGCACAAAAAAATAAAGATAGCCCTTTGGGCTGATAAAATTACTCCTAAAAGAGCAATTGGTAACTCTCTTGTCATGTTAGTTTATGGAAGGGAGGCAAGGTTATCATTATCACTAGAAATTCCCTCTCTTTAATAGCACATCAATTGGAGTTGGAGGGAAATTATGTCATGGTAGTAATATTATCAAAGCTAATGGAGTTATGAGAGATCGAGAACAAGGCTATGCAAACCCTTGAGACTCATCAAGCATAAGTCAAAAGAAATTTTGATAAAAAAAGTATCCCACAAAGAGTTCCAAGAAGGGGGTATGGTGCTAAAGTGGGATGCAGATAGAGCCAAAGCTAGGAGGTATTCCAAGTTTTATTCCATCTGGAGTGGTTCGTATGTCATCACCAAAAACAAGGAGGCCAATTCTTTCCATATCTCTAGGCTGGATGGTGAGGCTCTTCCAATCTCAATCAATGCAATTCACCTCAAACATTATTTTCAAAGGTTTTGAGTTTCATGAGAACATTGTTAATATCTTGCTTGCCATGAAGTGCTTTTGCATACCCTATATTCTCCTTAAGGGAATATACGTTCCTAGCATTCTTTCTTTCCTCCAAGTGTAGACCTAAACATGTTTTTTTTTCTCTTAAGAGGCCCAGTTGCTGCAGGTTCCCTTCATGACTCTATACCTAATGGATTTATAAGGCCCTTGTATTCCATGATTAATAGACAATCATCTTGCAAAAATTGAAAAAAATATTACCATTTCATGCCACCCTTAGATGACCCATCAATAAGAAGCAATCTAAGAGATCCTATATGGGCCATCTTGCATTATTTTTTCTTGAAAACCCCCCAAAATTGGCTAATCCTAGAGTTCCAGGGTTTTGGGCTTTCACTTACCTCTCTATTGGCATGCCTTCTCCATCACTCCCAATCCTCCATCTCTTCTGCTTCATTCATTCATTATTTTCTAAGTCTTTTGGGTTTCAACCATCAACCTTACCCTTTAGCCCTTATCACTTCCACCATAGGCGTCAAGCTTTCCCTCTGATCCCTAAGTCCCGATCAGGCCCTTTTCAAAAGTGCTTAAGTCTTGATCTTTCAGGCATAAAGATTTATAATTTTCCTCTATCCCCTTCCTTCTTTCCTTCTTTTCTTATCACCGCTTATTGTCTCTCCCTGATACTCGATTTCTGACAAGGCCTTAGAAAGACTTGATCAAGCCTGAATCTTTTAGATTTTGAGCATCAGGATTTCATATTACTCTTTTCATATTTGCAGAAGGATGTATGCCTCTTGCTCAATCCCCAACACCCGACAAGTAGCAACCTTTGCGGTTCACATTTTTAGCCTTCTTCCTTCCAATTTTTGGCATAAGGTGTGTTGGAGGCCCGACACCTAAAATATAAAAAAGGATCTCATCGTGAATTTGAGCCATTTAATGCATGAAAAAAGAATTCTTTTGAGCTCAAAGGCTCGATAATTTCACAAAATGGTGTGTTTCTTCAAAATGGTGCCATTAATGCTCGAGCAACCTCCTCAACTACCTAATCCAATTTTTAGGGCTCGAGGGTAACATTTAATACATCTCCTAACAACTGTAGGTGGGATTATGGTGGCCATGCTCATTTATTGCTGATTATTGTCCCTCTTGACTTGTTCCATACCTAGAATCATTGATTTCACGATAATTTGGAAGCATTTTTCTTTCAACATTCATTGCAGAGGTATGTCTTTCATGTCTAGGTCATCCAAGCTTACTTTTGATATGAGTTTTGATGGATTGATCTCCTCAGCCCTAGTATAATCAGATTTTGTTGACAGCTAACCCTAGTAGGGTTAGGTTTTGGTTTGTAGTCATCTAAGTTATGCCTGATCTATAAAGGAAACTTTTGTATTCATTTTAAGGTTTCTTCCTTTGGCCTCTCTGGGATTTTTCTCTGGTTAACACTCTAATTTTGTATTCTACAACTATAAATATTACTTTTGAGCTTTATGTTAATGATATTCAACCATTTATCACTATTATCTCTTGCATTTTTGAGTAAAATTAATTTACCTTCATGTTCTAGTGAGTGTTTTGATTATATTATTGGTTTATGGTGTCATTTGAAGTAGGAAGAAACAAATTTATATCTTGGTGCATCACCCCTTTTCCCTTTAATGCATTCCTTCTATTCCTTTTTCCTTGTCAATTATTAGAATAGATAAGTGGCAAGGTTTCATGTGTTGGGTTGGACCAACACATAGCATTTAGATTAGAAGAGGAAATTGGCCTTCTCTAGAGATTTGACCTCAACTCGCAAGGTCCCACACCTTGAGGTCATTTCCATGGTGTTAATGAAATGTTGAACTCGATGTTCAGTAGGATGCAATTTCACGTGACAACACATCATTATCAAAATTTTTAGAGGATTTATGTGTGGAGGAATCATTAAATATTTTCTTCTTATTTCTACATTTCTTCTTTACAATCCATCTCTTTCCATAGTTACAACTATTTACTCGGCTTTTCCTAGAGGTTTTGGACCATATTTTCAACTAGGACCTTATAAATATAGGAACTAAGGATATTGATATGGCAGTTACTTTGAAAGATAAGAATATTTGTCTCATATTTTGGAAAATATTGCTTGTCCACTGACTTAATTTATTCATACACAAACACCAAAAGAGTAAATATTTTATGAGTATATCGATTGTATATCTCTCTTGCAACTAATTTCAAGCTTCTCCTTAATATCAAATGTTTGTATAAAATATCCCTAAACATATTTGAATAGGAGGAATGGAGACCCATCAAATTATCATTTTATTAGAAAGAATTTCTAGCATGAAATCTTGAAGCTCCATCAAAAAAAGCCACAAGTAAAAAAAAGAGAAAAGAAGCAAATGAATAATAGATAATTTTTTATCAATCAAAAAGAAAATAAGTGTGTAGTCTCATTCAATTGTGATATAGAACACATGAGGACACATGGAATCATATTAGAGGATAATATAAATTCAAAGGAAAAAGGTTTGTAATCTTTTGTAAACCATTGATATGGCTTAAATCAATGGCTCCCACTAATTTTAAAAGGAAAAGACCTGATGAAATGAGAAATAAAGTCCACATGGATAAATTCAATATCTTGCATGCTATTATATTAAATATTTTCCTTAACAATATAAAAAATAAAAATGATTTTAGGTTAATATATATGTTAGTGTATTGTTGTTAATAGAGCTTGTGAAAAATGAAAGATAATATCTACATTAGCATATTACTAGAAAAGGTGGTTTCGTGCACATTAATTTATCCCCTTCAAACTAATTGTCATGGTCGATAAAACCATTATTTGGTTGTTGTGCATTCATTCATTTGTATACACAACACCATAAGTTGGTGGTAATTTAATTCCCCTCTCTTTTCTATTGTGTTTCTTATCTTCTATGTAGGTGTAAATAAGATTTTCAAAAAAATGGAGTTAGAGATTTTGTAGACCAATTATTTCTAAAGCCTTATGTATTAAGTTCTTTTATTTAAATTTTCATTTATATCTCAAGGGTAGATTTAATCCATATGTCCAATAACTATGTTAGTCTTTTGTAGCCTCTAATTTTGAAAGGTTTTAATACAATGAAGGAAATGGTTGTGGTTATTAAATATCCTTCCATATTGTGATGCATGAATTATTTTTTCTTATACATTATTATAACCATACTTCAAGTTTTGTTGACTATTGGATTCCATGTTAGTAATCCTTTTTACAAGTAAAAGATAATCTATTTTAGCACATCACCATATTTGCATTCAATTATTTACTTTTAATTATTTCTATATTAAAATAGATTAAGATAGAATAGATAAGGAGCAAGGATTTCAATCTTAGATTTTTTATTGCAATTCAATATTGCACACATATAGGAATTCTCATGTTGATTCTCTCCATGTGGCAGTGATTTGTAAAACATATTTGAGAAACAATAATTTTGACACATCCAGTGGGACCATTTCAAGGGTTCATCTAGCTTAATCTATTTTTATATTTTATTTGTTTACCTTATTATATTCTATATTTTATGATTATAGGGGAGAATCATTAAAAAAATCAAAGAATAAAATATCATCCACCTGAAAACATTTACTAGTTAGATAACCCTATTTCTCTATTTTTGTAGACCATACAATCTTTTTACTCAAGAATTTTTGTTCCAAAATGTGATGGTCAGCCTTAGAAATATACCTTTCATGGCTTTAGACTCGGCTAGACCAATGTAGCTAGAACAATGGATCTCTATTTTGAAATTATTTTAAGAGAAATTCTTGATTTTAGTGGGGATAGCTTTGTGTTTCCCATTGACCAAATTTTATGTGTCAATTTTGTTAACAATATAAAATTTTATAGCCACAAATATTTCCCTTAAATTACCAAAATCATTTCTCAAGGGGAAATATTAGATTAGTTCAAAGTCTTAGTCCTTCCATTTTAAATTTGGATCAACTTGGAGTTTAGTTGCATGATCAGTTCAAGGAAATTGGATATAGCTTGTCATTTATACATCTCAATATAACAAATAAATATTCAATGGATCCCATTCCCACTTTTAATTTGATTAAATGGGATATGTGAGAGAATACTTGTTAAATTTTATCATTTTCCAAGTGTGTCTTATCCTTATTATTTAAAATATTTTGATCCATTCCTTTGATAATTCAATTTTTAGATGATAAAACCATTCCAAAATCTTGTAGTATAGTTGTATCAATTGAGAAGATTATCATATAAGCTAGAAAAATATCCTCTATCCCTACAATCTCTATGATTCTCCAAACTAGTAATCTCTCGCAATATATTCAATGTGACCAAACATAAATATTGATCCCACCCAATCACCATCCATTAAGTCCTTTACCCTTGATGAGATGGCACAAATGAAGAGTCTTATGTTAAAACAAGGTGTTCCATTCACCGTCAAGTCCTAGGTATTATAATTTTAATTTAATAATGTATACATTAAATAATATCTTGTCTCCAAACATAAAGAAATGGGGAAAAGATGGATGTCCATGTGAGGGAGGGGATATATTTATTATTTATTTATTCTCTAGGATACTTTGGATATTGTGTAAAAGTAAATTTAATTGGGAGTTTACAAATAATCCATCAAGATTGCAAGTTGTAAGAACATCTTTCATATTTGGTGCTAAACAAGGCAATTAACTCCCTCATGTAGCACCTAGGATTGGGATCTTGGTCAATTTGACCATTATGACCAAATTTATGACAATATGATGTATAAGGAGTGTGTAGGATGTGTAAGAGTTACATACTATTTCAAGATGCTTGACCATAACCATGGGAGAATTTTTTTCATGGCTCATGGTTTTGGATACCACCTGATAATTTCTTGTTTCCAATTTTCTTATATATTGGGGACATGGGATAGTGGCTTGCATGGCTATTTATAGCTACTCTTATGAAACTAGTCTACCATTAGAGTAATAAGTGAATTGTACTATTTTACTTCATTTTTTAGAATAATAAAGCTCGGGTCTCTTTGGGGTGAAAGTGTTTTCACAAGGATTTCTCCACGTATATATAGTACAAATGGTTTACATTTTATGGTTTTTTAAATTTGTTATATTGCTTCTCCATTTTTTTGATTAATTTCATCATAATGTGATGAATTTTTTTTTTTTTATTATTTATATTATGATTTTTACCCTATATTTTAACATTTAATTTTAAAGCTTCAACTAGATTGTAGGAGACATCTTCCTTGTAGTGTTTTTAAGTTGTTCATGGTTTTAGTGAGAATATTATTTTATTTGTTTTTTATAAATCTATGTGTAGTTAGAAAATTCATGGCAATAACATAGCGATGTCAGATTGGAAATTTTAATGAATCCAAATATGAGTTGTGAAAATTAAAAATGCATAATCTCTTTAAGGAGAGAGATTATGGAGAGTCATGATAGAGAAGGAAAAGTCTACAAATATCTATTAAGGATTAGAAAAATATAGATAAAAATGAACAAGGGACAATATTTTTATGTCTCTCTAACTATTCCTTTTAAATTTCTCTAATATTTCTACAACACATAGTCTAAGGAGAAGGAATTGTGAGATTTATTAGATTCTAGTAAAAACTCTTTATTTAAAAATAAATATTCCTTAAAATGAAGGAAATATTGTAGTTGAGATTTTAAATGTATTTAATATTATTTTGAGTTATCAAGAAATGATTGATGTTAAGTTAAATGAGGAGGATATGTATTTTAGTTCTATTTGATTTACCTAAATCATAGAAGAATCTACTAGTTGCAATTAATGGTGTTATTGTTGCTACTTTACTAGATGAAGAAATAAAATAGAAACATATGGTCAAAGAGTTCGATAGATGCACTGCATATATGGGGTAGACCCAAGGAAAAATATGGTAAGAAAGTGGGACAAGGAGAGGTCTAAGTCAAAAGCATGATCTAAACTCTTGGTAAGAGTAGTGTAAAATATCAAAACTATGGTGAATGGAGACATATAAAGAATGAATGCATAAATAATAAGAATCCTTCTAAAGTTTCTTCTAATGATTAAAAATAATAGTTTTATTATTTATGCTAACACAACTAGCAATGACTCATGACTTGTTGATTTAGGTAAATTGTATCACATGAACCCTCGCAAGTAGTGGTTCTCTTCATATAAAGAAGATGATGGTTGTGAGGCATTCCTTGGCAATAATAGTTCACATCAAGTTATTGGTAAAAATAATTGAAATTTTTTCTTCAATGATGAGAGAATTAGATCTATCGTAGATGCATTGCACATTCTAGGATTAAAATGAAACTTAATTTTGGTTCTAAAATGAATATTGTTGGAGTGAGTGTCATATTTGAGAAGAGTGGCTATAATTTGGTGAGATGGAATTTGGTGATAGCTAAAGGATATTGATGTGGGAATTTTTTAATCTTGGTGTATCTAAATATTATAACTCCACCTATGTAATTAAAAAAATCCAGTATGGTGTGGCACCATGGGATGAGTCATATTGGTGAAAAGGAGATTAAGATCCTTGTTAGTAAAAATATGGTGAATGGTTTATTTTCATTTGTTATGGAGCCTAATCTTACTGGTTTTACAACTTATTTCAACATGAATAGGTGCAAGGGGATTACCCTACTTTGGGATTTTGGGGGGCCATCCCCTTCATGGGGGGGTCCAAGGGCCACGTACCCCAACAAGGGTTCAGGGAAGTGCCCCCAAAAGTGACATTTTATATAAATTATTCATTGTAAATCGGACCATTCATCATTAGGTCACATATATTGTGTAGAGGTTATGTTGATTTTCTTGCCCTAAGAGGTAACCCATTTTATGAGGGTATTGTATTATGTGTGGAGACTATGAGAGAGTAAAGAGGAAGTTATAGTTGATGTGATGTAGGTTGTATCCATTTTTGTTGGACAAAACAAAGGAAGGACCGGTTGTTTCTCTATATGGACATAGCCCATATTGGGTGAATCACATATATATGTCTCTATGATGTGTTATCTTATATTTTACTTATGCATTCATTTTTTTGTATACTACTATATGATCCTATTCCTAACAATTTGGTTTTTCTATGTATTTTGATTATTTTGATTTCTATGTGTTTGTTAAACATAGTAGAATAAATTTTATTTCTAGTAGCACTAGAGAAAATAAATTAATGGAAGTAATTCATCGTGATGTATTTGGGCCTATGGATGTTAATTCTATTTGAAAACCTCATTATTATGTTTCCTTTATTGGTGACTACTCACATTATACTTGGATTTATTTTCTAAGACAAATCTAATTTATTTAGCAAGTATAATGATTTTAAAGTTCTCATTAAAAATTAGATGGATTTGATATGCCCTTGATTTTATAATATGCATAGGGTTATTATTAGTCATATTGTGGCTACCTTAACTCTTAATTAAATTATATAATCATTAATATAGTTTTGTATAGGTAGTTAAGCCAATTTGAGTGACCTCCAAGGTATAAATATTGCATTTATACGAGACCTAAACGTTAGTTAGTAGGATTATATTGAGTATTATGTTCTTATTAAGGGTATTGTACATGGCCCCCTTCAATTGGTTCAGAAGGTTGTTCCCTCAAAGTGGCATGTTATTATCAGCTATATATATATATATTTATTATTCTATTATGCAAGTTATTTCATTATAGGATTAGAAAATAAAAGTATTAAGGTCAAATAATCAAGAGAAATATTATTCTAGAGAAATATATGACTTTTGTAGACATGTAGGTATTGTAAGGTAAAAAATAAATCCCTATACATTATAGAAAAGTGGAATTTAAGAGAGGATTAATAGGATATTAATGGACATTGCCAAAAGCATGTTAAATAGTGCTCCATTAGATCAAAATTTCTAGATTGAGGCTATAAGTATTGCTTGTTATATGATTAATAGATCACCATATCACACTTTGGTTGAATAAAGTAAGGGTGGGTAAGAAACCCCCTACTTTAGACATTAGATTATTTGGTTGTGAGGATTTTACTCACATTCCTAAAGAAAAATAATAGAAGATGAATCTTCAAGTTAACAAATGTATTTTTAAGTGATTGTGGTAATAATGTCAAGGGTTACGAGATGATGAATCCTCTAACCTTAAAAATGTTAAATTTTAGAGATGTAATTTTAATTAACTTAAGAGTTAGGTATGATTAGATACAACCAAAATAAAAGGAAAAGAAAACTATGCATTTTGAAACCAAAATAGACAAGCAACAAGATGTCTAGGTAGAAGAATGATGAGTTGTAAAATAAATTACAAAGGAAGAAAAAGGTTTAGATTCATAAAATGTGGATAAATAACAAGATTAACCTCTTCCTACATCCTGGGATAGGTCTATAAGACAACAAAAATTAGTTAATAGGTATATCCCACTAGATTTTTGTTATGTATTACTTTATCTTGTACTATAAATGAACCTAGATCTATGAAGGAAGCTCCTTTTCAGAAGGGGCGTGATTCTTTGATGAATTATATGTAAGATGAGATGTCCTTAGAAAGATGTGAGACTTACAATCAAGTTGATTTTTTTGAGGGAAGAAAACCCATTTATTGGAAATTGGTGTTTAAGAGAAAATTTTGACCAAATGGATAGTAGGAAAGGTAAAAGGTAAGATTGGTGGAAAAGAGTAATACCAGCTGGAGGGAATTTAATAAAATGGAATCATATCTCCTATTTCAAAATAAAATTCTATTAGATTCCTACTCTCTACTACTACTACTACTAAATATCTATAAATAGATCAAAATGGATGCTAAAATTACTTTCTTGCATGGGGATCTTGAGGAAGAAATTTATATGAAATAACTTGATGTTTTTATGGTAAAAGGAAAGGATAAATTGGTTTCCATGTTGAAATTACCATTGATCTTATATCAAAAGTCAAATATTTTCACATTAGACCTTCAGTTTGTAAGCGAATGTGATCATTATGTTTTTTATAAGTTTATAAATTATCAGAAATAATATTACACACATTCAAAAAAATGGGTGTATATAAAATCATACCCCTAAATTCCATACGTGGCTAACACTTGGATCAAAAAATATATAAATAAAAATAAGTCACTGGACAAAAACAACAATAATAAAAGGGTGAGTAAGGGGGTCTTGGTCCCTTAATTTATCCTATACATCATTAGGTTTCAAGGTATCCATGGGAAGGTCCCAATTCTCCATCATATTTTTCTTTTTCTTCATCTTATTCTTTATTGGAACGAGTTGGAAAAATTACAAGTGTCAATCGAGGAAACTTGCTAGAATCATACCAACTAGAAAATCCACTAATAGATCATTTAGAGGTTCCCCTGGAGAGTGGAGAAGATACAAAGCATTTAAAATAAGACCACGAACAACCTTGTTTCCCACAATCCCTTCTAAAAATTGGGGGGAAGCCTAGGAGTGAACATCATGGAAACTGTGACCATAATAACTCCATCCATGCCAATGCACATGAGGAGGAGAGTGGCCCCTAGATGATGAGGGAGAAGGGGTAAATCTATCCATAACATAAGGGACATTACCCTAGTGATCAAGAAGCACCTAAAGGCAATAAAATTTAAGTGAAACTTTATTATCTTGCACCTCAATCTAAAATAAGACATTAGAATAAATAATAGAATTAAAAAAAGTGAAATGTGTTGATCAATAAAGAAATTAGAAAAGAATACATAATTTGTATCTCTCCATATGTTTAAGAGGATCTCCACCCTAAAATCATGCCAAATCTAGTTGAATTTGTGGGAGATACAAAGCCAATCCTCTAAAAGAACCACATGTTAGATGTACCTATCAAGAATACACCTAGATTTTATGAAACTAGTTTATTCTAGTTGCATAATTTATGGTTCAAGAGATGGCACACCTTCAAATCCAAAGCTTTAGTATTGATCTTATAAGACACATTGAACAAGGTGATAGGTCATAAAATTACATTTATTCTTATGATCTCCATACGTAGGTATGAACTTGATGTTTCCTTTGTTTATAAAATTCCCTAATGACTTGGAGTGGAAAGATTTAATATTAAATTTATGTAGGTCCTCATCAATACATTCCTAGAGGGCCTTCAAAAAATCACAAGTGAAGCCATCACAATCAAGAGCCTTGTCATTAGCCATGGTGTGAAAATTATCCTTAAGATCAAAAATGGAGATTTATTGATCATAAAATTCTTGTTGTGAGGAGGAAAGCCTAATAGGAACAACTTGCAGGCATTCTTGGAGTGCATAGTCCCATTCAAGAGATTTTTCTTGGGTTGCATAAACTTTTTCATAATTTTTGAAAAAATCATAGACAATGTCTGACAACTTTGTAAGGATGATTTGTTCATCCTTGATCCACTTAATGCCTTCAAAGGTGCGATGAGCTTTGAGAGCTTGAAAAAAATATTTGGAATATCTATCTCCCACTTTAAACTAATACAATCTAGCTTTGATTTGGGTTCCTCTAGCTAAGTGGTTTCCTATAATATTCTTTTTATACCTAACATCTACCACTCTAATCTACAAAGAATGAGATACAGGATATACTTCAAGATTTTTAGTATCTTTATGAAGATCTAAAGTTATGGCCTTGTATGCTTGGTACTGAAATATTTTCAGTTGACACCTATAGATGTGGATGAAGATGGATATAAGATGATTGGCTCTATTCCACCAAGAAATTCAACTAGTTGGATGAGTGGGTTGAGTTTCAAGGTTCCACACTTTATTTATGTGAGAAAATAAAGGTTAATGACTCAAAAATTAATCATTTAAAAATAATTGAGTTTTACAACTCTGAGGATGTTCCACCTACCATTGGACTAAATTGAATGGGAAATTGGTCTAACAAAGTGATAGTTGGCAAGAACTCCACCAAGATTAAAAATAAATTGGTGAAGACTAAAATGGATTATGTAGAAATCATCACATAATCTAGGCATTTGAAGACTCCATCAAAGCCAACCCAAAATTTATTCCACGTATACCAATGAGGATAGTTATTGTAATTCCCCATATTAAGATGGAAAAGGTCCAATTTATTACGCATGCAATACCATGCCTCTTTCTCTCTAGTTTTCCTAGACATAAGGGTAACATCACATCTTTATCATATGTTAGTCTATGATCCATCACCATAAAAGAGATTTATCAATAGAATCATTGGAAGCATAAATAATTATGATTCCAAATGAGTGATTTTTATTTAATAAAATCTAGATTACATAGTTAATGGGGTCAAAACCATGGTTGACAACATGTGGAAACCACCTGCAAGAGAGAAAGGTTACAACCCCTCCACGCCCAACATTGTGATTAATTTAAAATGCAGTATTGGATGGCTAGATGATTCAAAAAGTAGAAAAAAGAATGAAACCAATCATCTCCACTTCCTATAAATAGAGAAAATCTAGAATGATAAAACATATCTCACATGGAGTGCTTCCTAGAGGATTCAATGGGACATTAGATATTCTAGGAAAGGAAATTAATGAGCAAGAGCCAATGTATTAAGAATATGATCATAGAGAAATATATAATAGCATGAATACAAAAATAAAATATAAAACACAAACACAAATATACATGATTTACCCAATATGGGATACATCCATAGAGAAACAACCAAGCCTTCCTTTATTTCATCCATCAAAATAAACGGATACAACCTACAACACATATGCTATAGTTTTCTCTTCACTCTCTCATAATATCCTCTCACAATACACAGGCCTAATACAATGCCCTCACATAAAGAGGGTTGCCTTCTAAGGAAAAAATACTAGCATAAACTCTATTGTAAGATCTATGACCTAATAATGAATGGTCTGAATTTACTATGAAAATATAACATTTTACAATTTAAATATGTATCTAAATTTTGGCTTCAATGGTGCTTCCCCTAAACCCCCATTGAGGGTATAGCTCCCTCAGAACCTGAAGAGGCTAGAAACCCCTCTCTTCACTCCCCCAAAATGAAATGGGGTCCAAACACAATAGTGTAAACACAAAATAAAATTAGACCTTTAATAAGATCAGACTCCATTACCAACAATCTCCCACTGGATACTGATCACAAATCCACCACTATTGCACTCGCTAGACTAGGATTCAACTTTGGACTTAGAAAGTTTCTCATATTCACCATAAAAATTGAAGGACAACTGAAATTGAGTAGGAAATTAGTTTCTCCTTACTACATTTGTTAACATGTCTACAAGATTTTGGCTAGTGTCTATCTTTTCTAGTTTCAACTATCCATCTTCCAAACCTAATCATATGAAATGTTACCTGAGTTATTTATGTTTATTCTTAGAATGGTGGGACAATTTATTTTCAATATGAATGACGCTCTGGATATCACTATACAACATGTTTTCTCCTACTTCTTTCTCAATTCCTCCATAAATATTTGTAACCAAATCATAAATTTACTAGCCTCTATAGAAGCAACATACAATGCTTTTGTTGTTTAAAGTACAACAATATTTTTCAATCTTGAAATCCAAATTTTTGTAACCTATAGTAGAAACATACCTTGTGATGCTCCTCATGCTATCTATATCACTTGCCAAATTTGAATGAACATATACATGCAAAGCAAAGTTTGAATTGCTAAAACATAATTCTTGGGTAGAAGCACCTCTCAAATACCTAAGAATCCACTGTAATGTGTTCCAATGCTCTTTTCCCATATTTTTCATATACCTAACTCAAAACTCCCACTGCATGTGCAATATTTGACCTTGTACCAACCATTCCATACATTAAGCTACCAACTACCAATGAGTATAGAACCTTGTACATGTAGTATATCTCCTCCCGTGTCTTGGAAAACATCTCCTTATTCAATTTGAAATGGTTGGAAAAAGGTTTACTAACTAATTTGGCATTGTACATTTGAAATATTTGCAGTGCCTTCTCTATGTACTCACTTTAAGACAATGTTAGTTTATGATTTTTCATGTCTCTTTTTATTCTCATACCAAGGATTTTCTTTACAACATACAAATCCTTCATTGCAAATGAATTAGCTAATTTTTGTCTGAGAATATTAACATATTGCATGTTAGACTCTACAAAAAACATGTCATCTACATATAATAACAAGATAATGTTAGAGATTCCATTGATATCCTTAAATCTTTTGATGATTATTATATCTCTCATATTTTGAGAGAGGGAAATGGTATAGCTGATATTTTTGCTAATTTGGGAGTTAGAGGGGCTCGGGAATGGGGTTTGAATGATCGTCTAGCTATAGAATCTATTGCCACTATTAATCATGATTCCCAAATCTAAGATTATTAATGATTTATCAAGGCTTTGGGTGTGCATGTTTAAAATCATGTGGAAGGTTATGATATGAAGGAGTAGTAATCAGGATTTGGCTCGAGCTGATGGTACTAAGGGTGGTATCTGTAGGGAGTGGATTACAAGGATAATTAATCACCTCTTCCATGTCTCCTTCCTCACATGGATTATGGGAATTCTTAGCATTGCTTTCTTTGAGAATTTTCTTTATTGTTTTGAAAGTTTTGAAAATTCTCAACTCTATTAGTTCGGTAGCCATGGGTGGAGATAGAAATCACACAGAGCCATTCTCATGCGATGTGGTAAAGAAGAAACCAGAGGTCTAGAAAATCCTTGAGAAGGGAGATTTTACACCTTATCTTGAAAGGCTTCATGGTAATAACCCTCAGATGACTGCTCTATTTGCTAAAAATTGGAGTAATAGGGTTCTAAAACTTGGAGGTACGGAGTTTGATGTTTACGAAGACCTCATAGCTCAAATAATTAGTTTGTTGACAAAAGGTATGAAGTTATTTAGAGACAAAAAGGAAGCGCAAAATTCCATGAAAATCTTCTTTAAAGGAGATGAAGCTCGGGACCTTCACGCGACAAGGAGTGGGGGATATCATAGGAAATCTATCAAGGCATTGTGGGGGGATGTGGCAGAGGAGATTATGTGGTTCATTTCCCGTAAAGGCCGATATTATATGGTAAATGCTTATCATTTTGTTTTACCTAACCATTTTCGACACAAGAAAAGGATTTCCTTCCCCTTTTACCTTTTGGCCTCTTTGGATGTTGGCATTACGGATCATAAGAAAAAATTGAAGAACCTTATTCTTCATGTGGGGTTGATCCTCTTAATTTTTTACTATGCCAAATCTTTTGAAGTTGTTAATCCGCTTGCTACCCCTAAGGGTGTGCAACAAAAGTAGGAGGAGGGTTATGAGATAGTCTCTAAGGAGGAGTTGGCCAGTAAAAAACAAAAAAGAGGAAGCTCATTCTAGAAAAAGAGTCAACATCAGAGGATGATGTGGATTTTGTGTAGGACTCTCTTGCAACTATGGATGTGGATATGTTGTCCCCTTCTTTGGGGAAGTTTAAGAAAGAGGAATTGATCCCTAATTAGGGTTATGACTCTTGTAGTGAGGAACTTGCTGATAAAATGATGAGTCGTAGCATAAAGGAGAAGAGGGATACAGCTGGTGAGGTGTCTTCACCTCCCCCTATTCTGGAAAAAACGGAGCTGATCTTGGGAAGTAATAAGAATATGGTGGTGAGGTTTACAATTAAAATGCTAGAGTTGGATTCTCCACTTAAAATTGTTGGTGGAAAGGATGTTGTGGTTTCTCCGAGTGGGGTTAGGAATTTGTAGAAGGATAAGAAGGTTGTGGTTGAGGTGGGGTAGGATGTTGAGGATTCTCTTGTGGTGGACTTGGATAGGTAGATGAAAAGGAAGGCAGCTACTATGGAGATTGTGGAGTCCATTCATAAAATCAAGACGTCGATTGATGCTCATAAGGGAAAGAATGTTTTTGTGGGCTTGGACAAGGTTAGCTCCTCGCATGAGGAGGAGGATGAGGGTAAGGATTTTTTTAATATTAATAAAGAAAATATTTCTAATATTTTTGGAGCTGCCAAAGAGGGTTCCATTATTTTTTATAAGCTTTTTAAATGTATTTTTCATGAACTCAATATGACAAATGTGAAAGTGTGTGGTGTGATCAACAAAGAAGATGATTCCCCTATTCAAGATCAAATTGATGATATGATGGATTCCTTGAAAATTGTGGTGGAGGGAATGCTCCTAATGAAGCAAAATCTTGAAGGAAGAGTCCTCACCTTGGAAAATCACATTGAAAGGTTATATGCTAATATGGATAAAGTTAGGGAGGGGAATGAATTTGGGTTCAATGTTGAATCTATTGGTATTACTTTTCTTGTGGATAGTGTCAAAATTGGCAAGGTGGCTAATGATAATGGTGTTGATGGCAAGCTGATGGAAGGGGAGGTGCTTGGTGATAAGGGTGGTGAGAAGGGTAATTTTTTTATTAGTGAGGTTAAATCGGGAGGGTCTTGGGAAAGGACCTGTAACAAGACCAAAGCTCAGGCAGGTGCTCCTACTAAATATTTGTTTGTTGCTAGGGATGAGGGCCTAAAGAATGTGGTGTGTGATGTGGAGGTTGTTGATATCCTAAAAAATATGTAATGTTGTTGGGTGGGGTCCTCCTTTTTTGCTAAATTTTTGTTGTTGTTTTGTTGTGGTTTGGTTGATATGTTCTAGTTGATTAAATCTTTTGGTTCAACTTCTCTTTTGTGTACAGGATTTTGGGCCCCTTCAAAACACATTTTTTACCTCTAATAAAAACAAGATAATGTAGCTTGTAATTCCCCACTCGAAGCATAAGGAAATACTTGACCAAACATTTTTTTTTGAAACACAACCACCACAACACCAAAGATGCGACATCAAAATGTCGCACTTACACAAAAAAATGCACACAAGTGTTACATGAGACACAACAACACAAGATGACCTCACCATTTCATAATCAAGATGGAAACAATGAAATTCTAACCAATTGTGGGATAAATCCACCACAATGATCCTACGAGATAGAGAGAGAGAGAGAGAGGAAACAATGCCTACACGACAATCAATTACAACCTACGACCGTGTTCAATTAAAAAAAAACACAAGAAAAGAGTTATGAGGAAAGATGAGAATACTAACAAGACCAAGCAAGAAGGCTTACAACCTTCCCAATACTTCACGAGAGAAGGTGCAAAATCTCCCTAGCCCTACATTTGACAACCAAGAAACTTCGAAAGAATGCACATAAAATGATGCAAGAGAACCCACAAGTCCTCAATGAAGAAACATAAGGAAAATATTCAAACATTAATAGACCAAAAATACCATGATGAAAAACTTCCTTTTACTTTACCCATATGAGGTCCCAAAACATAGAGGAATAAACAAGACTTAATATAGCTTGACTAGGTTTTTGAAGGTCTGGTAAAAACTGATTGCCACGGGAAAAATACAAGACATTAAAAATTATCCAACAACGGAATTAGGCTTATAAAACCCTTGGTTAACCATGGTTAAGAGGGTTAGCATTTAATTTTTTATGAGAACAAGGTTGCCCAAACACAGGACAAGGTCACCCAAACATAGGACCAGGCCACCCAAATCGAGAGCATAAATTTTGAGCATGTCATCCCTCATAACTAGGCCAAACCACTATCAACCAAGCCAACTAGGTATGCTACTAGTATACCCCATTGTTTAAAAGGCTTCCTAAATTGAGTTAGCAACTTTTTGGGTAAGTTTGGAGACTACTGAGTAGACCAAGCCACCCAAATGTAACACTAGGCTGCCCAAACTCACTAGAAGACACTAAATCTTGTTTTAAACTAAAAATAAATGTTCGTAAGTTTATTTTAAACTTTCATTTCATAAATAAATCATTAGAAATTTATAACTATGTATAACACCAACACTGAGACACGTAATTAGGCTAATCTACTAACATTTACAAATGAATTACAATCTATCTCAAAGAGAGGTTATTTACAAATTATATTACAATTACGTTGAATTTACATAAGGAGAGGGCTCAAATTTCCTTCCATCATCAAATTTCATTGAATTGAACTAACTACAAATAAAAATAATGAAGAAGGGAGAAGATGTCAATGTCGCTTTTTCTCCTCGAACCTCTAAACTCCATTTATGGTTTCCATGACACCCTACTATGTGAAACCAATAAGGTTCACTCCCACTATGATAGGATATGGTCAATGGCCCAAAAATACTCACACAATACACTTGGGAGATAAGTTATCACTCACACAAGACACGACATATACATGAAATTCAATAATGCAATAAGAAAACTCTTTCATAATAGAAAGTATAGGTGAGATAATAGCATGCAACAACGAACTCCAAGGGAGAAAAATAACAAGAACCATATAAATAGCCTCAAGAATTTGTCTCACATACTAGCACAGTACCTCTCACACAAGACGAGGTAGGATACCACATATAACACTAGAGATCACTCAAAGACCAATTCAAAATACAATTCCACATTGAACAAGGCACATAAAATAATATACAATTTATAAATTTACCCAATTTTCATGGCATGTCTATATAATGCATATTTTCACATTTCACAAGTACGCCTTTGTCCAAACATTCATTTTCATGAAAAACTTTCAAATTTTATCAAAAATTTACAAACTAAAAACCAAGAAATATCTAAAAACTCCATTGAACTTTCACCAAAAATTGAAGTTTAAAAAAAATTAAAGATACCCTTTGGTGATAAAAGTGCCTAGCACCCATTTAAAGCTATAGAACATTCATTTTGCACAATTCTTAAAAAATTGGGCATTATAACAACATTTGGGGGAAAAAATCATAAAATTTGCATGCAATAATTAATACACCCCCTAATTCTATAAAATAAAAATCCTTGGGAGTTTCTAACACCCCACCAATTCTTTTGTAACCTTTCAAAATGAAATAAAAAAGAATTTGAGGAGATATAGAAAATTTACCTCTCAATTTAGCAAAATTTGAAAAGACACCCTACAAATGCACAAATCCACACATGATCATGATCTCCTACCAATTCCTATTCAAATGCTTCAAACCTCATCCAATTTTCCCTCCAATTGCTCACCCAATCACAAAAATGAGAATTTAGAGAGAAGAGGGTTTTTCCTCTCCATATTCCTCACAAATAAAACATAAAAAGGAAAATCAAATGCCTTTTTCTCTTTTAACCCTTTTTCCCTTTTCCAAAATAAAATAATAAAATATATTTTCTTTTTCCAAATAATTTCATTTAATCCCTAATTTCACCTAAGCCAAAATAAAACATTTAAATATAATCTAATTTTGTATTCCACTTTTAAATGATAATTTAAATCTATATAAGCCTATTTTCACATTACTTATAGAAATCAAAATTCAAATCAATTTAAAATTCATATAAATTATATTTCCATCATTCACTTTGAAACTCCCACAAATAACCCCAAATCCCAATAATTGATTAAATTCTTTCCCCAATCATCAAATAGCATATAATTTCTTTATTAAATCTATATAAGTATTTAACTGAATTAAATTACGAAAATATGAAATTTAACAAGACATGAACCACACATTCACGAGACATCCACAAAAAGGGTATGGTATTTAGAATCAGACTAATGGCGGTATCTAGGTCAAAATGGGTAGAATAACTAGGGACTTGCACTCAGATCAAGTATGATAGGTAAGGACAAATAATAAATGGCCAATGTGACATCCCCTTATAATCATCATCAAGGTATACTTAGACCTGTGGAGCTAGGTGGAGAAATACCTCGTACTTATAACCTCTCAACGAGAACGTCAAGAGTACCTACTCCATATATAGCTAAAGCATTACATAATACCCAATAGTGTACAACATCATATCCATAATTTCATTATATTTACATGATACAATTCATGA
Organism: Sequoiadendron giganteum; assembly: GCA_007115665.2. NCBI lineage: Eukaryota > Viridiplantae > Streptophyta > Pinopsida > Cupressales > Cupressaceae > Sequoiadendron > Sequoiadendron giganteum. The sequence goes on from CM021106.1 coordinate 288,843,535, forward strand.
GAATTTAATTACAACATCTACATTAATGCATATATTCATAAACCAAAACATAATAATAATTACTCAGGCAAACCCACATTATGCACACATCCCAAGAACACCTCCAAAATAAAATACATCCATCCCCTTTCAAGGGACTTGGTAGGATAACACACATGCACTTTTGTGCCATTTTCATCAAACAAATCAATAAAATAACCATAAAGGAAACAAAAAATCAAGACATAGAACAATAATATCAAAACATGATCATCTAACATCTGAACATATATAAAATAAAATTCTCCTTCTAACATCACATTCTAGGAATAGGTAGGAACTACATGGCTACCATTATCTAGTCTCTTGAAATAAATACAATGGTCAGAATGACATCTACTATAACCTTGTTCTATCATAAACTTGTCAAATTTCAAATACCACTATGTTAGAGCTTGTGTTAGGCCATATATTCTCTTCTCAATATACATACTAAGTTATCCTTCTCTTTGACCTTGTACCCTTGTGGTTGTTGTATATAAATATCTTCCTCCAAATCTCAATGGGGAAAAGTTATATTTGTATCTAACTATTCAATATGTGAATCTTCTATTGCCACAAGGATTAAAATAGTTATAATTGAAGTCATTTTAACAATAGGAGAATATATTTCATCAAAATATATACCTTTCTTCTATGCAAAACCCTTTACAACAATTATAGCCTTGTACCTCTTTTTACCTCCATCTTCATCCTCCAACCTATAAACCCATATATTTTGTAATGCTCTTTTTCTTAAAATTAACTAAACCAAGTCCCAAGTTTGGTTTTGTATCAAAGATTCCATCTCCTCTTTTACATCTTCCTCACACTTATTTTTGGTTTCTACCTACATCATTTCTTCATAACTTTTTGGTTCACCAAAAACAATCAACAATACATAATACAATGAAGGAAAGTATCATTCAAGGAGTCTACTTAACCTAGTAGATCTTCTAGAAACAACGTAGGAGTTTAAGGTACCTATTATTGTTCTTGTTAAAAAAATAATTTTTTGGAACCTTTGGAACTTCACTTTTTGTGATTTCATCAAGCACCATATATTTTGTGTTTGTCTTTTCCCATTTCTTTCCCTATAACTAATATTTGTACATGACTTTCTCATTGAATATCACATCTCTACTCCTAACGATTTTTATTTTCATAATCCCACAAGCAATAACCAAAGTATCCACTCTATATCCAATAAAATTACACTTCTTGGATTTTTCCTCAAGATTTTCTCTATTTTTTATATCAATATGGACAAATACTTCATAAAATGAGTAGTTTACCTTTTACCTATCCATGCCTCCTTTGGAATACCACCATCCAAGGATCCTAGAGTCCCTCTATTTATTAAGCAAACAATAGTATCTATAACATCTACCCAAAATTGTAAGGTCAATCCTACATGAAATCTCATACTCCTTGCATGCACCATGATTTTCCTATTCATCCTTTATAATAAACCATTTTCTTATTGTGTTTATGGAATTTTCTTTTGTCTATGAAACCCATGGTATGAATAGTAACTATCAAACTTCTTGCTGTAGTATTCACCTCCATTATATGATTTGAGACACTTCAACTTATTTCTTGTCTCATTCTCAAGAATATATTTCCATTTCTTAAAAGTATCAAATATATCAAATTTTATGCGAATGAAATAAAACTAGGTTTTTCTTGTCACATCATCAATAAAAACAACATAATAATAAGAACCACTAAGAAATGATACCTAAGCAATCCCCATGCATTTGAATGTACAAGCTCTAACTTTTCACTCTTATTTTCCTCACAACTTTGAGAAATTTAAATCTCTTCTATTTTCTATAAATACAATTCTCACATAAATCCAAATCAGCATGCTTCAAACCTAGAAACAAATTCCTTGAGTGGAGAATTTGCATCCCCTTATCCTCATGTTCCCAAGCCTATAATTCCACGATGTTGTAAATGTTCTTGTAGAAGCTAAGGAAATAGTAAAGTTAGAATTACTAGTACCTAAATACAACGTACCTACCTTCTCTCATTTTTATATTATCAATGATCCTTTAGTGACCTTCTATGATTTTTTTGTGAATGTTACTATACAACCTTCACTTCCTAGTTGTCCTGCTGAAATAAAATTTCTTTTTAAATCAAGAATGTGCTCACCCTTTTTAGCAACCATTGGTTTACATTATATAACTTTATTTGTATCTTACCCTTTCTAATTTTACAAGTTTCATCATCACCCAAATAAACTTTCCCAATATCACCTTGAACATAGTCTTGAAATTATTTCTTACGGGGTGTGGCATGAAATGAAGCCTCTGAGTCCAAAACCAAAAAATCAATAATATAATCTAATGAATGGATTATAAAATATTTAAATACATCACCTACTACATTTAACTCCTTATTATTTTCTTTTTTTCCATCTCCTTCTTTTCCTTCTTGAGACCAACATTCTTTCTTCAAGTTTCCTTGCTTCATGCAATTTTATTACTCCACCCTTCCTCTTAATTTATATATTCCCTTCTTAGACTTCCAATGATTTCCTAGGATCTTTCCTCTCTTTCTTTTTCTTCCCTTGTTCTCCACAATCAAAGCATTACCTAATGTCTCGCATGTGCTTTTTTGTCACATTTTTTTTCTAAGGATAACACCAATAACATCGTAAAAATTTAAAATTCTTGAACTAAATAAAAAATTACTCACATCCACGACCAAGTTATTCTATCTTTCTAGTAATGAGAAAAAAATCAAAAGAGCCCTAACCTCATCATTGAAGTTTACTCTTACAGAACTTAACTAACTGGTGACCATGTTAAACTCATCTAAATGATCAAAAATAGGCCCACCTTCTAACATATTCACATTAAATAAATGTTTCACAAGAAATACCTTATTTGAAGCTAAGAATTTTTCATAAAATTGAGCCAATTCCTCATCAGATCCTTTGTTATCGTTTCTTTTCATATGTTGAAATCTATTGATGTTGTCAAGCACAATCATTTTATTCCTATTGTTTTTTTGTCAAGAATTCTCATTCTTCATATTTTATGTTCATCTTTTTTTCTTTTCCACCCAATGGTAATAAAATATGAACATCCCCCCTTCACTCCCCCCAAAATGAAATGGGATCTTAAAATAGCTAAGAAAACATATAAAACAAGATCATGCTCCATTACCAATGCAAGGGGTATATATCATCACTATCTAACTCTTAGAGAGTAGAAAAATGAATCTATAAAAAATCTAGCAATAAAGAACCCAATTGAATGCTAAGCAATGAAATCCTCTTCTTCTCAATAGAAAACTCTCCCTCCTACAATAATTGAGGAGAGCTACAATATCATTGAAATTATTTAGGTGACAAGGGAGAGTGAAAAAAAAAATTAGCTATAAAGATAAAACCAATGTTGGTTGTGACATCCAAGAAAACCTCAGCCTAGAGGATTTCTCACTTGAGAGTGGCACAACCTCTTTCCCTTTCCCTAAAATGTATAAAATAGTTTTTAGCTACACCTTGGAAGTAGTGGGATCTGAATTGGGTTGTGCGTTAATCTATGAATTGTCAAAATTTTCAATGCGGATACTATTTCACTCAAAAACTACACACAAATGGTGCAATTTTCGAAGGAATTTCTTCAATTTGAGAAAGAGATCACAATATACTTGAAAATTATGATGCACAATTATGATATTTCAAAATATTGAAGAATATTTGAGTCACATGAGGTTTTCAAGATACATGACTGAATTGACATTATAGTTTACAATCCTACATGTATACATGAACAAATTATTGATATAATGAAAAGAAACTACGAAGTAATAAATTATTGATAATTCTTCAATAATTGGCCTCATTGTTATCAACAATTTCAAGTCCATTTTTCCTCAAATTTTGAGGTGAGAGCCTTTGCAAATCGAGGAAACTTAGCTAACCAAGGAAGTGATTTTACCTTGGGGAAAACCAAGTGGTAAGCCTTAATTTTATACTCAATATGTTAACACAAAAAATAAGTGTTGATAAAATTAAGGTATAGCACACAATGGTGTGACAAAGGTTATCAATTTAAATTTTTACAAACTCTTTCAAATATTTGGATAATCCAATCTCAACACAGATGTATTTTTGTAGATGTTCCTATTAAAACCTATCAAGATCCACAAAAATAACCCTCCCCAAGGAGACAATAATAGTATGTAAAAATTTCTATCATGTAAGAGGTAAACCCAAGAACTCAAGCCAAACAAACACACAAAGTTTATTTTCATCTAAGACATTGAAGTCTCACATCTAGGTTTGAAAGATCAGTAGAGACACGTAGACATATCAAGGGCCATGCTTTAGGATATCCTTAGCATGGTTGGCCTTAATAAAATTCAAAAGAAACAACCCCTTGGTGAACTTTTGGATAGCATCAAGCTAGACCCCATGCAAGACCCGATTCTTGTTGACCCTTTCTCAAAGCATGCTTTCAGGGGGGTTATCCCCAAAGACACCAGATTAAAATGAAATTATCTAACCATTTGCAAGTACTATCAAACTTGGGGATGTGAAAAACTACATATTTTTTACTTTGAATGTGTACTTTGTGAACAAACTTTGGAACAAACTTATGGGGATGCTTGTTTCAAGGATCCATTGAAACATTCCATCAACCTATCAACACTAACATGAATTGTTGGGTTGAAGTTGTTTCGGGCCATATAAAGGATAGAATAGAAAACTAAAATAAATGAAAAATATAGAGAAATTTTTTTTCCAATGGTGTGGATTGATAAAAGGGGAGCCAATGACAACATAAAAGACACAAAGCCTAGTAGAGAATGAAACAACCAACTGATCTTCTTATGTCCATTTAAAATTGATGATCAATTGCTAATTATTATCCTATATGTTGATGACATGTTATTATTTTGAAATAGTAAGGAAAGCATTAAAGAGATCAAAAATTAGTTGTATAGTGCCTTTGACATGAATTATTTTGGAACTACAAAGTACATTATAGGTGTGGAGATCAGGAGGGGTTGAGTTGGAAAAAATATTTGGCTTAGTAAATATAGGTATGTTTAGACTATTTTGTAAATGTTCATGACACATGACTATAAGCTAATTAATAACCCTTTACCCCTTGGTACAAAGTTATCATTTAATTAATTTCTTAAGTCAAATAGTGATTTTGACCATATGCTTAATGTTCCTTATGCTAGTGTTGTAGGAAGCCTAATGTGTATGCTATGGTTGTTAGAATACTAGACATAGCCCAAGTAGTGAGATTTATCAGAATCTTTATATCTAACCATGACAAAGAGCATTAGACTTATGTGAAAAGGGTTTTTAGATATTTTGGAGTGAATTTTGATTATTTAATTTTTTATCATGAGATTTATGATGTGGATAAGATACTTGATATATATGGTTATATTAACTCATAATGGGCTAATAATTTGGATAAGAGGTCCACTAGTGGTTATATGTTCACTCTATTTGGAGGAGACATTAGTTGGATGAGTAAGTGATAACCTACAATTGTGTTGTCCACTATATAAGTAGGATATATGTATATTTTATTAAGAGGCAATTTGGTTACAAAGATTGTGTTTACATATTGGCTTTGAATTTAAACAAGTTTGGATTGAATGTAATAATAAAATTGTCATCTATTTGGTGAAGAACATAATCTGCATTCTCATACAAAGCATAGTGATGTTTAATATCACTTTACAGGATGGTTGAGGGTGGTAGATTCATGATATAAAAGGTTAAAACTTTGGTTAATTTGACAAATTTTATTAATAAGCCAAAAAGAACATAAAACTTTAGTTGGTGTAGAGATGCCATGGGTCTTACCTCTTCTAGAGATTGATTTAGTTTTGGTCACTATGCTAGTTAATTAACTAGGTTGTTGTTCTAAATATGTGATGCAATGGCTTGTAGTGTGTGATCTCTAGAGGTGGACTGAGAAGTTGAAATAGGTCCAAGTTAAGATCCCTAAAGTAAGCACACAATTTCATGTTTCATTGGTAGCAACAAATTTGATTTAGGATTGACCAGCTACATGTTTCATACAAATTTGAATTTAGGTCCACCTTAGCTGACCTAGCTAATTGTGGATGGTGTTAACGGATTTCTAGTTGACATGAAATGATGTTAATGTAATGGGATGTATATAATGCCTAATCATCATAGTTTAGGTGTGTTTGTGTGATTGTAATTATGTGAGCGAGGGTAATTTTGTGTGATGTAATGTGAGTTACATCTAAATCATTGTGTGCCATTATCATAAGATAATAAGTTACACAAGAGAGTGTTTGAAGCAATATTTTATCTAGTGTAATTTGTGCAATCATAATTGAAGATCTGTAAAACTTATCTTTGTAATCTAGTAGGACTAGTGTCTTAGTTATTGAGTTGGTTCTCTAGTCTTTGTACTGGGAATTGGTGTCTTTAGTAGGTTGGTGCCTACAAATACAATAGGAAATTGGTGTCTCTGTTAGGTTGGTACCTACATCATGATTGTAAATTGTTCATTATTTTTGTGAGGTTGGATTTGGATAGTAGATCCAAGCAAGTCTTCTCACTGTGGTTTTTCCCATTCCAACTTTCCACATATATATGGTGTTCATTGTTTGAATGTGTGCATCTATATTGCTTGATTGATAGTATATTGTGTGCCCTTCAAATATTAGGACTAGGTGTGGCATTCACCTTGCAAGTCCCAAGGCTAGTCAAGTAGGTGTTAAATATTGTCTAGTCTCCAAACATCATGGAATGGGGCCAAGCTAGACACCGATGTGAGGGGAGATTTATTTATTATTTATTTATCCTCCAAGATAATTTAGATATTATGTAAAAATGAATTTAATACGAATATCCATAGAGGTAGAGGATGTTGATAGATTCTTGGCTATCAAGGAGGATTATTTTGAGAATTCATCCCAAAGCAAAAAAAAATTCTCCTCTTGAGAAACAAATGTGGCTAGGTATTTTTCATGGAAAATTAAAGTATGATGTTGTTGACTCATTCAAAGAGTCAAATTTGTGGAGAGTAACTATATAGCATAAATCAAGAGAATATGCATCTTTAGAAAGAATAAGAAGGTGTTACTAAGGAATACAATTTGGATCTAATTTAGAGTCTCTTTTTAAGATTATAATGAAAATCAATGCTTTGTTTTAACATGTGACGAGCTCACGAATAGTGATACTTATAAATATGAGGATATTATTTCTAGCTTTGAACATGAAATTTTTTTTTTAATGAATTCTTTGATGTAGAAGAATTTTAAAATTGAGATAAATACCTCATCCAATGCAATATAAGTGGCCAATCTTTAAGGTTTAGAATTTTTTTAGGAAATGCAATCCATTTCAATCCAAATAGGCATTTTCCAACGTAGTGAAAGTGAAAAACAACATAAGGAATATGCAATCAATATTTTTTATTAAGAGGTAAAATATGTTTTGAAGGGACTTAAAACCCTACTTGCAAAATATTACTAAAAAGAAGAAGCATAGCCAAACAACAACCAATAAAAAGAAGAAAATGGAAAAAAGTGCAGCAAAGAGGTAACTAATCTATCTTATTCAAAGTATTAATGGATTCCAATTCCTATTTGTAGAAGCTTTGGTGAAGATTAGCACTGCCCAACAACTCTTTCTTCTCTACCTCAAATGATTTATTTTTGCTTCCTTTAGTCTTAGATCTTGGCCCCTTTGTATCACTTTGCATCATCTACTTTCCTTTATTCTTGTTACTCTATTCCTCATTCCTTGTACCCATAGATTTACTCTCAGTAACCTACTCCTCTTTCAACTCCTTAATTTTTTTAATTAAAATTCTAATTCCCTCCACGTTATTTTTAATAGAAAAAGCTTATTTTCAAAAAATATATATATATTTTGATTAAGATCTTGGATATTCCCCTCCAGGTCAGTAAATATTTCCTCAAACTCATTATTCAAATCATTAATAACTTTTTCCATTTCATCCATCTTGTCCTTCACCTCACTATCCCCTAGCTCATACCTATGTCTTTCCTCATTAGATTTTTTTTCCTATAAAGCTTTGAGTTTGATATTAATTTTGTTTATTTCAAGAAAGAACCATTTAGACAATTTAAATTGATACATTTCCCATTCTCTTGCTAAGCCCAAGATATTATATATCTCATCCCTATTCACATGGAGGTAGGTAAATTCATTAGGAATATAAAGTATATTATCAATTCCCTAACCATCCATGTCGCTACCCACATTAGGTAAAGGGTTCATTCCTATCTTCTTATCCCCAACCTTTTCCTTCCCTTTGTCTTCTAATTTTGCATCCCAATTATTCTTGTATTTTCCCCCTCATTCACCTCCCTAGTATATGACCCCTTAGACCAATAAATTTGCATTTTAGCTTTCTTCTTTGGTTTTTTTTTCTATCGAGTGCTCTACCATTTATTTGTCTTATCCTCCTCTTTTGATGGTGAAGGAGAGTAAATTTCAATAGAGGCATCTCCCTCATCATCTTCAACCCACTCATCATCATCATCTCCACTAGTGTCAAAGCTTGTGTCTGAATAATGCACCACCATGGGTTTTTGTTTCCTTTTCACATTAAGCTTCCCCTTAGAATCAATCTTTTGGGTATAAGATTTCATGAGCTCCATTATTAGTAATATTAACCCTTTGTGTAGCATAGGGAGCTTAGGTTTTTTGCAATGCTCCTTAATTGCATGTTCCAAAGAAGCCAAAAGAAAATACCTAGGGAAAGGAAACAAATACTTTATGGAAAAAATGATTTAGAAAAATTAAGTACACACCACAAATAGTGATAAATCTACCATCCAAGGTAATGTAACTCATGAATACTTATGCAACCTCCACCTAGATTGGCTTAATTGATAGATCATCGTATCCCTATGAAGAAATATTAACCATTCTACTACGCTCATTCCCCTTGAAGAACTAATTTAAGGCCTCATCATTTGCCTTCCTGCCGCTAAAGAACTTTTTCCCTTGTGTCAAGAGACCTATGATCTAGGTAATGGCATCCTCTTTGTTGACTTAGGGTCGTGGCCATGAAGCTTCTCTATGTAGGGAAGAAATTCCCCCTCCTTGAAAAAATTCTACACCTTTTGATTTCTATGAACCCCATCACAAGAATGGGGCTCCACTTGGCTCCTTTCACCACCCATATTAACCACTCTACTATTGATATTGTTTAGGCTTTCAAAAAACAAAGATCAGAATTATAATTTCTTGAGCAACACCGGCCAAAATAAAGGAGGAAGACACTCAAAGCACCCAAAAAGTGTGTGAAGTGTCCTATAATCATAATATCCAGATCTAAATGAACCTTAATAACCTTTCTAGCATTCATACTTTATGATGGAGTGAGCCTCGATGGGGACAGTATCATACCTATCCCATCATTTTGATGATTGGAAGTTAACACCCTCGTTAGCAAACACATCAACAAGTCTATTCCCCTCGTGGTATATATGAGATATAATTATATCACCAAAGGTTAAATGATCATGTTGATGGAGTCTCTAATGAAAGTTTCAATCGACCAATTAGGACTTTGTTCCTATTTAAGACATTAGATTATGTTGAGATAATCCCCTTCGAGCCAAACTTCTTTATAGCCCTTAGAATGAGGTTATTTAAGACCATTGCAGGCCATTGTATCTTCAGCATAGTGGTTAGTCTAAATACGCAAAGGGATTTCCACCACTCAAATAAACCTACCTCTATCATCTCTTAACTTACAAACTTGTTAAGTCACTAAATATGAACATTTGGGAACATTGAGAAAGAGATTTAGGGTAAAATTAAAAACTTGTGACACACTGTTATAAAGGAAATGGCTAACACAAATAATAACTTTCAACTTCAACCTTATAAAAGTGGTCTTTATGTTTTGAATTTTAAAATGATATAAACTAATGAAATGTAGAACTCTTGATGAATTTTATACTTCTATTTTTTTAAATTAAAAATTGGTTTGATACATTTTTTATAAATTTAAGGGAATAATCTAAGTTGCTAAATAATTCATAAAATAGTGAGGTTGATGGGACATCACAAATAAGAGAAAATAATTATTTTTTTATATTTTCCCCCAATTAGATAACTTCAATATCTAGTGCATGGAAAAAATGATAAACATTATTTTGTAATAATATTTCAAATTGAAACTTCACCAAAACGTCATAATTTGAATGGGATTTCAACTTTTGTCTATTTTTTTATCATTTAAATATATACACCCTTTTGGAGAGGATTCTCTCCTCTAGTGCACCATATATTTTTCAAAAAAATAAAAAATCTTTGAATATGTATTTTTTTAAATTTCTAATCAACCTCATGTTTGATTATAAAACCTACTTATAGTAAATTTTAAATAATCCAAATATAAAAAAATGGATTCTAGACTTTGAGCTCTAAAAAAGGGTATTTTTTAAATTTTCATGAAATTACCCCTAGTTGGAAAAAATTAGATTTGAAGGTTTTTTTTAATTTTCCCCAAAAGAGGGATTAAGTTGCCACATAGGTAGTCACATAGATAGTTTTGATCAAAAGAGTTTCAACCAAAACTCTTTCATTTGAAAACTTTCACATAAATTTAATCACATTTAAATTTCAATGGGAAATTTTTTATTTTATAGTTTTGGGTGAAAGGGTTTTTACCTAAAACTATATGTTCCAAGTACATGCCATGTGGTTTCAAGTGAAATTATTTTGCCTAAAACTATTCAGGGAAAAATTATTTTACCCAAAACTATTTAGGGTGAAATGGTTTTTCTCAAAACTATTTAGTTGGCCAAAAGTGTGAAACAACTTTGTGCTTTTAACCTTTAGCTCTTGAAATTTTCTAGGCACTTACTCGCAAAAAATCAATATTTAACCATTATGGTAAATATATGTACAAGATATGATGTGAACTTATAAAGAATGAGAAGGTGAAGAGTTATATTTTTTTGTTATTTTTCTATATGCATTGCATTTGGGTGGAAGTTGGCATTTTAAAATAGATATCATATAGCCCTCTTATTAGATAAGGTAGTTGTTTGTTCATGCCAGTTAATAGATTTGTTCAAAACAACATCTATTTATTATTGTTATTACAAGTTTTCTATTACTAATAATAATATGCTCTATATCTAGATGTATTTCCTATAAATGTATGGTCTACACATAAGATTTTTGTTCTTAGAAATTGTTAGAAGTGTGTTTTACAAGGATGATATCAAAGGTGAGTAGTTATAGGGAGGAAAATTGTACAAGTAAAATGGAAGCATAATTGTGCAATTACATTGATTTTCATGAGAATAGTGGTGTTATATATTTTTATTATGGTAATGGAGAATTTCATTCTCAAAGGCCATTGGTTTCATGTGTAGAAGATTGTATGCAAGTTGAGTGTATAAATACCTTTGTCTTTGTAAAATTATATTTCTTACATACCATTAATTTTGGGACATGCCATTGGATCAAAGGGCTCTTGAGAGGTTAAAATGTGCCAAATATTTGCCAATATCAAGGACCATGCCATTGGTTGGCTTAATTTGCATGAGCTTGTAGATCATTAAATTGTTGAGATTTGAACATATTTTATAAAGTTAAACATTCATGAGGATATTTTATTTAATTATATGGAGTGACCTACATTATGCATGTTACCTATTTTTAGCTACAACTCAAAACAGGTAGAGCTGAGTTGCATTCATAATTAAAAGGTACACAATTAATTTCAAAATCTTCTACTAAGTATTCATTGTTGTACAAATCTGATTACTTTTGAATTTCTAGTATTATTATGCAAATGTTTGTAACAGAGAAACTCATAAATTCGCATAAGAAATGTTTTATTCATATTGTAAAAACCAAAATCCCACACAAGTTGTGGGAGTAGCCTAATTTGATTACTTAATCAAATACTGAATACAAGAAATAAATGTATATCACACAAAATATAATATAAGAACATGGAGAGAAGGTGATTCATCATTTCTTGGAATGACGAATCATTGCCACATTTGTGTTGATCTTGGTTTAGCTCCAACACTAGGTCCAACTCCAGCTCCAAAGTTTTACCTGCAAGATTGTTGAAAGGTGGTGTTAGAGAAATGAAAAATCACATTCTACCTTATCCCTACATTACCAATAGAAATGTAATATGCATCCTATCAATAATTCATCAGATGATTAAGTCATCAAAAAGAAAACCATCAAGGGAAATCACTAAATTCAATATTGTTTCTAACTCGTTTGCTTCATGTGTAGATACAGAAAAAGTAATGTTGTTGATTTGTTTCATCAAATTATAGCATTTGGGTTAAAATGTGGCTCCCATAAGGGTTGAGCCTAGCATGTAGATTTTATCAAATAGTGAGCTCATTCGAGCTTATTTAAGAGGGAAATGCATATTTAAAAGTCATCATATCAACATGACCATTGAATGATAGTGAACAAGCATACATATTAAATTCACAAAGCATTTTTTTCTTAAGGAGCAACTACAAAAGTTGAATGGAATAGTGGCATTCAATGGAAAAATACTTAAATGAAATTATGACAGTGTTTACAAGAATCAAGTAGTGAAAAGAAACTATCAAAGAGTATGCATAAAATAGTCCTCTAAATCATACATGGCTGCATGTGAATGATCAAGGATAGTGACCTTGATGCCAAGTTTTTCAGGAAAGGAATAAGGAGAAAAGTGTAGCAACTCATAATGATATTCCATGCCTTGATCTTCTATACCAGATTCAAAATAGTGACCATATAGTCACAAGACAAGGAGGGATTCCATATTAATAAAGACAGTGATAGTAATAAGAGTGTGTCAATATGAATTAAGATCACCTTTAGTCATTCTATTCATAATCAAGAGGGCGGCATACCTCATTGGAACTTCAAGTCACATATAAGATCCCAGAATTAATATGATAGTGATAGTCCTTGCATAGAAGATAATGAATGGCCAAGTGTTTACAAAGTTCGGAAGTGGATGTGTAAACAAAAACCCAATCTTTCCTTGATAATGCCCATGTGGGTATTGTGTGAGAGAATTAACCCGATTGTGGGTTGGATGCAAAGTCATTCCTAGATAAAATGAGAGAATTGGATATGAGATGAGGGGAAGCCCTTTCAAAATGTCATGACAGTCAAGAAAGCAATGACCATAAGGCATGACAAATCTTATGTGAAGGGTAGTTTCTGAAAGTATGTTCTATTGTACTTGGATAGTGAAATTTGGAGGCAGTACTCAGAATGATGTGATGACAGGCAAGGATAGAGGACTGAATATGATGTCATCATCTCAAAATATTTAAATGAGGATATATGATGTCTCAAAGAGAAATGCAAAATCATGCCAAGTAAATTCAAAGCATAGTTTTCAAAAGACATTATGAAAAGAATAAGATGACTGCAATAAAGTCATTTAAAATACGGTAGAGGGTCCAATAAGTGGCGTCATTGCAAGTTATGTATTGATAAATTTTACCAGACAAAGATATGAGAAGCCATTATTTGGAATTCTTCAAAATAGTAAAACAATGATTTTATATGACAGGGGCAGCATATGAAATCACAAATTTCATATCTTAGAGCGGCTACAGGTGATGAATGAAATGCATAATCTCTATAGAAGCAAGAGAATTTTGAAAGGATGATCATAGCAACATTCATAGGGTTGCAACAAAGAAGAATAGTAAAAATGTAAATATCATAAGACACAACCTTTAATAGAGAAAACTATAAAACCCATTGCCACGTGTTTTGTGAAAAATCCATAACAGGTATACACAAAAAGTAAAGGGTGGTCCTTACAAAGTATGGCAATGGTTTTGAATCATTTAGCAAATCACTTTTTTATAGGGCATTATCTTCTTGTGGAGAGATTGACTAAGATAGCTCTTGTTTTAGCCAACTACTCTCTCATGAAATCTCATTGATATTATAATCTTGCATATATCACAATAAGGGTGATTGAGACACTATTCATCATGATTACATGGAATCACAAGTTAAATTTAGAGAAAATAATACAACAAAAAGGAAGATACATAATCTAGAAGTCACGGCTTGTGTTGTGAATATAAGGCTATGAATCATATCAATATTTTTAGTTTCAAATGAGCTCGAGGCATCATTTTTTATTTGTACGATAATGAAAATTACCTTGATAAGCATAATCATCTACATAAAACCTTCACAAAGCCCTCATTTCCAGCAACATTTGAACCTTAGTTTGTATTCATTCATGGTGACGCCTCTCTAAGTAAGTTGTGGTATTTTTTTTAGAATGATAAAAATACAAATGAAGATGCAATGAGTGTTGCCACGGGTTTTGACTATTAGGGTTTTCAAACCTTAATATGTCGATGAATTTTAGACATTTTTGTCTATCTTTTAAATTATATACATCATATAACTAATGCATGCCCGCGAGCTAAGACTTTTAAGTCTCATGCCTTGTAATATGTCCCCTTTATATGCTTTATGTCTTGTTTTTCGATTTCTCCTTATGGGACGAGCTTTAGAATTTATTTTTACATTAATTTAATGTAAATCATTTGACTTTAATGGTGTTATTATAAATCATTAAGTCACTTTGTTATTAAAAATGCAAAAATAGAATTCATACCTTACGTGTGTCATGAGATTTGAAGGATTCATCTTAGAGAGCATGAATGGTGGGGAGGTTGAGGTGGTTAGTAAACATTTGGACAAAATACAGGCATATTGATTCAGTTTTGAAACACAAGGAGGGTATCTAGGCATTATTTTCTTGTGGCTTTATGTTTGACTTGATTAAATATGAATATTTCAACATGTGGGAGCTCGTTTGATAAATTTTTATTGTGCATGTTTTGCACACACGCCCCGCCGTAGGCAGGGACCCCCTCTTTTCGCTCCTGATGGGCTGCTTTGCTCCTGTCTCATTTTGTGTGCCCTTTCTTGGAGCCTAGATCGGTCATGTGTCATCAAATGATAAAATTCCCCTGACCAAATTTTCCTACCTAAGTTTCACAAAGTCTTTTTCTTTCGTAGAAGTGTCCCTGCGGGTTTCCCTTCGCCCGTTGCCCCGGCTCCTTCGGGCCTCATCCCTGCTCACCTGATTCATTTTTTACTTTGGGGATAGGTTTCCTATGGATTTGGGATATTTTTTGGTGCCTTAATAAACTACCAAGGTTTTATTAAGTTTTAGGAAGTTGCAAAAATTTCATTTCAGAACTCCGTCGCTCTGAGGCTTGGACTGTCCATTGCCCTTTCAAAACAACATTCTGGCCTCTCGGGTCTAGACTCCCCATTTCCCTTTCAAAATAGCATTCTGGCCTCTGGGGTTCGGACTCCCCATTGCCCTTCAAAATAGCATTCTAGCCTCCAGGGTCTGGACTCCCCATTGCCCTTTCAAAACAACATTCTGGCCTTCAGCGTCTAGACTCCCCATTGCCCTTTCAAAACAGCATTGCGGACTCTGGGTTTCGAACTCCCCATTGCCCTTTCAAAACAACATTCTGGCCTCCGAGATCTGGACTCCCCATTGTCGTTTCAAAATAGAATTTCGGCCACTCGGTCCCGAAACATCCAAATGATCTCCCAATTTGGAAACGAACTTTGACCAACATGCTCAACTTGGATCCTCTCCTGCATGAACCTTTCAAATTCCAAATTTGAAGCCGGGAGATACCATCTAAGTTGCCTTACCCTGCTCACCCTTTCAAAACAACATTCCTGCAACAGAATTTCGGCCTCTAGGGCCCGGACTATCTGTCACCCTTTCGAAACAGCAATTCGGCCTCTCGGTCCCAGAACATCCAAATGCCCTCCAAATTTGGAAATGGACTTTGACCCACATGCTCAAATTGGATCCTCTCCTACATGAACCTTTCAAATTCCAAATTTGAATTTGGGAGATACCATCTGGTTTGCCTTGCCCTATTCTCCCTTTCAAAATAGCATTACTGCAACAACATTCCAGCCTCCAAGGCCTGGACTGTCCGTCGCCCTTTCAAAAAAACATTTCGGCCTCTCAGTCCCGAAACATTCAAATGCCCTCCCAATTTGGAAATAGACTTTGACCCACATACTCAAATTGGATCCTCTCCTGCATGAACCTTTCAAATTCCAAATTTGAAGACAGGAGATACCATATGGGTCGCCCTGCCCTGTTCGCCCTTTCAAAATAGCATTCTTGCAACAACATTCCTAAACCAACATTCCTGCAATAGCATTCCGGCCTTTGGGGCACGGACTATTCGTCACCCTTTCAAAACAGAATTTCAGCCTCTTAGTCCCGAAATGTCCAAAAGCTCTCCCAATTCGAAAACGGACTTTGACCCACATGGTCAAATTGGATCCTCTCCCGCATGAACCTCTCAAATTCCAAATTTGAAGCCGGGAGATACCATTTGGCTCGCCCTGCCCTATTCACCCTTCCAAAACAACATTCCTGCAAAAACAATCCTAAAACTGCATTCCTACAACAGCATTCCAACCTTCGTGGCCCTGACTGTCCATCACCCTTTCAAAACAGCATTTTGGCCTCTCGGGCCCGGACCTTCCAAACTCCCTCCAGTAAACTACTAATGGAAATTCACACTGAATATTATGATCTTTTGATGATGCATGGATGGATATAACAAGGATTTTGCAAGATTTGATTAACATTTTCCTTGATTTGTGTATGGAAGCACTTACAACACTTCATGCATGCAGGTTTTGAGAAGCCTACTGTGGGTCCGTTGGGAGACCCATTGAGAAAGTTAAAAAAGGAAAAGCACATAGCTCCCATAATCATTCATTTTATGCCCACCTCTCCTCATGGTTCCCATCAATAGAGCTAGCATTAGAAGAAGGCATGTGCCAAAGAAGTCAATGACAAAAGCACAGGGGAGTTGTCCTACTTTTCACCAGATGGTGGTGATCTTTAAGGGTTTGTCTGCCTGAATCAGGGGCAACCAATCCATTGATGCTAATTATCGACAAACCCATTTGATCCAATGAAGAATATTGCAAGTCCATAGGGAAGAAGGCATCTTTCAGGAAATTTCAACTACAGTAAAAGGGAAATCAGTTAGAAAACAAAATTGCTACAGCACATGGGCACTAAAAGACAAAATAGGAAAAAGACAACAGATGTATTTTAAATTGTTGAATATTGTGGGCTAGGTGAAGCCCTAATGTAATTGAATTTGGGCCACACAATGTAATTCAATCATGGCCATTCATTCAGGCTTTCGAAAACTATAAATAGGGGTCTCCCCCTCATTTGTAAAGGGTTGGAGAGCTGGTGTAAAGGCATTCTGCAGCAATAAATAGAAACATTGCATGATTTATGGGTGTTTCTTTTTTATTTTTCTCATTATGTGTGCATGATTATACTTCCCTATTAGTATAGTTGTTAGTTTCTTGAATGGAAGTGATGATGGATTTTTCTGTTACAGTATTTGATGAATTTTCAGCCCATATTTTTGGCACTTGTTGATGACAAGTTGTTGTGCAAAGTTAGCATGGGCTTCCATATTTCATTGCTTCAACTTAGTTCAATTGCATGTTCATGATGTGCATGTGCAATCTAAAAATCAGCAGTCCTTAGAAGATTGCACTGGTTTTGTGTAACTGTAGTTTTCTCTTGGCCAAGAAAAACCCAGTATAGGGAGTTTATCTACTGTAGTATCCTCCATGGTCATTGTTCGTTCATAGTTTTAGATCCAGGAAACTTCTCTCTTTCGTGCCCTTTTTCATTTTTTTTAATAAATAACCTTAGGCAAGGTTCATTGCGCATTATAAGGATAAATCTGATGTTGAAATGGGGTTCTAGACTGTTGTTTGAACCTACAGCAAATGCTCAGCAACTCTCCCATATTAAGAACCCCATTTGCAGATCCAAATTCCCCACTCGGTGACTCATCTATAAGACTGCCTTGTGATTCCAGCAAATTGCATGAAACAACTAAGATATTCCAAGCACTGTCAAGACCTGATGTTAGAGACCTTGGGATAGTGTTTTGCAATTTGATTGTGGAAGATTGTCTTTCAAGAGAGGTGATGCACCTATGCATCACCTGTGTTGTGAAGTGCATAAAAAATCCATCAACAGAACTAGCGCTACAATGAGGGCATGACATGTTGAGGCTACAAAGCTGGATGTTGGATGTTTAAAAGAGCACTTTCAAGAAGAAATCTGAGATAAAGAGATCTCTTTTAATGTTGAAACTTGAAATCAAAAAATTTTGAGGGCAAACAATAGCTGAGTTGAAATGGACTAGCATGTGCAAATCAACATCAGTTGGCTACATGCAGATTTAAATAGGAGATTGAAGAGACCATTACAACAATTTACATTGGTAGATAAGTGTAGGATCCATTGTACTTGCAGGAACAATAAATTGGAGTGTCTAACCTTCTTGAGAAAAATTGAAAGAGTCTTGCAAGGAGAGATTCCCTTTTTGGAAATATATCAACCTTTAGCCCTTATAGACCCAGAGGAAGAATTGACAACCATGGCAGCCAAGGCATTTGAAGAGCTGATCCAATAATGTTTGGGTAGCAAAGATAGACGAAGATTGGAGTAAGCACTAATCTCAAGTTGGTGCAGCTTTCACAATGCACCACATTTAGAATTGAATTGTCTGTCGTGTGCAAGCATCATCACCCAAGTCAAAGGAAATTTGAACAAGTTGGAGCATCCAACTATTAAGGAGGATGAGTCATCCCAAGAGGAAAAAATGTTGTCAGCATTTGGAGGATAGCACATTGCAGATAAACCAAGAAATCCAACACAAACTAGTGCTGGCACAATGAACATTGAAGCTGAAAATGAAAAGGAAAGAGTTGATTTATGTAGGACAACAGAAAGCTTTGATGAAAGTTCAGTCAGAAAGATTTTAGAAAGCCTTTCCTCTATCAACAAAGAGCAACCCTCTGATCTAGAAGAGGAGCCATTGGAATTTAAAGATGGGTCTACAAAGTTTGCAGCAACTCATGAGGATGCTGAAAATCAGAAAGAGGAAAATCAACAAGGGGAAATGGATGACAACCTTGCAAAAATAGAAAATGATGATGCAAGCATAAGTGAAATCAGACTGGAACACCTCTCCTTCATAAATGATAGTGATCGAGAATATGAAAATGAAATTTTGGAGGAGTGGGAACAACCACTCGCCACGGATGTCTACCATCAAGCTTCTTTTTCAAGTGATGATGAGGACCCAGTAGCGGAAAGATATGACCAGCGCATCTCCAGATTAGCAAAGGATTGGTCAGAGCTAAAATACCAAGTGGATTTGGAGGTGCTACTACTGCCAAATTGGTGCAGACTTCATAATTCATCGCACTCAGAGTTCACATGCGAACTATGCCAAGAAGCCATCAAGCAAGTCAAGGAACAATTGAGGCAGCCGAGCACACCACTTCTTGCAGTTGCTTCAAGGACGAAATGTGAGGACCAAGAACTTGAGCCAAGTGACAACTCAACTAGGGGCAGTCCTCAAGAGGATTTTGGGATAGAAATAGAAGAAGGACAATAATACAATCTTGAGCTTTCGATAAATAAAGTAGATCAAACAAGAATGTTGTCCACCAGTCATCAAGAATTTCTCCCTCTTGAAGAGCATTTGTGCACCATGGACGATAGACTTTATAGTGAGTCTTTGGAGGAAAATCAAATGGTAAATTTTTTCCCCCTTGATGAGGTATCATCAATTGATGACTCCTTTCCATTGGGAGTTGTATTGTGGAGGTATGCTCATGCCAAGGAAGAGCACATCAGACATACTCCTTGAACCTTTGAACGGTGATGCACTAGAGTTTCCAGATTGGGAGAGGGGTTCCTTCTCTGTCTATAGCAATACTGAACAAGGGGAAATGAGTGAATGTCATGATGAGATGCATGAACAACAAAGAGAAGAAGACAAAGGCAGGGTTGTTGAGATAGCTAGCATAACAAATGAAGCACCCAGTCAAAGTTACAAAATGCAACTTGGAGTCCTTCCGCCATGATCGGTGTTGATCCTCCTTCATATTCAGATGGTTGCAATAGGATAGATTCACGTATGTCATTGTCCCGCGATATTGAACACCATATAAATAAGGACAACACTTGGGAAAGGAAGTGGGACAGTGTGTTGCCTTTTGAGGATAGCAATCATGTGGACGCTCAGTTTGCAGAAGATCAACGAGATGAAGTCTATCTTCTCGAAGAACAGATGATAGGGATTGTCAATCCCATGCAAGAAATTCAGGAAGTGTTTTTTTCCCCATTCTCCCTACCTTATGCAGACTTGATGCCTGAAGTGTTGCACCATCTGGTGCCTCCATCCAAAGTTGCCAATGCAAAGACTGAAGATGCAATGCTCACTCTTGATTATCAAATGTTGCCACAATTGCACAACAAAATATAGGTTCTATCCTTCCTTGCTCCTTTTAATTTTCATAGTTTCACTTATCATTTTGATTATGGGAATGAGGGGAGACAAACATGTTTATGGATTATTCACGGGCTTAGTGAGCCTCCTCAATTGCTGATTTTCCTTGACCGGGTGACTGAATTTGAATGCTGCAATATTGAATTTATTTTCTTTGAACATAGGATAAATTTGCATGGTTGAGAACTATAACGATTTCTCATTTTCTTGTACATTAATTGTGGAATCCAAAGAGCATGAGTGTCATCTCACCTTACCCAAACATAGTTCTTTGTAAATATCTTTGTACATAACTCATTTTGAGTAGTGTAGGTTTCCTATAAATACTTTGTTTTCCTGATTTCGTTAGGTTAGTTAGTTTTTTGTAGGTTGCTTGCTTTAGAGTAGTTTCCTCATTGTCTTCTTCCATTGTCCCGCTTTGGTTAGTTTTGGTGTTTTCTTTCATTTTCTTTTGTTTGCTTTTGTTTTATCTCGCTTTGTTGTTGCTTTTCTTGAAGTCTCTCTTCTTTTGGCTTGGCACTTCTGTGCACACAACAACCATACTTATCACCTAGGGTCATTCTATGTATTTCTTTGTCAAACTCTAATCAAGTTTTCAGAGTGGATGGTGAAGGTATTTTTCTAGCATCAAGTGATCTGGATGTTTGATTCAAATTGGATAAGTCATTGGTTGGTCTAACTCTAAAGCATTCTGGAATCTTATATCTCTCACAAATTTTAAGAATCTGGCGGTCGTTGCAGGTCCTTTGTGAAGTCTAGTTAAGTGAAAAATCTAAAATTATGCTCCAGTGCCACTGTGATTCTCAACCCTGAGCGCGAGCTTCATTGCTTGCGGGTTGAAATAAAGAATTGAAAAGAGAAAAGAAACAAAATAAAGAAAGCAAAATATTGAAAATCAAAATTCATCTTTTCAGGGGTATATGAATAACTCTACCGGGGCTATGGATGTCTGGCCGGCAGTAGAGCAATGTTCAGGAGAATCACAGTGACAACCTTGTCGGGGCTATGGACACCTAGCCGGGAGCAAGGCAATGTCCCAGATTTTGTTGGAGTTAGAATAAACTACATAGCTTAACTTAATGGAGCTTAGGTTCTTGCAACAACTAAAGGATGGGAATTAATGCAATTACACACACATGGATTTTCAACATACTAAAGGTTGGGGTAACTAGTCCTTTTTATCCTTTGGTTTAGCATGAAGATGGGAACCAAATATTTTGGGTTTGTGATTCCAGTTTTTCATCAAAATTATTTAGAGCATTTCCCCAGTGACTCACCATTTGTTGTGCATGTTTTGCACACATGCCCCACCATAGGCAAGGACCCCCCTCTTTTCACTCCTGATGGGCTGCTTTGCTCCCGTCTAATTTTGTGTGCCCCTTTCTTGGAGCCTAGATCGGTCATGTGTCATCAAATGATCAAATTCCTCTGAATAAATTTGCCTACCTAAGTTTCTCTACGTCTTTTTCTTTCGCAGAAGTGCCCCTGTGGGTTTCCCTTCGCCTGTTGCCCCGGCTCCTCTGAGCCTCATCCTTGCTCGCTTGATTCATTTTTTCCTTCATTTTTTACTTTGGGGATAGGTTTCCTATGGATTTGGGATGTTTTGTGGTGCCTTAGTGAACTGCCAAGGTTTCATTAAGTTTTGAGAAGTTGCAAAAATTTCATTCCGGAACTCCATCACTTTGGGGCCCGAACTATCCATTTCCCTTTAAAAACAGCATTCTAGCCTTCAGGGTTTGGACTCTCCATTGCCCTTTCAAAACAGCATGCTAGTCTCCGGGGTTCGGACTCCCCATTTCCCTTGAAAATAGCATTTTGGCCTCCATTGTCCGGACTCCCCATTGCCCTTTCAAAAAATAATTCTATGCTTCAGCGTCCACACTCCCCATTGCCCTTTCAAAATAGCATTTTGGCTTTTAGGGTCCGGACTCCCCATTGCCCTTTCAAAATAGCATTCTGGCCTCTAGTGTCCGAACTCCCCATTGCCCTTTCCAAACAACATTTTGGCCTCTCGGTCTCAGAACATCCAAACACTCTTCCAATTTGGAAATGGGCTTTGACCCACATGCTCAAATAGGATCCTCTCCTGCATGAACCTTTCAAATTCCAAATTTGAAGCCGAGAGATACCATTTAGGTTGCCCTGCCCTGTTCATGCTTTCAAACCAACATTCCTGCATCAACATTCCATCCTCCAGGGCTCGGACTGTCTGTCACCCTTTCAAAACAACATTTCGACTTCTCAGTCTCGGAATGTCCAAACGCCCTCCAAATTTTGAAACGGGCTTTGACCCACATGCTCAAATTGGATCCTCTCCTGCATGAACCTTTCAAATTCCAAATTTGAAGTCAAGAGATACCATCTGGGTCACCATGCCCTGTTCACCCTTTCAAAATAGCATTCCCGCAATAGCATTCCGGCCTCCAAGGCCTGGATTGTCCATCACCCTTTCAAAAGAGCATTTCGGCCTCTCGGTCCTAGAATGTCCAAACGGCCTCCCAATTTGGAAACGAACTTTGACCCACATGCTCAAATTGGATCCTCTCCTACATGAACCTTTCAGATTCCAAATTTGAAGCTGGGAGATACCATTTGGGTTGCCCTACCATGTTCGCCCTTTCAAAACAACATTCCTGCAACAACATTCCGGTCTATGGGGCCTGAACTGTCTATCACCCTTTCAAAACAAAACTTTGGCCTTTCAGTCCCAAAACGTCCAAACACTCTCCCAATTAGGAAACGGACTTTGACCCACATGCTCAAATTGGATCCTCTCCTACATGAACCTTTCAAATTCCAAATTTGAAGCCAGGAGATACCATCTGGCTCACCCTACCCTATTCACCCTTTCAAAACAACACTCCTACAATAACAATCTTAAAACTGCATTCCTCCAACAGCATTTCAGCCTCTATGGTCCAAACTATATGTCACCCTTTCAAAACAACATTTCGGCCTCTCGAACCCGGACCCTCCAAACTCCCTCCAGTAAACTGCTAATGGAAATTCACACTAAATATTATGATCTTTTGATGATGCATGGATGGATATAACAAGGATTTTCCAAGATTTAATTAACGTTTTCCTTGATTTGTGTATGAAAGCACTTACATCACTTCATGCATGCAGGCTTTGAGAAGCCTACTGTGGGTCCGTTGGGAGACCCATTGAGAAAGTTGAACAAGGAAAAGCACATAGCTCCCATCATCATTCATTTTATGCCCACCTCTCCTCATGGCACCCATCAATAGAGCTAGCATTAGAAAAAGGCACGTGCCAAAGAAGTCAATGACAAAAAGCACAAGGGAGTTGTCCTACTTTTCACAAGATGGTGGTGATCTTTAAGGGGTTGTCCGCCTGAATCAGGGGCAACCAATCCATTGATGTCAATTGTCGATAGACCCATTTGATCCAATGAATAATGTTGCAAGTCCATCGGGAAGAAGGAAGCTTTCAAGTAATTTCAACTACAGTAAAAGGGAAATCAACTAGAAGACAAAATTGCTACAGCGCATGGGCACTAAAAGACAAAATAGGAAAAAGACAACAGATGTATTTTAAATTGTTGAATATTGTGGGCTAGGTGAAGCCCTAATGTAATTGAATTTGGGCCACACAATTTAATTCAATCCTGGCTATTCATTCGGGCTTTGGAAAACTATAAATAGGGGTCTCCCCCTCATTTGTAAAGGTTTGGAGAGCTGGTGTAAAGGCATTCTACAGCAATAAATAGAAACATTGCATGATTTATGGGTGTTTCCTTTTGATTTTGCTCATTATGTATGCATGGTTCTACTTCCCTATTAGTTTAGTTGTTAGTTTCATGAATGGAAGTGATGATGGCTTTTTCTGTTACAGTATTTGATGAATTTCCAGTCCATACTTTTGGCACTTGTTGATGACAAGTTGTTGTGCAAAGTTAGCTTGGGCTTCCATATTTCATTGCTGCAGCTTATTTCAATTGCATGTTCATGATGTGCATGTGCAATCTGAAAATCAGCAATCCTTAGAAGATTGCATCGATTTTGTGTAACTGTAGGTTTCTCTTGGCCAAGCAAAACCCAGTATAGGGATTTTGTCTACTGTAGCAGCGTCCATGGTCACTATTCATTCATAGTTTTAGATCCAGGAACCTTCTCTCTTCCTTGCCCTTTTTTCTTTTATTTAATAAATAACCTTAGGCAAGGTTCATTGCACATTATAAGGCTAAATATGATGTTGAAATGGAGTTCTAGACTGTTGTTTGAGCCTGCATCAAATGCTCAACAACTCTCCCATCTTAAGAACCCCATTTTTCGATCCAACTTCCCCACTTTGTGACTCATCTGTAAGACCGCCTTGTGATTCCAACAAATCACATGAAACAACTAAGATATTCCAAGCACTATCAAGACTTGATAGTTGAGACCTTGGGATAGTGTTCTACAATTTGATTGTGGAAGATTGTCTTTCAAGAGAGGTGATGCACCTATGCATCACCTATGTTGTGAAGTGCATAAAAAACCCATCAACAAGTTTCAGTTGCTATTTTTGAGGCTTTTTGGAGACTTACAAAAATGAGGTTTCTAGAACCTTTTTTAATGGAGCTACTTGGAGTAGATGGATATATTTTCTTTTTTAACTCATTTTGGAGTTAGTTCTTACTTGCTTCTTTCCAGCTTAGTGAATTTTGGAGTCCATAGTCAAATTTTTTGCAAGATTTGTAACTCAATTTTGGATATGGAATATAGTGTGGTGGAACCCTTGAATTTTCCTGGTTCCACTAATTTTTTTTTGTGACTAAACCCTAATAGTCATTTCCCTAGGGTTGAGGTTTTACAAGCTATTCATGTTCGCACCCTTCTTTGACCCCTGGGCTTCTATTTTTAAGTTGACCAGTTGTACCCATTTCTAAGCCTTCTCTTAATCCTTCATGGCCTTGAGTACCATGGTTTATCGTCCCCTTTTACCTTGCCTCTGATTGTGACTAGGCAGTCCCTTTTAAAATGAACTTCGGCACACATGCTTCAATTTTTTCATTAATTCGGGCTCTAAGTGTTTACATCATCTATCGCTTGTTCGGTTGTGTCCATGGGGAGGTAACACCCGATAAGCGATGCGGTCAAGATTTTCACCCATCACTACATCTCTAAATATCATTGGTTATCTTGTGCAGTTTGAAGCAGAACCCGCGACCTTCGATGTCTAAGTCATGTTCCATCGTTGAGGTGTAATGCTTCGCTAGTTGGCATCGATCTATAGAGGGACAATGTGTGATGCACGATAAATGAAGTATGTGGCACCCAAGGGTTTATATGGAAATGCATCGATGATTCCCCAACTATCACCTGTTTCCCATTGGTTTTTTGGGTGGAACCCATGATCGTCAATGGGTTGAGTTCCTCCCCATCGCGCGAGCTTGGTCTGTCACGAGTTAGCATGGTTTAGGTGGCTATCAACATGCGACGAGCGATGCAAGTGGTTGTTTATGGTTTAGATCCTTCTATGATTGAGATCTATGGTTGACATCTCATCGTTGGCCTCAGTGCCATCGCTTGATGAGACTCCTGTGGGAAGGATGAACTGGCGATGAGCGATGTGGTTTGGTTTGTGGCTCAGATTTACTAGCAGTTTCTTGGGTCGACAGCGCGCATGTCAAAAATGATGGAGTTTGGATACTATCAAATACGTGGAAATTTTAAAGAACCTTTTCATTGTTTCTAAGTATGGCTAATAAGGCAAGTGGCGATCCATAATGATCCTCATTGATCGATTTTTAATCCATGACAATCGACCACTGAGATGTGACATGCAAGTCATTGATTTTTTAGTCACGTAAGTGAACCAGGATGGCCATTAATTGCAGCATGCCTGGAATTAATCTATTTAATGAAGGTTGTCCTGCAGATTGTTTACTCATCTACTTCTATCAGTGTCTCTAGCTAATTCTCATGGGTTCTAGGAGTAGTAAATTTTGTTGCCTGGTAAACTCTTGCCAAGGTGGTGTACTAGCATAGTGATGCATACGTTGTTCCTACTACGTTTCGGTGATGTTTTATGTATTTGGTGTTGGTGCAACTCGCATTGCCTACACATAGGAGTTTTCTAGAGTCTATAGTTGGTACCTTTCTTGCATATCTAGTGTGGGGTTCGTATTGCATGCAAGGTGAGTCAAATGAGTTCATCTTCTACACTAGTGTGTAGGTCATGACATCTGAGCCTACAAGAGTCATTGGTTTATGAACCTGAAGTGAATCCTACGATGGTAGAAGCTCAACCTATCCCAAAGGCTAAGAGGAGTGCTCGCAAGAGGGCTGGGAAAATTGCTATCATAAGTGCCTACAATCTCTGAGCAAGGACTTGTTCAAAATAATTAGTCAAGTTTAATGGGAAAGGGTCTGAGGTTTTTGTGAAAGAATTAATGAGAGTGGATGCAAACCCTAGGTTTTTTTCAAAGAAACCTAGCTCCCTAGTCATAATTAGTGATAGCTCTTCAGAGGAGGTTAAAGGAGTTGGCTTTGGAATTGGCCATTTCCCTATTTCTCTAGTGTCATATACTGAATCAGACGACGAGGTGGTGGTTACAACTCCACTCTTTATGAAGAGGTCGAGTGAGGGTGTTTATTCAATGGCTGACAAGGTTGGACAACACTCATGTGTCTTTCCTGGTGGTACTTGGTTCCTGGTGCGGTGATGTGTGTTTCTAACGTGGTTGGTTTTGGCTACTAGTATTGATGGCAAATTCTCTCATTTTTTGGTGATGTGCATATTATGATGGTGATGCCTTCTGGAAGGCTTGTGTGGCACCTCTGACTAATGGTTTGGTGCTTCTTTTTGTCTTTTTCCTTTTGCTTTCCCGTGATGTGTGAATGAAAATATAATGGTTCGGGAATAAAACCCCACAAGATGAAATGACTTCAAAATTATCAAAAATGTAACTGTAATGAGCCCTTTGCTTGTCGCTCCCTTGGCCTATAAAAGGGATTTCAAGGCTCATTATAGAGGTCATTGATTTTGGGTCCAAAAATGGCCAAGGTAAAATGCAGAACATTAAAGCAATACATAATGTATTTAGGACTCGCTAGGGTATTGTCTTGGGTCGAGGTTTTGTATATGATATTCTTACATAGTTTAGCATAGATTGTTGATATTGAAACAAATCTGTAAAACTAAAGCATATTCTCTCTTGTAAGAGATTATTATAATATTATAAATGGAAAACCAAGTGTCTTTTCATTTGTCTTTCAATGGTTACTTGAATGTATGATTTTGTTCTTGTTTTGGCCTAAGGGGTTAATTAAAATACTTGAAGGGAATTGTAGGTTTGTAAGCAATCGCTTAGGATTCTGATAAGAAGTTGTGTTTTAAGAATTGTGAGTTTTCATAATGTAAGGCATTATGAGAATAAGCCATTAATTTCATGATTTATGCTTTACTGAATGTCATGTACTAGACTTTGTTCCCAATTGATAGGGCACTAGTTTGTCCTCTGTAAATTTTTGTAATCTGATGAAGCACCCAAAGTACCTAGTCATGGATTTATAATGATGATAACATTTAATTAAATTTTATCAATTCTGAGGTCTAGGCTTGAATTAATACTCTATTCCTAGCGAATGAATGATTATTTGTGTAAATTTCAGCCATACCTTTACTGAATAATGATTATTTGCATAAGAAAGGGGAGCTATCTATGTAGAATTTTTCACCATCATAATAAGATTCTTGTGAACCCAATAGGGAAATACCCTCCTTGGCCCCACAAAGCCTAAAGTGTGGGGGCTAAAGGCTCAAAACCCTTTACCCGTTGAGTTGGCCCTTCATTTGTAAGCGCTCTTTGATAAGCTTGTGGATCTGAATCAAATATCCTTTCTAATGCTATCATCCCTTTGGGGATGTTATTTCTCTTTAAATCCAATATCCCTTCTGGACTATTACTTTATGGATTCCAGTCTCCCTGATCTCTGTCAGAATCATCAATTATCTGCCCCTTGAAAACATCATAATTTGCCAAAAAAACTAATATATGTTGATCATCATTAAATACCTGAAAGTGTCTGACATTATCAGGAATTGCTGGGAGTGAAATCAACTCCACTAAAAACCCCTTAAGAGGCTTGCATAGGCTCTAATGTACTAGCAGCAATAGCAAGAGCATCTGCAATTTGATTTGCTTCCCTTGGGATGAGAGTAATCCCAAAGGCATCAAAATCTTCTATTAAATTCCAAACCCTGTTTCTGTATGCAACCAATCTTTTGTTATGGCATGTGTATTGGCTACGTACCTGTTTCACAATCACCTTAGAATCTCCCATCACTGTAGGAGCAGTTACCTTCTTCTTATGAGCAAACATAAGACCACGAGCGAGTGCTTCATATTCAGCCACATTGTTAGTGCAACCAAACTACAATCTATAAGAAGCAAAATAAATCTTTCCTTTTGGATTAGTTAGTTCAATCCCTGCTCCACTTCCTACTTTAGATTTAGAACCATCAAACTTAAGAGTCCATAACTGGTCTTCAGTTAGAATTTCTTTCTTTTTAGAAGCAATAGAGAATTCGTCACTTGAGATGTGTGGTGGCTCGGACTTTTGCTGTCTGTCAAAATTTGTGTTGGGGAGAGGCTCCATTAAATATTTTCCTATATCTTCAATTTGTTCAACAACTACTTCCTGAATGATTTCTTGGGTCGATTTACCATCTAATTCATCTTTCATCAACTCCTTTGGCATTGGTAAAGCATCCAGAGTAGGTGCATGAAAAAGGCACTGTGCTACCTTAATCTCTCCTTGAATTTCAGAACATAAGACTGGAGTTTGTTCTACCGATGAGGAATTTTCCTTCTGAGAAAGGTTAACGCGAGTAAGGATAGTAGCATCCTTAACTTTGAAAGAGAACTCATTGATGGGAGTCTTAGATTCCTCCTGACATTTTTGTTGTGGCTGATCTATATGACCTAGAATATCTAGGCATGATTGACATGTTAACTCCGAATGATTATGATAGTGAATCCTACACCAATTAGGAAGCAACAAACTACTCAAATCAGTTTCTGCTCCTAAAACCAACCTATCTTGTTGTAATTTCCTTATTAGAACCTGTTGGTTGATGTGGATCATCGGGTCACTATGATCTAAGGGTAATGTATCATCAGGACTGACTACAAAGAAAGTAAGAACTTCCTCTTGTTTGTAAACACCTATCTCAGTCTCAAAGAATGCTACCTCATTTGCAGCATCATATTTTGTGATCATGTGTTTAGCCTAGGTTCACTTTCAATTATTATCTATGTGGCAACTCCTTTCCATGGTAACCACATGTGTGAGAAATCCAAGGATAGATATCCCCCTATGCTTTTCATTAGCTCTCGACTTAGGAGCATACCATAAGTTTCTGGGGTATCAGCTACTTGGATATATATATATAGGTCTGGATCCTTGGATCTGATCCAACCTGCACATGCATGTTCTTTAATTCACCCACAAAATTAACTTCGATTTTATCCAACTAAATCACCTTTTTATTGGTTGGGATAGGACTCAATCCTAAATTCTTACAAATCAAAAAAGGTATGACATTCCCTGATGCTCCAGAATCTAATAAACAATTGTGTAGGTTCTTTCCAAAGATTCTCAAACTTAATAGAAAAGGTGGGGTACTGGTCTTACCTTTATACATAGCTGCATTTGTCTCCTTTGCGGGAGTCACTTTACCTTTCCCTTTTAAGTGATCTGCCTCTTCCAAAGCCTTTAATATCACCTCCCCTTGAGTCGGGCACCACTTCATGATATCAAAGTAAGACAGTGATGTCTTCTGCCTTTGTAATTTTTCAACAAAGTCAAACTCTGAATCATTCCTAACTTGATACATAGGAAAAGAAGGTTGATTACCTCTATTCTGAGAATCAGAAGGTCCCTTTGGTGGAGGTGGATTGTTATTTGCATTCTGATTTGGTGGAACCATATTATTCGAGGGTGCGGATGTAGTGAATGGCCCCTTATTTTGATTTCTTAGAAAGTGACCACCCTTAGATTGAAAAGCTTGAGCATCATAAACATCTTCTTCTGGCTCATTATCCCTTGGCATAGGGAATTGATATTTTTCTTCAATGGTTTCATAAGTCATGGCAGTGCTGACTGGCCCATTATCCTGATTGGAATTTCCTGCTGGAGGATGGGCATCAGCCTGTGCAATTTTCACAATTTTCTCCATTTTTGGGCAATTGACCTCAAAATGTGTTGTTGTATCATGCAGCCTAAACCAATTTGTCATAAAATTCAAATCAGCAACATTAGCAGTATGGGGTCTTTCCTTACCTGTTTGATAATTATGGGGAACTCCCTCATTGTTAGGTCCAGTATTCCACTGCCTATTATTGTTGTTGTTATTGAACCTTTGATTATATCCTCTATTCTGATTTTGATAATTTTGATTTGAGGAGTTTTGACCTTGGAAGTTCCTATTGGTGTTCTAATTTTGGTTCTGATTAGAGTAATTACCCTGATTGTTATAACCTCCCTAATTTTTGTAATTATGATTTTGATTATGGGGAGGGTTTTTCCTGAGCTGTGCTATGTCATTTGACATCAGAGAGAGCATCTTCTTAAGAGTCTCTACCTCACTTGTGAGTTGAACAGTTTGTTCATTCTGCACATTTTGGACTATGGCTGGGGAATGGACATGGGTTGATCCTCCCCCTTGTGACAATTGATTTTGAGGTTGTTGTTGTTGAGGTTGATGAGAGGAATCTTGCATGCCATTGCCAAAGAAGGGCACAGTGGGTGGAGCTTGCAACTCAGATGCAGATCCATATTGGGAATAAGACATCCCTAGGACAGTATTGTATAACGGTGGATTACGCATCTAATAATTCATTGGAGGGAGAGTTGCTCCTAACCCTCCATATTGTAGACTTATCTGTTATTGTAATTTGATAGCCAAGTGATAAATCTTAGACAGTGAGCCAATCTCAACAGGTTGATAAGTTCTTTGCAAGAACAAGCCAATCAAATGGTCAACAGCTCTCAAATATGCCTATATGGCCATACCCTCTGGCACTAAGTAAGGCTCTTATAGCCTACGATACATCCTTTAGAATATAGTGTTAAACAAGGGAAATGGTTCATGATGTTCTTTCCTTATGGTAGCAAACTGGTGATATAATATTGCGGGATCAACATAAACCCTGAATTGATTAATAAAAGCATTTTCTAAATCTGTCCAACCCAAAATAGATCCCTGGGGTAGATTTAGATACCAATTATATGCCATATCTCCTAAACAGTAGGGAAATAGTCTACATACCACATCTTGATGAGCAACTTGAGCTCGTGTGCAAGCATCCTTGAATTCTTGTATATGTTCCTCAACACTTTTGGATTCTCCATGCATGTATTTTGGATAGGACCTCTCTGGGTTCTTTGGTAAATCATGGAATCCCCTAGGAATAGTTCCTAAAAGGAAGGGATTATTCACAAAGTAAGCCATTGGTGGGATTGGTTGGACAGGTGGTGATATAGGCCAAATTGGTGGTGGTGATACAACCCTAATTGGAGGTGGTGATACAGGCCTAATTGGAGGTGGTGATGTGGGTCGAACTGGTGGTGGTGTAGGTGGATTTGGAGGAAATCCAAGTGGAGTAAGCGGTGGTGGCAGTGTAGGTAGCAAAACCCTACGAGCATGAGGTCTTGGTCTAACCGGGGCTTGCAATTCTTGTAATGGTTCAGGATCAACAGAAGATCTGAGAATCCTTCTGTATTTGTCCAGTGAGAATGACCCTATGCGAGCCAGCTTGTTCTTTCAGGCCCTCCTTCTAGCGTCAATTCCTGTTGATGGTGAAAATGACACAAACAACATTAAAACAGAATATTTCTACTCTATTTCTCCTGAAAAAGAAAGACAACATGTAGTAGCCTAACTTCCAAGGTCCTGGTAGTTGGTTCTCAATTGTTTGGTGTCACTCAATTGGTTCATGCAACTATAATATTCAAGGGGCCTTTGCTAGTAACAAAATATTCAAGCGATGACTCATTTTATCAAACTATTTTGGTGAATCAATGGGGTTTCAAACAAAAGAAAAAGATAGTTTAAAGGGGTAAACCAGTAAGTATGAATCAAATATATCTATCATCCGAACATATATCTTCAAATAATAAATGTTCTTCCAATCAAATCAAGAAAACCATAAGATGACACAATCTATAGCATAATCTATACCACTACATACATTTTAGGTGCTTAATTGACTTCACAACTACACATCACAAATATTTCAAGGATTTTCAAAGCAACAGACATTCATTCATCGTCAATATTATAGATCAACAGACTTTAATAACTTAAATTCAATGATAATCTAACAAGATAATCTTTAAATCTGGTTTCTTCTAATGACTTTCATCACATAAGAAGCTAGCATGCTTCAGCACAATCACTGGCATTCAGATAGATTATAACTTATCAGCCTTATCAAATCAAAACAACTCAATTGTAATATCATATTGCGTAAACCTGTAATTCTATTAACTGTAAAAAGATCAAATACAAAGTATCTCTATAAATCACTACAAAATTCTATCTCCTAATCTTAGGTAAGCCAATCCTATTCTCAATTAGCCAACCTTTACAATATGATACCCATATGGTATTTATAGATATACAAAAAGTTGAACTCCACTTCTATTTTAGGTCATCCACCTTTCTAGGAACCAAAATTCTCTTGGAAACTCAGATCAATTTGATCTTGAGTCTATACATTTAGACATTCAGTTTAACTAGAGAATAGAAGATAGGAGAGAAAAAGAAGTCATGCACCCCCAAGACTACTAGTGTTGCATGCAACATGCAAAGAAGAGGAAAATTATGCATGCAAGGATTCATGCATGTGAAGCTGGATCTGTAATGAACTCATCGTAGTTGGTGAAGACTTGTTGTAATGTATCTATTTCTGGCCCATCAACCCGGCTATCTTCAAATTTGATTCGATCCAATTCTGCTGTAGCAAACTCCCTCATACCTTTCACCTTTGTCAACTCTCTTCCAGCAGCTTTTATTTCCTCTTTAACATCCATTAACCGATCCAGCACCAAATCTCTGCTATCATCTCCTTTCTGCATCAATCCTCTGAATCTTTCATCCCCTTTTTCCTTTATTTGACTCAAAGGCATGCCTTTTTTTATAAATGCATTTACATCTACAATAATGGCAATGACTGCTTCCAGCTCTTCCAACTGCTCAATCAAATTATTAACAATTTCTTGGATCTCATCTTTATGTTTACACAAGAAATTAGTTCTAAAATGGAGTATACAAGAAGTTTTCTCCACAAAATCCTTATTGTCCTCCTCAAGTATTGATTGTTCCAGAAGAGTATTTAAAGGAAATTCACTCACTCTTTCTAGCTTCTGACTGTATTCTTTATACTCTTCTTCATGTTTCTCAAATGCCTCAATGTATTGATGCATCTCTTTTATTAACCCTTCTGTGTCCTTGTAGGCTTCAAAACCTTCAACCAAAACTTCACCTACCTCTCGGTTCAACTTGTCCATCCACCTATCCACCATCTTCACTTTTCCTTTTACCTACACCAAATCATCTACCTCCTTTTTACTTAACAAAATAGGAGTCTCAATGGTTGTTACCTGTTGTGATCTCAAAGAGGAGACACTTTTCAAGAATGAATGTAATTGATCCAATTGAGCCTTAAGCTCATCCTTCTTTTGTTTATCCTTAATCATTCTTGACTTGGTTGTTGAAGCCACCACATCAATCAAGTTCATCTACTAATTCCTAGTGGGCCTTCCCAAGTTGACAGTACTCAACTGATAATATGTTAGCTGCATGTCCCCTACCTCTTTTTCTGTCATTGGCATGGCACATTCAGCAATAATTTCTGCTTTGTCTGTGAGTCGGGTAGAATGTAGAATCTTGGCCTTCTTTTTAGGCCTCTCCTTCTCAATTCCCTTCATCATATCCTCCCAATTGAGAGGTTCTAAAGGCGTTATTGCCCTCTTCTATAGGTCCAATTTTAGCCAAGTGGGAGCACTTGGAGCAGTAGTCATAATAGAGGAAGAGGGAACAATGGTAGAAGGTGGTTGTATACTCACTTGAGATTGGGAATCAACCCTTGATTTCTCTTGTTGCTCTTGCACTATATGCATCTACACAAGTCTTTCAGCCTCTTCCCTATCCTTCTGTTCTTGTATTCTCTTGTCTTCCTTTTCTTTCCTCAATCTCCCTTCTTCCAACCTTTCTTTTTCTAATTTTTCCTTCTCTATTCTTTCTCTTTCTAGAGATTCCCTTTCTAATTTCTCTTTTTCCAAAGCCTCTAGCCTTTCCTTTTCTAATCTTTCTACCTCCAAAGCCTTAAGATTTTCTGCCTTTGCTTCTTCCTCTTGCTGCTTCTTAACCAGCTCTTCGGCCTCCTTTTCCTCCCTTATCTTTTCTTCTCCTTCCTCTTTTTGGTGACCTTCCTCTGCATGTTTTAACCTAGCAACCAAGATTTCCTTTTCCCTCCAGTTCCTTGCCTTCTCCTCCTCAAGGTCATGAATTTTATGTATTAATTCTAACTTGTCATTCTCTGCTTTAACTTTGAGCTCATGTTCTTGTTGCCTTCTTTGTTTCTCTACTTCATTAGTTGTTGCCTTAATTTCAACTTGTTTAGCCTTTAATTATTGCTGGTGTAGTATAGCATCAGCTTGTACCTTAGCATCAATTTCCTTTTGTTTCTCCGTTGTAGCCCTTGCATCAGAATCTCTTTTCGCATCTTCAAAGAACTTCCATTGATCTTCGTGTGTCAAAATCTGCTCAATATCCTCTTCTAGAGGCATGTTCTCTTGCATATCTTTTTCTGACAGAGTCTCATCTGAATCTGTCCCTACCTCCAGAACTTCTTTCTCCATTTCTTTTCCCTTAGCAGTTTTAGCCATGCTATGAAGATCTCCTTCTTGAATTTCTTTACTCTTCTTCCTCGTAATTGGGACTTGGGCAGATGATTCACCTAATGTAGGTGTTGAAATAGCAGATCCTACTGGAACATCTCCTTCTTGTGTTTCCTCTTCATCATCTACCGCCTCAAGTTCTATCTCATCAATATCTAGAGGAAGGAATTCCAATGGTTCTTTGGGAGGTGTCTTCCTTTTAATATTTTTATATCCCTTACCCTTCTTAAGGACTGGTCCTTGAGGAGCTTGAGTTCTTAACATTAATCACTACACACTCCTATCCAATACTGTCCTTCCAATCTTCTTAATATCAATGGTTTCTTCAGCATTCCAATCAATTGGATCCAGACCCTTGGTGCCAATATTCAAAGCTTCATAGGATGGATCCAAGACAATTCCATCATCCACCAATGCATCAGGAATTTTTTCTTTAACACCTAGCTCTGACATGAGTGAAACAGACAATCTTTCATAATTCTTCTTCCTTAGATCATACTCATCTTGTCGATCACTCCAGAAGTCTTCTAGTAAATTGAAATGTTTAATAAACACCGAAGGCAACAAGGCATGCATCTTACCCTTTGGATAAAAATACTTACGAGCTATGTATAATCCCAATTTCAACTGTATCAATTCATTACATACCACCTTTGCTCCTACCAAGTGTTGACAACTATATTCACCCAACTTCATGGGGAACTTATGACATCCGCTTTTATGTTTGATCCCAAACCGAGCATTAACTCCAAGATCCTGATACACAAACTCCATTAGCACTATCCTGTTATTGTAGCACCTTGGAAGCAAATGTGGGTGGCCTTCAAAACCAAATAACCTGAAATATGTTAATTTGGGGTATTGAATGTACCAACATCCCCATTCAGCAATGAATTCCATGGATTCTTGACTCAACCGGTACCCTGCATCCCCATTCAATTGATTGATGACCACATATAAAAATACATCATTGACTCTTCTAAAATGAGTCTCAGCAACCTCAAGAGATAATTGGTCATAGTGCTCCCATACCTTCTTTTGTCCATCCAAGGCTCCCATTATGCCCACTATGTGTTCAAACCTGGGAAAACACCCAACCTTGTTGCAGCGTATACAATGTAAGAAGTCATAAAGAAAGATTTGGTCTGCCTAACATTAGTTAATTGATCATGAACAGCATTTGACACAATCATCGGCCAGTCAAACTGTTGGGCTCCATTTAAGATAGTCTAGATGAACGAAAACATCCACTCCTTGAACCAAAATGTATCTCTCTTCCCAAAGGCCCTAAACAGCATCATGATTAGGTCTGATACCTCCTTATAGAAATCCGCCCTCTTTGGTTGGTCTGCAAGTTTACATAAAGATTTTTTTTCTGTGCTCAACCACTTTTTGTTTAAATGAGACTTATTGGAGTCCTTATACTCAATATATTTCTCCAAAGCCTCTACCTCATCCAATTGCACCAAATTCTTAGGATTTGGGACATTAAATATATCTTGAAATGCTTGAGGAGTAAGATTGATGATCACATTATTTTGTGAATCCATGCATAGTCTTGTAGTAGGATTATAGGCACTAGCTGCAGTTAAGATCAATTCTGGACATTGGACTAACAAAGGAAACAAAGTTATATGAGCCAATCCAGACTTAACAATCTTCTTCATTCTAGGCATCGCATCCTCAGTGAATGCTTCAGCATATGTCTCCTCAAAGTTATACCGGCCTAAGTTTGTGTCAGTGATGTTCGACCAGTCTGATTCCACTTTGCTGACTTTGATAACTGGACTGCTGTGATTATACCTCAAGGTGTAAGGAAATTGTTCCGGCTTCAACTTCTTTGGTTTTGGTGTTGCCTTTGATGTTCCTACAGGCTGGTTCCTTCGAGCAGCCTCCCCTGATGTCCCTGACATCTTTCAACTTTCTTGCAAGGAAAACCTCTAATTAGATCTTTAGATATCATTATAAAACATGCTTTAAAACCCATACCTTTCACATATGCACCGGAGGCGGAACCAGGTAGAACACAATCTAAACAATCTCTTTTACAATACTACCAGACTCGGAGCCAAAACTGATATAGATATTTCACAAACAATGAACGGGCTCAGAGTCAGAACCGGGAAGATGATCGGAATCGGTATTGGAATGAAATCAGACTTCTATATTTTCATATTCTTTTTCCATTCCACCTCTGCTTT
The DNA here is from genome assembly GCA_007115665.2 of Sequoiadendron giganteum. Classification (NCBI taxonomy): domain Eukaryota; kingdom Viridiplantae; phylum Streptophyta; class Pinopsida; order Cupressales; family Cupressaceae; genus Sequoiadendron; species Sequoiadendron giganteum. Next base: position 288,881,105 of record CM021106.1, read on the forward strand.
CGTCTATGTTATCGTTATTTCAAAAGAAGACTTCTCATTATATGGCGGAGCCGGAGACGAGATGGAAATGGAATCGATACCTTTTGCAAAACAAAATTCTCAAGTTCAAGATCGATTATGATCCCGTCTCCACCTAGGTTGACCATGACATCATCAAATATTTCATTGATTTAACACACAACTCCATGATTAAAACCAAGGTCGTATTAAATGAAAACAGGCTTAAATAAGACTATACCCATATGACCCTAGGGAACAACTGTATATTTTTTAGGGCATCATATTTTAATCATTTAAATGTGATTATAGAAACATTCGAAACCCTAATCCAAAGAAAAACATGATAAAAACTAGGGCACAGATTTTAAACCTTACCATTTTACCAGTTTGAATGCGCGACAAAACCCTAAGTAAAAATGAGATTCAACTAACCCTAAATCACTGTAAAAACATGAATCTAATCTACCTCCCTATAGATCCCTAATTTAAACCAATGCTACTTCAAATCAAAATAGCACGACGCGATCACGATTAAATCATGAAAGCGACCATGCCCTAAAACACTAAAAACAAAAGCAAAGATGCAAAGAACACAACCAGACAAACCAAATAAAGCAAGAACCTACTCGAACAAACAAACCAAAAACCACGAATTCGTTAAAAAATGAAATGATTCAAAGCATGAACAGATATAACAAACACAACAATAAATAAACAAAGAACAACAATGACATGAGACCCGACCTCAAATACACAAGAACCCAGCTAACCTTCTGAACTGATTCACTCGCAACAATCTTCTCCTCCTTCAATCGATTTGCTCAAATGAAATCCGTTGCTGCTCTTTCGTGCTCTTTAATCTCTTAGCAATGATAATAATGATTCATTTAGCCCTTCATGAAGGTAAAAGTGAAGATTTCTACCTACATGAGCAACTGCCATTAATGCATTAAAACGCAGTTAAGGCGGAGTCAGAACTGAAAGAGAACGAACACTTCTCTGTAGTGCAACTTCAGTCAAAAAGTCAATGACCCAAAAGCGGCGAGGGCAGAGTCAGAATGGAAACTAATTCAGAAACTTTAGAAATTTCCTAACTTTGTTCCCATTCTGGGTCCGGGTCTGGGTCCGCCAACCAAACACAAAACCAAAACCAAACACAAAAAGTAAAGCAAAAGACTGACATAATAAAACCAAATACAAAAACCTAGACTAAAACCAAAAGTCGAAATAGCGGAGGCGGGAGCGAAATTGATTGTGATTTTGCAATTTTCAATAAAGACCAACTTAACACCCACTCCAGCTCTGGGTCCGTTGAAGACAAAACAAAAATCCAAAGGAAAAGACCGTTGGGATGGGAACCAAAATAAATTTCAACTGAACTTTTAGAACCCGATTCAGTTCCGGCTTCGCTTCCGCTAGACTAAACAAAAAATAAACCAAGTGCTGGAAGCAAAATGACTCCAAACTTTATTTGAAAAACAACCAAAGATAAAGAACAACAAGGGGGACCCATTTTGACCAAGGCATAACAGGAAGAGTAGTTGAACTTTGCATGTTTCCAGATGAATATTATGGAGTTATATTTTATTATAGGAGGAACATGTGAATCTTGATCTTAAGCAAATGGTACATAGAAATTATGATGAAAGAGGCTTGATATTTTATTTTGTAAAAGGAATTTGAATACCCTTTGTGAAGTATCTAACAAAGCTTGCAAATATACAACAAGGTGCCTTGTCAAACCATGTTTTCAAACAAAAATTTAAATGATGGGCCCCCCAGTCACATCAGGGAGGTTTCAATAGTGAAAGGTACAATGCCTTGGATTTCAGTGGCATTTTTGGTTACCCAATTGTTGTACCATGCAAGATCAGGGATAAGATACCAAGATTTAAGGATGAACAAAATGAATCAGCAAATCAACATGTGTAGGATTTTATTGATGTGATGGGAGATTATGAGATAATCTTCGAAGATGTAGTTATGACGTTGTGTGTTCAATCCCGGAAAAGGAGATGCCAAATATTGGCTCTATTTTTTGCTTGCATCCTTAGTACACTCATGGAAAGAGTTCAAACTAGTATTCATGGAACAGTTTGGAGGAAGGATTGACCTAGTCTTGGTCAAGCAGAAATTTATGGACATGGGAAAGGATGAGAATGAGTCGGTTCCCTCTTTTAATCTCAAGTTTTCAAAGGTAATAAGGGAGATCCTATAACATATAAGACCAAATGATTTTGAGTGCTTATTCATGTGTTTGGGAGCATTTGATAAAAATATGAGTTACTTGTTGAGAGATAAAGAACCCACAACATTACAGCAAGCATATCACACTGCCGTAGACATTGAAAATAATTTCAAATACTCAATAATGAAGGGATGCTTTCATATTTGTGATGAGTATCCAATTATTTCCCATTCTACTATGATTAATGGATCAACCAATAGATAATTTAGGCAGGGGGACGAGATCCCTGTTGTTCCAAGCCCATCAATAATACCACATGAAGATTTTGAAGCAACTAAAGGTGAATGTGTACCTGTGTGCAACCAAGCTGACCAAGTAACTGCAATTAATAGGTTGTGTGACCTGCAAAGGCATGAAGGGGAGTCCCTTGACCATATTTTATCTAGTTTCAATGATTCCTTGCTTGGTATGCTTGAAAATTTTAGGCCTAGTACCCCATTATGCACTGACTTGTTTTGTGAATTATATCTGTTTGGATTGAGTGCTTTACCAAAAGAGTTGAAGCCTCATACCTTAAACCAATTCATTGATTGGATAAGGGTTATTGAGGGAGCCCAGGATAAATATATTAGACAAATGTCACCCCATAGTGTTACTAATGAGTCTCATTATCAGGAGGATCAAGAATCTTTACTGTTGGAACGAGATGATGTATTAGAGCATGAACAATGGGTTGGTGATGTTGTTTGTTTTGTAAATGACATGGTTTTTGGGAAACAACACGAGGATGATGAGGTGATGCATGACTTCCACCCTTGGGATGCTATGGAAAATGGACATGAATAGGAGAAGGTGTTGTATTCTGGTCTAATTAGAGACCATGATACACAAACCAGTGGTTCATCTAGTGAAGAATTTGATTCAGAGTAGTGTTATGTTGGTTGCAGATCATCTTATGAAGTGGAGATGGAGTATGTGGCCTCAAGTTGTGGATATGTTGGTGATCCTGATGGAATTAAAGTGATTGAGGATAAACAATTTTCCTCATGTGATGAGTTTTCAGAATGTGGATCCATAATTTTGAGTATAAGTGATGAAGATGACTTTGAGAGGATTCCTTTTTGTTCTTCTAAGGACTCTGATGATTTTTAAGGCATGGAAGGTTGTGATCCACATACCCAAGAAATGGGGGTGAATGTAAGAATGATGAGAATATGGCACAACCCCCTATATGATGAACCTTCACCAATAGATGATATAACAGGAGATAATCCTTATTGGTGTAGGAATAACCCATTATTTATTGCAAATTTTGATGATTTCTTGGTAGATGTGCCTTGCAGAGATATTGGAAATAACATAAGTGAGATGACAGAAAATAAGACCTAGAATGGTATTAATGATTTTGATTATGTCCTCGCGACTATTGACATGGATAAATCAGCTTCCCAATCATCAGAGGGATGTAGTGATGAAAATATTAATGTTGATATTAGTGATGAATGGAATCGGTTTGGGAATGTCATTTCCCATGATGATAATATTGCATGCAATACCACTATCGATGAGGACATTCAAGATGACTAAAATAGTGTCTACTATAGTGAGGTAGGGTTTGGTATGTATGCACCTACTTTGGCATATGTTGTTGACCAGTATGATTATGTACTTGAATTCTTTGTAGACTCCCCTTAGATTTTGGATCTTATTACAGATTTGTTCCCACCAAATAATGACAACAATCACCTCAAATATAAAGAAGATGTTATTGAATATGGATCATTTATTTTTGACATTACAAAGGTTGAGTCCAATGTAAAACAAGGCATGTATGAGGGTTTCCAATGTGATTTTAGGTATGTGCAAGATCATCATGGAAAAAATAGGCCCTTAAGTGGCAATGAAAATTTAGAAAAATCAAAGTTAGGAAACTTGACGTAAAAATTTGAATAAGCTATGTATATTATTTCAAAAATATGTAAAAATAGAATCTATGTCAAATTGAATTTAGTTTCTAAAATACTAGGTTTATTTTTCTAAAAAAATATCTATTTGGTGAAAAATTGAAATTTCAATGCAGTAGTACTTAAATTTCAGGGAAAAAATAAGAAGTAGGTGTCTATCTGACCACCCTAACCATAATAAAATGATAATATTTTTTTATAAGATTTTAGATATAAGTAGAGAACTTATGCCTAGATGTGATGCATATTTTTTTGTAATTGTTTTCCAAGTAAATAATTATTTATGAATTTTTTATTACAAATTTTTAAAAATATAAAAACTCGTATGTCTGACCACCTTAACTTGGTCAAAAATTCATGAAATTCATTTCTTTTTTAATCCTATAGTATGTGATGCATAGAATGTGACGCATGTTTTGGAATCAAAAAATATGATACCATTTGAAAGCTATAGATGTTTTTCAATCAAGCTATCAATCAGGAATTTAGTCGTAATTCTAATAGAGAATGAATAATTATTATTTATTAGATTCAAAGTAAAGTATAATTTATATTGGTGGAAAGCTGAGAAGCTCCTTTACAAAACCTTTTTGTTTCATCAATTTTGGGTTAAAAAAAGTCGTTAGCCACATGTGCAAATTCTGGAAAAGAAAGGTAAGTTGTTAAACACATTTTTTGTGTTGTCTTCTTAGGATTGGCAAGTCTAAACTAAATTCCAAAGCAAGCTCGAACCTAATCCCTAGGCATTAAATTTTATGTCAACATATTGGATATCCAATTCAAATCGAATATCCGATATGAGTTTAAAAAATTTTATACAATTTCTAATATATGATTTAAAAAATGCAATAAAGTTTATAATTTAGAATATAATATACAATATAGTTTATAATGTAATATATAATATACAATTTATGATAATCAGTACTGAATTATGTATTTAATATATAATATATTATATTATTATGTATAATATTTAAATATTATTTCAATATTTTAGTTAATGTACAAATATTTAAATATATATATTATTAATATATAAAATATTTGAATTTTATCTCTTTATCTCTCTCTCCATCTCTCTCTCCCTCAACTGTAAACCCCCTCTCTCTCCCTCTCTCCCACTCTCCCTCTTTGCTTCTCTCTCTCTCTCTCTCTCCCAACCCTAAACCTCTCTCTCCCTCTCTCCTTCCCACTCTCCTCCCTCTCTCCCTCTCTCCCTCCCTCTCTCTCTCTCTCTCTCTCTCTCCCTCCTCTCTCTCCTCTCTCTCCTCTCTCTCTCTCCCTCTCCTCTCCCAACCCTAAACCCTCTCTCTCTCCTCTCACTCTCCCTCTCCTCTCTCTCTCCCTCTCTCTCTCTCTCCTCTCTCCTCCCTCTCCCCTCTCTCCTCCTCTCTCTCCTTCCCACCTCTCTCTCTCAATCTCCCACTCCTCTCTCCCTCCCTCCCTCTCCCTCTCTCTCTCTCCATCTCACTCCTCCTCAACCCTAAACCTCTCTCTCTCTCTCTCTCTCCCTATCCCTCTCTCTCTCTCTCCTCCTCTCTCTCCTCAACTCTCCCTCTCCACTCTCCCTCCCACTCTCCCTCTCCTTCTCTCACTCTCCCACTCTCCCTCTCTCCCTCCCACTCTCCATCTCTCCCTCTCCCTCTCTCAATATCCCACTCTCCCACTCTCTACCATTAACCCTTAGGTCTATGTGGGCACAAATTGAATATCTGGTTTGTAAAACTCTGATGTGTAGAGTTAAAATCTTACCATTGCAAAAAAAATTACAATGTTTTTCAAATCAGATATCCGATTATATCATATATCGGATTTGTGGGCCATAGAAAAACCCCATGTGGGCCATTTTTGTGCATTCCAATGGACCCTACATTCTATTTGCAGCATTTTGCAAGTGACAAACACGTGGTTTCAGATAGGAAGAGACAAAGATCAACTTTTTGGAGCATCCTCTACTCAAATTTGTCATAAGCAATGATTTTTTAGCATCTTTTATGAGGTATAATGGGGAGCGGCAGTCATTGGAAGAAAAAACATAAGAGAAAGATTAAAAAAGAACAAATTGAAGAATATAGACAAAGAGATAGAGAAGGTCATGGGAAGATAAGAAAAATTATGTTAAATATTTGTGAACCTGAGCCCTATGGTCTTTCAAGTGAAGAGGAAATTGAATATGTTCAAGCTGAAAATTTAGAACATGATATTGAAATTTGGAATGAAAATGTTGGAATTGAAGATGTTGAACATGATATTCAAATTGGGAATGAAAATATTGAAATTGATAATGAAAATGTTCAAGGTGAAAATGTTGGAATTGAAGATGTTGAACATGATTTTGAAATTGGGAATGAAATTATTCAAATTGATATTGAAAATGTTCAAGGTGAAAATGTTGGAAATGAAGATGTTGAACATAATATTAAGCAAGGGCAAATTATGTTTCACCAGATTACATGAGAAATGAAGAACCTTGTGTGGAAGAAAGAAATATTCCAAATTCAAGACCTTCAAGAACCCCTAAATGGTTACTTGAAATTGATGATAACATTATAAAAAAATTTCAAGGCGAGAGGGCAACATGAACTGTTCAGTTGTGGGCTAGAAGACTATTCAACCAATATTTTAGCGATAAGACATTGACCGAGCAATGCTAACTTTTTGTACAATTGCTAAAGATGCAAAAGATGAGACCTTTGCTATCCAAATTGAAGATTCATGTGAAACAAGAAGACCGAAAAAAATTCTATTATTTTAAAAAATATTTTTAATTCTCTCAAGTCTATTAGAAAAAATAACAAGTAAAAAGATAAGAGAGCTTCTCGGAGAGTCATTACAACCGCCCTAGTAAGCCATCAATTGAAAAATGTTTGCTTTATGAGACAAACTTGTATTGATTTTCACGTAAATCGTAAAACTTTTGATAGAGCACTTGCAAGAAGAGAAATAATAGATGACCCTCTTCAAAATGATACATGGAATTTTACCAGGAGGCTTCCACGTGTTGATAAGAAGCTAACCGATAATGTAAAGCAGGTAATTCAACAATTTTGGCATGATAAATCTTGAGTATCACCCAGTGCAAAGGATGTTTTAAAGTTAATAATTGGCAATCGAGACCGTACACCGCATCCTAAACATTTCTTGAAATCAAGCCAAACAATTTTGTTCAACAAATTTATTGAAACACATCCAAATATGTAAATCTCACAAAGGACTTTTGAAGGTTTGAATTCATTTTATTGTGTGCCTCTTAAGATTTGTAATACTTGTTGTTGCAAATACCATGGGGAGTTTTCAATGTACCATGAACTATTATGTTATATTTGTTCTACTTTGCATACTAATGAAATGTTGTAGGAGTGTGGTGCAATGCATCTTCTGAAATCATCAACGGACTTGCTAGATCTATTTTAATATTCTAGAGATGATGGTTCCTTTTTTTATAGAAATGATTGTTTAAATGTGAAGTGCTCACAATGTGGTGGCTTGTCAAAGTTTGTTCAATTTTTTCATGAGGGTTCCAAACATGAATTTGGAAAGAAGCTTGTTGATAAAAAGAGATATGAGATAATCAAATATACTTTGCAAAGTGGAGGTGAAGGTTCTAGATGCGAATTGGTTACAAAAGAATGCAATGTTGTTGATTTTATTTCAGATTTTAAGAACATTCTTTTCTACAAGTATGCAAGGCATAGTCATAGGTCTTAGTGGGTGGATCAACAATTCAGGAGGTGTAAGGACTCTTTTCTAATTGGCACTATTATATTAGTGGTTGATTTTGCAGAAAACTACACATTGCAACCATAAAATGAGGTACAATCTCAGTATTACAATTCCATTCAAATTGTTATTTTTGTCCACATAACGTTTAGACATACACCTGATAGTACAAAGGAGGATTGAAACATAATCAAATATTATCATTTTTATATGAGTGATGATAGATCTCACTCGTCTGAGTATGTCCAACATTGTTTCGAGAATTTTTTTGAGTTCTTGCAGGAGCATGATATAACATTAGGTCGACATCTCATTTGGTCAAAATAACTGCATAGGTCAATTCAAGAATTATCGTATGTTTTATTGGTTGAGTAGAATGCATGTAGAGAGGGGTGTACCTAATATTGGAGTTTTTTGAATTTGGGCATGGGAAAGGGGAGCATGATGGAGCAGGTGCATGTGTAAAAAGAGCTCTAGTTAAGGAACAATTGAAGATTTTAGGAGAAAAATTAAGTGATGCACATTCTATTGTTGATCGGTGTAGTTTAGCATTGTCACAGGGAGGGACACTTGATTCAACAATGCGTAGATTCTTTTGGTTGGGTGAGGAGGGTACAGTGGGAGGTAGATTGGATTTCCATACAATCAAATATTCTTCAAAGATGCATTCATTTTGAAGCTCAAATGCAAGCACATGGACCATTTGGACATGACAGTTGGCTAGTTTTTGTCAGAGTTGTATTTAGTGTGAGTGGGATCAATGCGATTCAAGTGAGTGGGTGGATACATGTATTCTACAGTATCTAACTCCTTTATCTCAAACTATATCCATGACAAATGACATAATGGAAATTTCACTTGATTATGATCGTCTTTCAAATCTACTACAGCCAGGACATGTTTTTATAGTTGTTGCACCGTAGGGGAATGAAGAGAGATCAGAATATTGGCTAGCTTGATGTGTGTGGGTAAAGCACAAGCTAACACAACCGATGGAATATGATGATGGGTTTGTGTATCCTACAGGTTCAGTTGCGGTTGCAGGAACTTGGTTGCGAACATACATGATTAGAAAGAATGGCATACCTACATTTGAAGACTATGAGAAACACAATACCATTCTCATGTATTCACACCTTGTTATAGCAATAAATGTTGAGTTGTTGAAGCATCATGCCAAACCAAAGACAAAACAACTATGGACACTTAGTAATGATGATCATGAAGTAATATTGGATACTCTTAAGCAAAGAGATGACCCTTCGGGAACACTTGAATAGCATATTCAAGAATGGAAGGTACAATGCTTAGGTTCATTATGTTTAAGTTCATTAGTGTTCTTTATATAATGTTGATATTGTGTATACTATTGCAATGCAGTTGTCTTTAATAGTGTTATTTTGTATGTACTTTTGGGATATTTTTAACACGATTGATCATGGACCTGCTACAACAATAGCCCGCTCTAATCCTTTCAGAAAGGTATGCGAAAGATTAAAATAATATAGATTTGTTATTCAAAGCATCTTTTATAGTTTGCATTACCATATCATCATCAATTAGCTCATTTAGAATAATATAGATTGGTTATTCTAAGCATATTTTTTAGTTTGCATTACCAATTCATTATCATTCAGGTTGTTTAGATTAATATAGATTATTTAGTCTAATCATATTTTTAGTTGTGACAATATAGATTTATCATTTGATAAATTTTGTGATATTCGTGGAATGATTGATCATGGACCTATTGCAACAATAGGTAGCTCTGATCCTTTCAGAGAGGTATGCGATAGATTACAATAATATAGATTGGTTATTCTAAGCATCTTTTCTATTGTATGTAGTTTAATTTCTACCTTGATGGTTTGTACACGTGCTTGTCACTCCAGAACGTCAACATACTACTCTTGTGGAAGATTGTGCCATGAATACCTCCAATAGGCTAATTTTGTAAAGTTTGAATTTTAAAATGTGAAACAATGTAAAAAGTTCATAACTGTGTATAGGCATAATGTATATCCAGTGATGTTTTTTGAAATATGGGTCAAATTTTTGGCATTGTATAAAGGGTATGTTTAAAATATAAAGAGCTTTTTGTACTTAATCAAGTTGTAACTGGAGGTTTTCTTCCTGGTTCTTTCCTGTCGGTATGCTTGTTTGAACCAGGTTTTGTAATATCTCCTATTTATATCTAATAAATTATAGTGGCTTGCCACTTTTTCCAAAAACAAAATTTTAAAAATTTCATGTGAAGGTCGTTTCCCATGTAATTGATTCTTTGATCTAGCAAAGTGGAAACAAGGTATTTGGGTGTGCATGATGTTTAAGTTGATTGGGTAAGAGTTTTCTGATGCAAGAGCTAGGTGGCTTTGAACAACACAATTACAATTAAAGATTATTTAAACTCCAATTTGATCGTCAAAACCAAACTTGGGTGCAACTTCACTCCCCAAACCTAGCCACACCCTATAAATCATCAAACACGTCTATTAGGACTTGCAGAAGTTTGATCCAACCTTAAATCTTGTTGCCCCCACATTTCATTAACATTAGCATGTTGTAACCACCATTTTTCACCTAATTTCACTCATTTTTTCCATGCATGTCAACTCAACAACTCAACTACAGACCTTTCCAGCTCTTAAGACTGTAAAATAGATGGTATGGCTTTTTAGCACTTTGGACTCTTAAGGGAAATCGTCGATCCAATGTAGTTTGGAGTGATTCGGTGTATTTGGGTGCAAAAGAGGACAATCCCTAGCGTAAACGTACCCATCCAAATGTGTTGGAATATTTTTTTTGGTCGTACAAGTTAGAGAATGAAAGTTGCACCACTTTGCAACTTTGCAGTGCTCACATCTGACAACTTTTCACTAAACTGAAAACTCATCACCATGGGAAAATTCCTCTGAGATACCAAAAATCGAGAGAGGTTATTGTAGATGGTCCCAACATGATCCCATAGCCATAGATGGAGAGTATGTAAGCATTGCGGTTTCTGAGAAATAGCCCTTCAAATATTGATGCATTTTAGCACTTTGGACTCTTAAGGGAAATCGTCGGTCTAATGTAGCTCGGAGTGATTCGGCATATTTGGGTGTAAAATAGGACCATAACTAGAATAAACGTATTCATCCAGATATGTTGGAACATTCTATTTGGACATACGAGTTGGAGAATGAAAGTTGCACCACTTTGCAACTTTACATTGCTTGCATTTGGCAACTTTTCCCTCAACTGAAAACTCATCACCACGGGAAAACGCCTCTGAGATAGAAAAAACTGAGAGAGGTTATTGTATATGGTCCCAACACGATCCCATAGCCTTAGACAAAGATTTTGTAAGCATCATGGTTTCTGAGAAATATCCCTCCAAATATTTCTTCCATTTAGCACTTTGGACTCTTAAGGGAAATCGTCGATCCAATGTAGCTCGGAGTTATTCGACGTATTTGGGTGCAAAAGAGGACCACCCCTAGCATAAACGTACCCATTTGGATGTTTTGGAACAATTTTTTTGGTCGTACAAGTTGGAGAATGAAAGTTGCACCACTTTGTAACTTTACACTGCTTGCATTTGGCAACTTTCCCCTCAACTGAAAACTCATCACCACAAGAAAATGCCTTCGAGATAGAAAAAACTAAGAGATTTTATTGTATGTGGTCCCAACACGATCCCATATCCTCAAATGGAGAGTCTGTAAGCATCATAGTTTCAGAGAAATAGCCCTTCAAAGATTGTTGTCTTTTAGCACTTTGGACTCTTAAGGGAAATCGTCGGTCCAATGTACCTCAGAGCGATTCAGCGTATTTGGGTGCAAAAAGGACCATCCCTAGCGTAAATGTACCCATCCAGATGTTTTGGAACAGTCTATTTGGTCATACAAGTTAGAGAATGAAAGTTGCACCACTTTGCAACTTTACACTGCTTGTATTTGGCAACTTTTCCCTCAACTAAAAACTCATCACAATGGAAAAATGCCTTTGAGATAGAAAAAATTGAGATAGTTTATTGTATATGTCCCAACACAATCCCATAGCCTCAAAAAACAAGTCTGTAAGTGTCACGGTTTTCGAGAAATATCCCTTCAAAGATTATTTTCTTTTAGCACTTTGGACTCTTAAGGGAAATCGCCAGTCCAATGTAGCTCAAAGTGATTCGACGTATTTGGATGCAAAAGAGGACCATCCCTAGCATAAAAATACCCATCTAGATGTGTTGGAAGATTCTATTTGGTCATATGAGTTGGAGAATGAAAGTTGCACCACTTTGCAACTTTACAATGCTTGCATTTGGCAACTTTTCCCTCAACTAAAAACTCATCACCACGGGAAAATGCCTCCGAGATAGAAAAAACTAAGAGAGGTTATTGTAGATGGTCCCAAAAAAATCCCATATCCTCAGATGGAGAGTCTATAAGCATCACGGTTTCCAATAAATATCCCTTCGAAGATTTATTCCTTTTAGCACTTTAAACTCTTAAGGTAAATCGTCGATCCAATGTAGCTTGGAGTGATTTAGCGTATTTGGGTGCAAAAGAGGACCATCCCTAGCATAGCATAAACATACCCATTCAAATGTTTTGGAATAGTCTATTTGGTCATACGAGTTGGAGAATGAAAGTTGCACCACTTTGCAACTTTACACTACTTGCATCTGACAACTTTTCCCTCAACTGAAAACTCATCACCATGGCAAAATGCCTCTGAGATAGCAAAAATAGAGAGGTTATTGCATATAGTCGCAACATAATCCCATAGTATTAGATGAATATTCTATAAGCATCATGGTTTTTGAGTAACAGTTCGTCAAAGATTGTTGCCCTTCTACACTTTGGACTCTTAAGGGATTTCGTCGATTGAATGTAGCTCGGACTGCTTCGGCCTATTTGGGTGTGAAAGGGAACCATACCTAACCTAAATTTACCCATTCATACATGATGGAATGGTCGGTTTAGTCATACGAGTTGTAGAACAGGATTTATTGATGCCCTTACAAGTAGTTTTCAGCCTCCAACCAAACTCCAACGCTGATTTTTGTGCGAAAAAATCAATGAAACTATAGCTTGTTGTGAAAAACTAGTCAAAAACCTTTATTTCAACCCTACCAAAACTTCTAGACTCCTATCTTGTACTTCCCTTTACAATTTTAATAATTTTCCTTCAAAAGACTACATGGCAATTTTGATCATTTTGAAGCAAGAATGCATTTTTGGCATATTGGACCCCTAGACTCAAAACTTCAACTTAATACACCTTAAATGGTCTTGATTGACCTTATTTAGCATAAATAGATCACACCTAACCTCTCAACCTATCAACCTTCAAATGTTTAATCTTGCAAATAGTAGATTAGGTGGGAAACTAGAGAGGAAGAGTTGATGGTGAGTGGCCTAATGAAGGCTAGAGAAGAAGAGTTTGAGGAATATGGTGTTAGGACAAGGGATTTTCCTTGGTTGTCATATTTGGTTGTGTGGCAGATGTATGCTACTATGGGGATGGTTCTAACCATAAAGAACCCGAGAAATATTGTGAAGAGAAGAGTTGAAGGGTAGAAATACATGTCTAAATGGAAAAAGCTTATGGAACAGCATGAAATAGAGATACTAATGTATCGATGTTTAGCTTTGTGTACTGAATTTTTGTGTGTAGGTGTAAAAGCTTGGGAAACACCATTTGCAAGTGTCAATGAAGATAAATAGCTGCAAGAAGATCCATTTGAGAAGGATCAAGCATGGCAAGACCAAGACAATGCAACGCATGAAGGGTACAAAATCCCTCGGATGAAGATTTCCATGCAAGTGACTTGGAGCAGGTTTTAAGGGATTGTGAAGAAGATAAGATTAGACCTATGGAGCGATTTATGGGGCATAAATATTTTGTACTCGGGGAGTATGGTGCAGGAGCACCTAAAACATGTAAGATTTCATGAATTGACAAGGCCATTCCTCCTTCTGTAGAGGTTGTACCTCAAAGGAATTGGTGTGAATTAGATAGGGGTAGGTGTAGGAACAAGTTTTTAGGGGTGATAAAGGGATTAGAGTGGTCTGAGAAGGCTGCCCTGTTAAGAAATACAGATTTTTGTGCCTTTTGAGTAAGGCTAGAGAGTGATTTTTTGAGAAGTTGAATGAAAATAGGTTGGAACTTGTTGAAAACTATTGGAACTGGTGTATTTAATGGTGTTTAAGAGGTCTGAGTGATTAAGAGTAAAAGTGTGAAACCCTAGTTGGAAGGGGCAAAAACAAGGGAAAATTGATGATTATACAAAGAAAGTGTAAGCCAAATTATGGGGCAGCATAATACAATGATGTTTTAATTTTAAGCAAACAAAATTAAGAGGGAATGAAGTGGTTTTAGAATTGAGTGAGGTCAGAGAATACAAGTTCCAATAAGTCCTACCAACAAGCCAATGAATTGTTTGATAAAAAGATTTGGTAGACATGTATGAAAAATGTGGTAGCATAGACAAGGCAATGGACTATTTGAAAAAAAGCCTCAAATAAATGTGGTCTCATAGAATTCCATGACAAGAAAATGCAATTGACAGCTGCTCCTAGTTTTTAGTTATGCAATGTGAAGTAATTGCATAACTGCTTAGGTTGACTTTGTAAAAACTATATTGTAATTGAAATTTTTTCATCTATCAACATCTAGTTGTAAGTTATGCAATGTGAAGTAATTATTTGAGTTTGAAATATGTGCAATTCAATGTAATCAGCGATATAAATATAAACTACATAATATACCCATTCTTTTTTATGCTATTGTACATTGATATTTAACCATTCTTGAAGATAAAATTTTCAAAGAGTTTAATCATGCACATGAGGAAAAAATTAAATTTTGATTGTCAACTTCTATATATCAAATTATCCAATAATCAAGTGTATTTCCATATACAAAAATGGCATCCACACCAACTCAAACAAAGTTTTACAAAATGTGGCATATGCCATCTCAATATCTATTCAAAATTTACATGCCAAAATGTCTATATCATCCTAAAATACTGGTGGATCATCAAAATGGAGCCTCTTTGATGCACTCATTGGCTCTGAAGGTAGTTTCACAAGAAAAATTCAAACCACAATTGAGATTAGTTATACTATATAATTTAAAATCAAATAATTAACATCAAGATCAATATACATTGAATTTTAATTTAACTCTAAAATTGAAATCTTGATTACCTGAAATATATGTCTCTTCAAAGGGTCGGGATTCCAAGAATATAGCAAACCAAATTTTGAAATTCCAATCTATATATGTGAACAAAAACATAAAATTGATCCAAGTTAACATATGATTATTGGTAATAGGAACATATTTACCAAACACAAAATAAAATAAACACATACCTCTTTAGGTTGATCTTTTTCTTTATCTCCTTCAGGTGTTTCGACACCTCCTCCTTGAGGTGTTTCAACACCTACTCCCTGAGGTGTTCCAATACCTACTCCTTCAGGCATTGTGTCACTTGTCAACAATGATGTATAGCTCATAATCGTATGTACATGAAAATGACAAGTACATATGAAACTACCAATCTATGTAGATGTATATATAGTCAATATAAGATCTTAAAAATCTTAATTCAATCCAATTTGAGTTCAATTACCTTCCCCTTATCTAAATTTTTGCCTCCATAGTCTAGACAAGGTTTCACCTCACTCGCACTAGGTATTTCCTACAAGAGGAAAATAAGATAAACATATAAGTTATTATATAATTTCATTAATGACAATTCAAATGACAAGCAAGTATATAATAAAAAATGTGAATGAGTGAGTGCAAAAATATATATTGTGTGTGTGTCGAAGCCAAATGAAATGGCCCTAAGGGTGCTATTAGTCACCCATGTGAGCTCCTCCTCAGACATCAATTGTTAAATAGACCATGTAAATAAATATCAGTACTTGATACTATCTCTTATTAATATTCATTTAAAAAAATGCGAGTTATGAATTTATAGCTTAAATCTTACTTGTGTCACTATTCCAACATCCCCCTCTCTAGCAGGAGAGGACTCTACAGGGTGTGCTCCACTCCCCTATGACTAATTTATAATGTCCACATCATGGAGGTCATAATCAGAAGTGTCCAAGGGATGCTCAACAGGTTGTACAAGAGGACCCAAGAATATCTGGTGGCACATAGTGCAAGTATGTGGCACACAAATATGTGGACCTGAGGAGGATGATGCAGCAGCACTCGAGCCTTCACCAACATCACCAAAATGTGGCTGAGCTACTGTAGAAGCATGTGAAACCAAATGACCACTCAAAGAGTGAATAGCCTGAATAGTCTATGTGGTTGCATCCTAGATAATCTCTAGATGATATACTGGAGGTGGTGGAGGAAGGGGAGGAGGGGGTTTTATATGGGCGTAGGACTACTCTAACTGTCGTTGGTCTATCCTGGGGCATACCCCCACCGACCCCTTGGAAGGGTTTAATGTCAAAGTAATTGACATGATGCCCTAACAAAAACTCAGTATATAATTTTTTAATATAGTAAAATGGTATATCAGAATTGTTGTTCGATGGTTTATCAAAATCTATACACCAACGATCCCAAAATTTATCTACAATCTCCCTATTTGTGCACCATTTTATAGAAATTTTTGGTTTATTAACATTAACTGGCAAACCGGTGCGGGGGTTAACGAATAAAGAGGCTATTTGGGATTTGGTTATTTGGAGTTATTTCACATCATCATAAGATGATCCACATGCATAATATTCCCTCATGTCTTCTCGCCATGAATTAAAGGCATTAAGTTGGGTGGAGAGGGTTTCTATATTTTTAATTATTTCCTTCAATGTTTTTGTCATCTTGGATAATCGAGAGGTTGTCTTATAAACTTCACAAATTCCCCTCAATTGCACCAATTTTTCACCAATTAAGTCTTCAATTGGTTGTTGTGGAGGTGGTGGAGCTTTTCGCATTTATGCAATTTCATTCTCAGCCATAATACATGATTAAAGTTAAAAACTAATTAATCTAATTGAAATTACACAATATAAATGAAATTATTGTAAAAAAAAACCTACTTTTTAATAAAAAACCAAAAAAAACCCCTACTTTTTCACAAAAATCCAAAATAAACTCTAGTTTTTGATAAAAATGCATCAACAACACTACTTTTTAATCAAAATCCATTTAAAAACATTAATTTTTAATAAAAAATTATTGTAAACGCTAGTTTTTAATAAAAATCAATAAAAACCCCTACTTTTGAAAAAATAAATCATAAAAACTACTTAAAATTATAAAAATCTAATTGAAAAATCGATTAAAACATTAAAAAAACTAAAAACTTACCTTTCAAATCAGATATCTGGTGAAAATGGATATCTGATGTCAACTTCTCCCTATGCGCCTGCGTTCAAAATGTTTGAAATGACTATAAAAGGCCTTTGTTTTTTATTTATATGCACAGCTCAAATCGGATATCCGATTTGGAAAATATAGGTTTGGGCATTGCTTTGGAGCAATGTACTGACACCCAAGCCTAAAAAAAGTCAACTCAGCATTTCCGCATTTTTGAGTCGATCCAAAACATAATTTTTTTCCCATTGCCACTTTTTGGCCCATCATGATCCTACACATACCCTATCTGAATTCACAACCAAGTGAAGTATGAATGTTTTACTTTTCCATCTCAATCGGATGAGATTTGGGTCTTTTAGGCTGATAAAGATGAAAGAAATGTCCAGAATGGGATTGGGGATTGATGAGTGTCACTGCAATCCTCATCATTTAACTATAAATGTCAATCCAAAGTGGTATCCATGGCTATATGCAATAGGGAGAAGAAATCATTTGAATGCCATGTTTTTTTCTACAAACAAAATTGAAAGGCAATGCATGAAAGAAATTGCTAAAATCAAATCTATTCTAAGAGCTTGTAAATGGAATGCTTCAATCAAATCTATCCTAAGAAACTTGTAAAAGGAAATACTGAAAATGTAAAGAGCTAGAAATGAAATGACTACTAAGAAATGAAACTACAAACAAAGAGATTGCTAGAATCGAATATAATCTAAGAGCTTGTAAATGGAATGCTTGAATCAAATCTATCCTAAGAAATTTGTAAAAAGGGAATACTAAAAATGTAAAGAGCTAGAAATGAAATGACTACTAAAAAATGAAACTACAAACAAAGAGATTGCTGCTAAAATACTGAACTATATTATTTTATGAACTCTTCCCCCCCATTTGATTTCTTGATTATAATGAATTTACAGAATTCTTGTCTTCAACTGATCTGAAAGATAAGCTTTATGATTGTGCAACCACTCACTAGAAGATAGGAACATGTGTTAAGAGAAAAAGATAGATCTTTCTTCATCTTGTTGAGTCAATCTTCTTTGGTCGTCCAAAACAAATATGCCTATTTTGTAGCCCTTAAACAAGCTCCAAAAAGGCATTTGACTGCTGAAAAATTCATGTCTTCCCATTGTATATCATTTATTTCATAAAACAACTCCTAGATGCTTGCAGAACAATTCAAACTACCCAAAATTGTCTCCTAGATAATCTCCATTTGTTTGCACAATCCAAGAACTTGCCTTAACTCTTGGAACTGCCTCCTAGATGCTCTCAAATTATGTCCAAGTCACCCCAATCTATTTTAATGCTCACAATTGTTTCTTTTACAAATTCTGGAAAGGTTCTGGAGCAACCCACAAATTCTAGAACAACTTCAAGTGTTGTCCCCCAAGTTCCGGAGCACCTATCCACAAATTCAGAAGCAACATATTTTGGTGAATTTTTTTCTCAAACCAAAAACTGGGTATTCGTGAAATTTAATGGGTTTTGTCACCATATTGTCTTTGAATTTCAAACCAAAAATCTCCATAACCTAGATCATAATTTTCAAGATATGATGAAATCTTTGATTGCTGCAACTAAAAATATCTTACTTTCATCATCATGCTTAGTCTTGATAACTTCATAATTAGGCAAAATATACATTTTTACATGGCTAAAACATGAGTCATTATTTTGTCTCATCAGGGATGCCAATTGGAATGATGTGGGCTATCCTAGAATGCTTGACTAAAGGGTGTGCCCATTGCAAAAAAGGCTAGGCAAGATTTTTGATAGAGGCAAGAATTGAGTGTCCTTTTGTTTGGTGGCCCGAGACCACCAAACCATGTCAGAACAAGAGAAGGAAAAGGCATGTACAAAGGCAATTATGATGACCTAACTAATTTGGCTAATTGGTCTACTTCTACCTAAGATTCTGAGATCTTGATATTCCTACAGGAGGCATACATCCCCAGTTGGAGCCACAAGTGGAACCTCTGAATTTTCCTGGTTACACTGATTTATTTTTGTGACTAAACCCTGATATTCATTGCCCTAGGGTTGAGGTTTTACAAGCTATTCATGTTCGCGCCCTTGTTTGGCCCCTAGGCTTCTATTTTTGAGTTGACCGATTTTACCTGTTTCCTAATCCTCTCTTAATCCTTCATGGCCTTGAGTCTCGTGGTTTACCAGACCCTTTTACCTTGCTTCCCGCTGTGACTAGGCAATCCCTTTTAAAATGAAATTTGATGCGCATGCTTCAATTGTTTCATTAAGTCAAGCTCTAAGTGTTTGGATCACTTACCACTTGTTCATTTTTAAAATCCCTTGTGTAACCCGCGATGAGCGATGACTTCTCTTTTCCTTCTGATTGGTCACCTATAGTCCCTCGCATGTTCATTTATGTCCATGGGGAGGTAACACCTGATGAGCAATACGGTCAAGCTTTTGACCCATCGCTACATCTCTAACTATCACTGGTTGTCTTGTGCAATTTGAAGTAGAACCCACGATCGTCGATGTCTAAGCCATTTTCCGTCACTGAGGCATAATGCTTTGCTGGTTGGCGTCGGTCTATAGAGGGACAACATGTGATGCACGATAAATGAAGTATGTGGCACTCGAGGGTTTATGTGGAAATGCATCGTTGATTCCCTGACTATCGCCTGTTTCCCTTTTCTTTTTTGGGTGGAACCCACAACCATCGATGGGTTGAGTTCCTCCCCATCACGCTGGCTTACCCTGTCGCGTGTTAGCATGGTTCAAGCGGTTTTCAATGCACGATGAGTGATGCAAGAAATTATTTATGGTTCACATCCTTCTATGAATGAAATCTACAGTTGGCATATCATCGCTGGCCTCAGTGCCATCGCTTGATGAGACTCATGTGGGAAGGACAAACGGGCGATGGGTGATGTGGTTCGGTTTGTGGCTCAAATTTACCCACGATTGCCTGGGTTGACAGTGCACATGTCAAAAATGATGGAGTTGGGATACTGTCAAATACGTGGTATTTTTAAAGCACCTCTTTGTTGTTTCTAAGTACAGCTAATAAGGCAAGTGGCGATCCTTAATGATCCTCGTTGATCAAGTTTTAATCCACGATGGTTGATGGCTGATATGCAACATGCAAGTGATTGGATTTTTAGTCATGCAAGCAAACCAGGATGGCCATTAATTGCATCATGCCTAGAATTCATCTATTTAATGAAGGTTGTCCTACAGATTGTTTACTCATCTGCGTCTATCAATGCCTCTAGCTAATTCTCACAGGTGTTGGGAGTAGTAAATTTTGATGCCTAGTAAATTATTGCCAAGGTGGTGTACTAGCATAGTGATGCATATGTTGTTCCTGCTGCATTTTGGTGACATTTTTTATATCTTGTTTTGGTGCAACTTGCATTGCCTCCACATAGGAGTTTTCTGGAGGCTGTAGTTGGTATATTTCTCACATATCTAGCGTGGGGTTTGTATTGCATGCAAGATGAGTCGATCGAGTTCTTCTTCTACACCAGTGTGTAGGTCGCAACGTTTGAGCCTGTAAAACCCGTTGGTTTATGAACCTAAAGTGAAACCTACAATGGTAGGAGCTCCAACTATCCCAAAGGCTAAGAGGTGTGCTCGCAAGAGGGCTAAGAAAATTGTTGTCAGAAGTGCCTACAATCTTCGAGCAAGGACCTTTTTCAAAAGAATTGGTCAAGTTTAAAGGGAAAGGGTCTGAGGTGTTTGTGAAATAATTAATGAGAGTGGATGCGGACCCTAGGGTTTGTTCAGAGAAACCCAGCTCCCTGGTCATAGTTAGTGATAGCTCTTTGGAGGAGGTTGAAGGAGTTGGCCTTGGCATTGGCCATTGCCCTATTTCTCTAGTGCCATATACTGACTCGGATGATGAGGTGGTGGTTGCAACTCCACTCTCTGTGAAGAGGCTCGGTGAGGGTATTCATTCAACGGTTGACAAGGTTGGATGACACTCGTGTGTCTTTCCTGGTGGTACTTGGTTCCTGGTGTGGTGATGTATGTTTTTGACATGGTTGGTTCAAAGGTTTTGGCTACTGGTATTGATGGTGACTTCTCCCATTTTTTGGTGATGTGCAGATTACGATGGTGATTCCTTTTGGAAGTCTTGTGTGGCACCTTCGACTAATGGTTTGGTGCTTCTTTTTTCCTTTTTCCTTTTGCTTTCCTATGATGTGTGAATGAAAATATAACGGTTCGGCAACAAAACCCCACAAGATTAAATGACTTCAAATTATCAAAAATGTAGCTATAATGAGCCCTTTGCTTGTCGCTCCCTTGGCCTATAAAAGGGATTTCAAGGCTCATTACAGAGGTCGTCAATTTTGGGTCTAAAAATGGCTTAGGGAAAATGCAGAACATTAAAGCTATACAGAATGTATATTGGACTGGCTAGGGCATTGTCTTGGGTTGAGGTTTTGTATATGGTATTCTTAAATCATTTAGCATAGATTGTTGATATTGAAACAAATATTGAAACAAATCTGTAAAACTAAAGCATATTCTCTCTTGTAAGCGATTATTACAATTTTATCAATGGAAAACCAAGTGTCTTTTCATTTATCTTTCAATGGTTACTTGAATGTATGATTTTGTTCTTGTTTTGGCCTAATGGGTTAATTAAAATACTTGAAGGGAACTGTAGGTTTGTAAGCAATCACTCAGGATTCTGATAAGAAGTTGTGTTTTAGGAACTGTGAGTTTTCATAATGTAAGGCATTATGAGAATAAGCCATTAATTTCATGTTTTATGCTTTATTGACTTTCATGTACTAGACTTTGTTCCCAATTGATAGGGAATTGTTTTGTCCTCTGTAAATTCTTGTAATCTGATGAAGCACCCAAAATACCTAGTCGTAGATTTATAATGACAGCAACATTAAATCAAATTTTATCAATTTCGAGGTGTAGGCTCAAAGTAATACTCTGTTCCTAGCGAATGAATGATTATTTGTCTAAATTTCAGCCATACCTTTACTGAATAATGATTATTTGCATAAGAAAGGGAACCTGTCTGTGTAGAATTGTTCACCATCATAATAAGATTCTTGTGAACCCAATTGTGAAATACCCTCTCTAGCCCCATAGAGCCTAAAGTGCAGGGGTTAAAGGCTCAAAACCCTTTACCCATCGATTTGGCCCTTCATCTATAGGATTATTAATGATGAAGGTTGGGTACATTATAGGATCTCCTTAAGTTGTACAAGAAAAAACACCAACACAGTGCAGACCTTGGAGTATTTTGGTGATAAAATTCCTACCTCCTTGTTCTTGCAGCTTTGTGCATGTTAGTGATTGATCAAGTTACTTGTGAGATTTTTATAATTTTATTTTAGATTTGTCTCATAGTTTATGCCTTTTCTACAATTAGAGAATTAATGCAGGTTTTTTATTGTGTCATAAGATTGCTTATAGTTTCCAATTGTGAAGTTTGTCTTCCTTTTGTTAATTATTGTGATTGGCCTTTTAGTGAAATATTTATGCATAGATTCACTATAACAGGTTGTGCAAACATAGTTTCCATCGATTGAAGCCAAGTGTTAATTTATTTTTCTCATTATCCATATTAAGTTTGGTGTATCACTTTGTTTCATGCTTTCAGTTTTACCATTTTTAGCATTCTTTCTCTCTTTCCCTTTCAAAAAAAAAAATCAGTAGTATAGGTGATATGGCCAGCTAGGAAGCTGGACTTCTCTGAAGGTTCTTTTCCATTACATGTGACCCACAACCTGGAAAATTTCCCGTGTTCCTCTAGAATACTAAGTTTTGTAATTGAGCTAGGGTGTAATTCTACGAGATAACAATACCAACATGGAATAAATATTTTGCACCATTGGATTACTCTAAATCAAACATTTATAGGGGATTTTCAAAGTGCTAAGAAGATATCATCTAAGATCTATATTACCCATAGGATAATAAACAAGGAATTCACTTTATTTATTGGATTGAAAATGATAAAAAGTGTCCCATTATTTTTCATGCAAAGGTGGGCCCATGAATTATGTGTTCAAATACCTTTTAAATGGTGGTACATATATAGAAGATGTCTACATCACGATCTTGTTCAAATTAGATGGACCACATGAAATTTGAGGCTCTTAGATATGTTGTTAAAATATAAACCAATGGAAGCAATTGGATGATGGTAAGAAAATGCATTGAAGCATTAGATGAAGATAAGGTATTGGTCTAAGTTTAATAGTAACTTGGTAGGCACAATTCAAGTATGGGCATATAATGAAGGAAAATATAGAGTTTTGGAGGGTTTAGTTGAAGAGAAAAATATAGTTGGCATCACAGTAGATGTGTTCATTATTTGGTTTTGATTTCTAATATAATTTTTTGCCAAAGAAGGAAGCTACAGACTAAAGGGGCAATGAGTCAACATAATTTCATTTAGTTTAAGATAGTGTGTAGGTATTTCTTAGTTTGAACTTGACGGTGTCTATCTTCATCTCCTCTTAACTCTATGACCACTAGATTAAGGTTGTAGACACTAAAAATTGTCCTAGGCCTACGACATCTAAATTATCCATCATTTCCTCTCTTGTCTTTAACAATTAAATAATATTTAATTATTTAATTTTTTTTAAAGTCATAAGTTTTCTATTAATTATTTAATTAATTCATTTCTATCTTTATTCCTCGATTAATTAAAAAAAATTATTTAATTATGTCACTAATTAAGTCCCCTTCTTTCTAAAATTAAATAAATTCTTATTTATTTATTTAATTTGTATACCACTTTCCACTATAGTTAAATAA
Source organism: Sequoiadendron giganteum (assembly GCA_007115665.2). Classification (NCBI taxonomy): domain Eukaryota; kingdom Viridiplantae; phylum Streptophyta; class Pinopsida; order Cupressales; family Cupressaceae; genus Sequoiadendron; species Sequoiadendron giganteum. The sequence continues at coordinate 288,905,081 of CM021106.1, forward strand.
TTTTTTTAATTATTAAATTATTCATTAGCCTCTTCTATCATAAATTAAATAAATTTAATTTATTTAATTTGTTCCACTCTCTTGAATTTTTGAATTAAATTATTATTTAATCTAAAAGATTCCCTTTGTCACATTCTTCTATAATTGAATAATTATTTAATTATTCATTGGCCACCTAGATTAAATATTTTTTTTATTATTTAATCTCCTATCACCTCTTTGTCTATGCCAATCTTATCTTCCATATCAAGTCCTTATTTATCAATGTCTCAATTAACCTCCACCCTTGATTAAATTATTTATAATTTAATCTTGACTGTCAATCCTTATAATTTCAACCTAACCCTAGTCCATACTACATCTTTTATTCTTGGCCATTGGTCATTGACTTTCAATCTTAGCCCTTATGGGGAGCTGAAGGTTTTGATCCTTTTGTTCCGGGAGGAATAGCTTCTCATCATATTGCAGCAGGTATATTGGGTATATTAGCAGGTCTATTCCATCTCAGTGTTCGTCCTCCCCAACGTTTATACAAAGGATTACGTATGGGGAATATTGAAACTGTCCTCTCCAGCAGTATTGCTGCTGTGTTTTTTGCAGCTTTCATTGTGGCCGGAACAATGTGGTATGGTTCCGCAACCACTCCGATCGAATTATTTGGTCCTACTCGTTACCAGTGGGATCAGGGATACTTCCAACAAGAAATAGATCGACGGGTTCGTGCCGGTCTGGCTGAAAATCTAAGTCTATCAGAAGCTTGGTCAAAAATTCCTGAAAAACTTGCTTTTTATGATTACATTGGGAATAATCCAGCTAAAGGGGGATTATTCAGGGCGGGTGCAATGGACAATGGAGATGGAATTGCTGTTGGTTGGTTAGGACACCCTATTTTCAAAGATAAAAAGGGACATGAGCTTTTTGTACGTCGTATGCCTACCTTTTTCGAAACATTTCCAGTCGTTCTAGTAGATGAAGAAGGAATTGTGAAAGCCGATGTTCCTTTTAGGAGAGCAGAATCCAAATATAGTGTGGAACAAGTAGGTGTAACTGTTGAGTTCTATGGTGGTGAACTTGATGGAGTTAGTTTTGGTGATCCTGCTATAGTCAAAAAATATGCTAGACGTGCCCAATTAGGTGAAATTTTTATTTTGTTTTACAAGAAAGAAAGGATAGCAGGGTTGACTTAAATTCTTTTCCTTAAAATGAAAAAGGCATATGGAAAAAGTGAATCCATTTATTATATAGCGTACAGTTCTTTTTTACTATGTTTGGCTGTAGCAAAAGTTTTTTTCGTTCTAAAGACCGGTAGAGATAATGTAAAGTTATCTAATCAGAATCATTGTGAAATTCATTCATCTCATACTTAGTAATAGACTATTACGTACGATAATTTTTGAAATTGGGGGGATTGAATTTTCACTTTTTTTATTTTCTAAAAAAAATATCTTTTTATCGTCTATTCCCTGTTAGATATTCAATTCTAAATTGGTATCTATTTATTTAGATGATTTTTTCTTTCTGTTCCTAGATCAGAAATTGAGGTAATTGCCTGACAAAAATACGTATCAATCATTGTTTTTTTTTCATTGATTCCTTCCATGCTTACTATAATTAGTTATTTTGGTTTTTTATTAGCTTTGCTAATTTTCACCTCAGTCCTATTCATCGGGTTAAGCAGTATACGACTTATTTGAAATAAAATAAAACCCTAAATAGGAATTGAGATTCCGATTCAATTTGAGGTACTATGTAGATTAGCTATGAATCCTTACCTATTCTTTTTTAATAAATAAAAATATGATTGAAGTTTTGTTATCCGGAATTGTGTTAGGTCTAATTCCTATAACTTTGGCTGGATTATTTGTAACTGCATATTTACAGTACCGACGCGGTGATCAATTGGATATTTGATTTAGGACCATATTATGGTATGAACGGGCCTCCTACTGATTCTGAGGGGTCAGATCCCATTAGCTTTTTTAGTTTAAGTGACAAGAAGATCGGATAAAATAAAAAAAGAAGAGTATGAGAAACGGTTAGCAATACTATGTAAATGACCCAGGAAACCTGACAATGCAATTCTTTTTGTATTTGCATCCGACTTTTTTACTGTATTCAAACATTTTAAATCATTAAATAGAACGATTCGCAAAAAATCAGAAGGAGAAAGAATCAGAAAAGATTCATCTTTTTTATTCTCATTAAATAATGAACGAATAGTTCCCTTATTAAGTAATTGACTTTGATCATTTGAAAAAAAAGAATTAGTGTGATCTAATTTGTTATGAAACAAAAATTGAGAACTTGCTCTATTTTCCCTTTTTGCCATATTAAAAAAAGGGTATTTCAGCAAGCTAATTTGAATCATATTGATAATGATCTTTTTTTTTCTTTTTTTTGTTCTTACTGAAATAAGAGAAGCATAAATCTCTTTTTTTTTTGATCTGGGCCCTCCATCTAATTTATTTTCAAGAGAATTCCATTTTTTTCCAATTGAATAACCTCCGATAATATTGCTATATTTTATCATTTCTGAATGAGGGTTATTCAAAAAAGCAAAAATGTTATTTTTATATAGAATGCCTTCTCTGGGCATTCTAAGAATTAAATCAGGACAAGGGATTCTTCGCTTTCCCCATTGTTTATCACACCATAACGGTACGATGAGTTCCTTTTTTTGCTTTTTTACCCTCGTATTGGTATTTTGAGAAAGAATGGTGAAATAGATACATTTAAAATTGTATTTCCTATAAAAGACCTTTTTATTGTCATTTTCATCATCTAGAGTCTACACAATCTTATGTGATTTTATGCTATCGTGTCATCTTGCTATCAACATCAAGTCAAGTGCATTCATAGTCAATTAATAATCTTCAATATGTTGCTTTTTCATTGTCATTAGGCCTATTTGCATACTCAAAAATCTAAGGGCAATTATCATATTCAAGAAAAATGGAGAAGTGCAATGGAGGTGAATCAATGGTGGCATGAAGATTTGGTAATATTTCTTTATGTTTTATATCTTTATGCTTATTTGTGCTTCATTGTTTATTAGGGTTTGATCTATATGTTTTATTTCCTAACCTTGATATTTTAGCCCTGATTACATTGGTGAATGTGATGTGAAAGGAAAAAATTACAAATTCATACAAAAATCTTGATTTTGCAGGTAGCAAGTATGAATTGACATAACCGCAAGCTGGAACAATGGAATCATCCTTTACATAGGGCCACAACTGTGAAGCCGAACGACACAATTGCTTTGCATTAGGGTCTACTTTGACTCTTTCTAATTTCTTGATTTTTTGTTAGATCTAGTCAACGGGTTTAACATTTCATCAGGCTAAACCTAGTTGCATGTCATATTAGTCATTAGATTGCTTGGATTTGGTAGTTTTCTATAATTTTGTAGGTTTAGGTTCTCGTGATGCAATCGACTGTCATTCAATGAAATCGACAAGAATTAACTGCAACTGTTAGTGACAAAAGTTGCAATCGTCATTCTTGCAATGTAGTCAACATCTAGAATGATGTAGTCATAGTTCCTGCGATGTAATCATCTCTAGTCCCAAATTGCAATTAATATTTACTACGACACAATTGCATGTTCATTTATAGTTTAGGGTTTCATTCAAAAAAAATAGTTTAGATCTTTTACATATCCTAGCATAGGGGTTTTTTGTTACTGACATTTGATTTCTAGCATGTGGCATAGGTGGAAAGGAGGCATCTAACTTAAACATTGATAGTCAATCTATCTTGTATTTTCATTCATTCATTGTATTAAAAATAACCTTGCATTCAGACATCATTGGGCTTAAATTTACCTTAATTTGCATTTCACTCATTGGTTAAAAAGAACATGCATTTTCACTCATTAGTTAAAAAGAACATGCATTTTCACTCATTGGTTAAAAAGAACATGCATTTTCACTCATTGGTCTAAAATTAACCTTTGCATCAAGTATCTTTTTCACATATTGCTTTGAGGGTTAAAAGAACACGTGTTTTCATTGTCTTGTTGTTTTCATTTTTCTTCAAGGTGTGTATTCCCTTCTCTCACACCACTTGGTGATCTTGAGAATCAAAAACATCTTTTAGCATTTTGTATAATCACCCACACATCTGGTTTTGGACTAAAAATGAACATCATGTGAGTGTGAGGCAAAGGCCTTGTGTATTCTCTCTCCTTGCACTTTGTGCAATCTAGGAGATCAAAAACAACATACTTCCTTGTTTTTGTATACCTTTAAAGGGCCTTCCATATCGCTTCAAAATATGGGAATGACCTAAGCGGTAACAAGCTAAATCCAAGCTACTTTCAAACCACTATATAAAAAATGTGCTTGTGACAAAATTCATAAGCAACAAGTGTGGATGTGTCATACCGACAACTGTCAACCCTAGTGTCTGTGTGATAGGTCATAATCCTTTCTTAGGAAGAGACTACGAGGCCACTTGATTGAAATAATCTTGAGCTAATCTTGCCACATATATTGCCACATTGAGAAAAATCCCTTACTAAGAACCAATTGTTTTAGTGCCCAAAATGCTTTTCACTTGCTAGTGCAGGAATGGTCATTTTGAAGCCACCCCGCGTTTTCACCATTCATGTGTAGAGGCAGAAATTCTTCTTTGGGGAATTGAGATTTGGTGTGCCTAAGAAGTGAGTTTCATGTTAGGGGCAGCCAGTGCCACCAAGTATCTAGCTATCTACCTCGTTTGGTTGGCTGGAGAAATCCAAGTAGGGACCTAGCAAGTGGTATCTCTTGAGAAGCCTAGGTTGTGGATTGTATATAAGTGTCTTCTTACACATTTAAACATTTTCACACTTTTAAACTAGACAAATACAAGTGTTTTCAATTATTTGTTGTGTTTTCCAAATCCAAACTTCACAAAATCACCGCAAAATTAGTCAAAGCAAGTCAAAACCCAAACAAGATATACTGTGAGCCACAATTGACTGTCATTAACCACAACTGTGATATAAAGAACCGCATTGACAATTTCTATAAAGCCACAACTGACTGTCATTCACTACAACTAAGACCTGAAACAACGCAATTGTCTGTAACCAATTTTTTTAGGGGAAACTGAAACAAATCCATTCTCTTATCAATCTTGAGCATTACCTAGTCCTTTGATCATAGACTTGCAAAATTTCCAGAATTATCATCCATCATCCACTCATTCATCCATCATTGCATACCTTGCATTGACCTTAGGCAAAACATTAGGACATCCTTTAGCTTGCATTCACCTTGCTATAGACGTTATCTTTGGAAGCTTATCAGACTTAAGATTAGTCCATAGTGACCAAATCAAATTTGTCTTGACTTCAACCTTTTCCACCATCTTTAGTCCTTTATCATTTAGGTTGGATCCTCAACTCACAAGGCTAGCTTGAGATGACCTTTTTCAAACCTTGGCATTTAGTCATCCTCATTATTAAAGTCTTGATAAACTAGATTTTTAACTTTGGCTATCCTAGTTTGGTCAAGCAACCTTGCTTTGGATTTTCCATAAGGTGTTTAGTAGTCAATACCTTATTCATTACCTTAGTTCATATTAACACTTTCACCCATCATCCTTTCACACTTGCATCACATTTGGCATACCTTAGACATTGCTCAAGACTTTGATCTCATTTTGGAACTCTTGAAATTTTACTATTGTCACTCTGGTTCCTTGTCTTGACATCATCCTTAGACATCATTTATACCTTTAAAAATCCAAAAGAAAAAGTCATTTTGCATAGACATCGCCATAACTTGGACCTCATTGTAACACCATCCTATTGACATCTTGACACCTTGTCACTTTGAATCCATAACTTGGTATTATCCTTAGACATACCCAAGATCTTTCATAACCTTGTTCTTAGTTGCACCTCGATCATCCTTAGGCATACCTTTGCATAGTCATCTTGCCACATCATCCTCACATCCACTTTCCCTTTCCCTTTTACAAGTCTTACATGGTTGAAACTAGGTTGCGAAGGAAAAGAAAAGAAATGGACATCCCACAACCCAATTGATACCTCATCTCATGAGACACCTAGACCATACAAATCTCTATTTGATAAATTTGTCACTAGATACCCAAGTGGAAGCATTTTCATAGAAGAAATAGAGGTTGCCGCACAATATCCTGAATTTACCTCTTTTGTGAATGAGTTTTTGGCACATGAACATCAACGTTACTTAGCCAAACTATTAACAGAAGGTGCCACATTACCTCTTGGATTTTACATTGACACATTATGAGCATCATCCACACCAATCAACCAAACTCAAGGACTCAATACACCCATATCTAGTGGTTCTAACCTGCAAGTTAATACATCTATGACATTAAGAGGAAGCACACAAGACGCCACAACAATCCACACCTCCCTATTTGGCACACAAGGCATGACACAAGGAATGAAATTTAACATGACCCAACCTATGTCACAACCCTTTAGTATTCCATTTACCATAGGGGCATCATCCTCAAATCCACTTGGCACAAGCAATACAATCAAGAAACCTAAAATTTTCATCAACACACCTCCCAAAACAAGCGACATACTAAACATAGGAGCCACTCAACACAAAATTTTGTCACAAAAAGGGCCTACTCCACATATACATGTGCAAAACAATACCCAAGGCTCCATTCTGCAAAACACACTACTTGGCAAACAAGGCCCCTTCATGCAACATGGTAACCAAGGACCTTTCCCATAATATGGCAACCAAAATCCACATGGTCAAAATTTTACAAGCTCATGGAATACATAATCCAATCCTCCCCTTAACACTCATATTTCCACTTACAATCAAAACAATTCAAACCAAATTCTACCCTACATATCCTACATGCAAAACCAAAATTCGTCACTAACATATACACCTAATCAAAACCCATCCCATAAAATTGGACTCCAAAACACCAACATGAGCTCTCAAAATATACAAGACCCATTATTGACTCAAGTGGATGTCCTACAAACTCAAGTACTTTCCCTTCAACACCAGATGGGAAACATGCAAATGTCTAACAAAAATGCCTACTCTACCTAGGACTTGTGGCCTTATCCTTTTGACAAGAGTCTATACATGTCACTCTTCCCACATGGCTATGTCATACCAAACTTACCTAAATACAAAGGGAAGAGAAATCCACTTGAACACATAAGATAATTTTGCATGGCTTGTATAGACATTGCATATGACCCTGCGTACCTAATGACACTTTTCCCAAGAAGTCTTATGGGCATAACACTTGAGTGGTTCTCGCAGTTATTGATTGGCATAAGAACATGGTGAGAACTAGCAAACAAGTTTGTGGAACACTTTGCATTCAAAATTGACAATGAAATCACCATTTCCACCCTATTCCATACCACACAAGAAGAGGGAGAACACTTTGTAACCTTCTTCCAATGATGGAGATGTTGGGATAGTCGATGTCCCATCGAAATACCCGAGAAATAGAAAGTTATCATGTTCATTGAAAACTTAAACTTAAACTTGAAACATGATTTACGGATGCAGTGTTGCACTTCATTTTCCAACCTAGTGGAAAAAGGCACCATCCTTGAAAATTCCCTTATTGACAAAGGAGAAATTAAGATTTGCAACAAAAACACAAACACACAAAACACCTCAAATGACAAAGGCAAATATTGGGCCCAGAACAACAATGTAACTAATGATGGAGTTATCAATGCCAAGACCGTATATACAGGTCCTACTATTACACTTAGAGGGCCTAACACATCCAATAATACACCAATAATTGTTGATCAAATCGCAAATACTATCCAAAATACACAACCAAGAACCCAAAGGAAGTTTCCAACAAAACGCAAATACACCCCTTTAAGGGAGCCAATTGAGTCAATTTTTAAACAACTCCTGCAACATAACGTCATAAAACTTCCAGACCCAAAACAATATGATCCTAGACATTTTAAACCATCTTGGTGGGATGATAACACCTTTTGTGACTACCATCAAGCCAAAGGACATAACTTATCACAGTGTTGACAACTAAAGAACATCATACAAGACCTTGTGGAAAATGGCACCATTGAACTCAACGAACATCAACAACAATATTCAAATAGCAACCATAAAAATTTTACCGATCCTTTTCATGACCATGGAAAAGGAAAGGCCTCCAATTCGGGCAATAACACCAATAACAATTCAACCAATTACACCAACACCAAATATGACTATGGTCACAACACTATCATAAATCACATTCGAGTTGTCAATGAGTATGTCAACACCATTACCATTAAGAAACCTCTTGAATGTGTTGTTAACACTTGCCGAACCAAGGTAACCATTAAAGGTCCTCCTCCATAGCCAGAAAAACCACCAAAATCCCAATGCAGTTTGCTTGATCAATTGGGAAAGACTCTCTTGCATATCTCTATCTTAGAGCTATTATGTATCTCACCTAACCATCGGGCCATCCTCAACAAATCCTTGCAAGACACAATTGTCCCTACCAACCTTGACGTCAATCGTTTCTATGAGATGGTAGGATATTTAACCAATTCCCATCATGCCACCTTTTCCAAACAAGATTATTCGACTGAGAAGATGGACCATAACAACCCTTTACACCTTGAAGTTCTTGTTCATGAACCCAAAATCAAACGAATCCTGGTAGATGGTGGAGCAAGGTTAAAAATTTGTACCTTAAAATTGGTTAAGATGTTGAGTTTTTCAGAAGGATGTATAGACATAACTAAGAGCATTGTTATGAAAGCATATGACAATGAAGAATGATCATCTAAAGGAGTCACAACACTACCTATCAGAGTCAGTCTTGCAGTCATGGACACCACTTTCCAAGTCTTGGACCTTGACCTTCCATAAAACCTTCTCCTAGGCCGACCATGGATTCATGCCATGAAGGCTATCCCATCCACATATTACCAATGCCTTAAATTCCCATACAATGGCATTGAAATCACAATAGTTGGTGATCTTGATCCATTCCAATATTGCACCAATTTACGTGGAATACCACAAAAACAATTTCTTGTCAATCAAGAGGCTTCATCATCCACTCCATCACACTATATTGACCCCTTCTCTCTATCTAAAGCATCCACATCCAAATCTCCACCTTTTGATCCTAAGATTGAGGTCCAAGACAAATTCTATGGAGAATATCACATGAAGAGATCCCACTACATAAGAAAGATAACTACTCCTAAGTCATATGGAAGACTAACAACAGATAAAAGGCAACCCAAGGTCACTATTCACTTTCCTCCCTCAAACACCTTTACAAATTGGGGGAACTTAGTAAAGAAGCAATCAATGAAGAGGATGTGACCTCTTGGCTTTATAGGCAGGACGAGGAGGAAGCTCCTCCGCCCGCACAAATACCCACATAATAGTATGGAAAAGGCTTCAAAATAATGTAGGAAAAATTCTATGATGGACACAGTGGACTTGGATTAAATAAAATTGGGATCATCGAACCTTTGTTTGTATCCAAACAACCAAAAGGCCTAGGACTTGGGTTTAAACCGATTAAGATTTGCATTTCTAGTACTATGACGCCTTTTCAAGAGGAAGTAAATGCTTCTAAGGTTGTCAATACATATTCCTTACCTGACACCTCTCAACCACCCGACACACCTGACGATGATTACATAGAGACTAATTCTAATGAGTATGAATGGGACTCCCTTATCTCTAGTGAGTACAATATAGCCGAAATGCTTATCGATCTTGAATTGTCTGATACCATGATTTGTGGCCCTAATGACACATTCATATTTAACTTTTCCGCCTTAAACTTTGATACTTCTAATGATGGCATTCCCTTAGTTTATCCCCAACTCATTGATTGGGATCCACAAGGACCTCCCATCTTAGATACATATGAGAACGACGAAGCAATCATTGAGTTCATGGGATTGCATGAAGGAATCCCTAGTGGTGATCACAAGGATAGATTTACCATTGATTTAGATTACATGGCATACTTTGGGGAGTCCATCCACCCCTCTAGTCGCAAAAGTAAAAATAATAAGAAAAAAATGAAAAAAAATTAAAAAGATGAGTTTCTAGGTGAAAACTGAAAGACATCTTTAAACAATGAAAAAGTAAAAACAAAGGACATATTCGAGGGTGAAAACCTCTTCCAGGAACCCAAGGATGGAGGGTTGGAAATTCTCCCCATTACCCAAGAGAAGTCACCAATGCTAATTGAGAAATCCATGGAAATCAACATTGGCACAGATGACAATCCCAGAATAATCCACTTTGTCGCATCATTGACAGAATTAGAACAGCCATAATTCTAGGTTTTCTTTAAAGAGAGATAGATCAACTTCACATGGTCATACATCGACATGCCTAGATTAGATCCTGACTTCATATTATACCATTTTCCCTTACATCCAAATGCTAACCAGTTAGAAAAAACTAAGAAAGATGCATCCGCAAATTGCTTTACTAGTCAAAGTTCAATTGAAGAAACTATTGGACGTTGGCTTCATCAAATAAATTGAGTATGCATAGTGGATTTCCAACCTTGTTCCAGTGATGAAACCTACAAGTGGCATCCACATTTGTACAGACTTTCAATATTTAAGCAAGGCATGTTCTAAGGATGACTTTCCTTTACCAAACATTGACATAATCATGGACTTGACAGATAGATATGAGATTTTGTCCCTCATGGATGGCTTCTCGGGATATAATCATATCAGAATTGCACTTGAAGACCAACATAAGACAACTTTCACTTATCCATGGGGTACTTATTGCTGGAATGTCATGCCCTTTAAACTCAAAAATGTTGGAGCAACATATCAACAAGCTATAACAACAATCTTTCATGACATGATGCACACTCTAATGGAAGATTATGTAGATGACTTGCTAGCCAAATCATTAACCCGAGGCGACCACTTGAGAGTTTTAGACAAGATTTTCAAGAGATTGGAAGAATACAAAGTCAAATTAAATCCTAAAAAGTGTGTGTTTAGAGTCACATCAGGAAAGCTTTTGGGTTATATAGTTTCCATACGAGGCATTGAAGTAGACCTCGTGAAAGTCAAAGGAATAATGGACATGCATCCACCAACTAGTATAATTCAACTACAAACACTTCAAGGTTGACTCCAATCAATCGGATGATTCATAGCACAGTTGGCTGACAAGATTCATCCTTTCCAACACTAGCTCAGAAAGGGGGTACCGTTTATATGGACAAAAAATTATCAGGAAGCTTTTCAACAAATCAAGGATTATCTAATAACACCACGAATATTAATGCCACCCGTTGATGGATGAACTCTTATCCTATACATTTCAGAAACAACATCTGCATTGGGGGCATTACTTGCACAGAATGATGACAAAGGTCGTGAGCGAGCTATATACTATATCAGCCACACCTTGGTTGGGTATGAGCTAAATTACAGTCGAATAGAATGTGCTTGTCTTGTAGTCATCTTTGCTACTCAATGACTAAGACACTATATGTTGAACCACTAAAAAAAGTTGGCCACAAAAATATACCCATTGAAATATCTTCTCGGTCAAGTAGCATTGACAGGACGGTTGACTAAGTGGGTCATGATACTCAATGAATATGATATCCAGTATGTCAAAAGAAAAGCCATAAAAGGACAAGTTATTGCCGACCAACTTGCAGATGCACCAACTAAAGTAGATCACCCATTAGTCTCATATTTTCTAGATGAATTCGTTTTCACTTTAGATACAAGAATGACATGGAAACTGTACTTTGATGGATCTCACACAAACCACAGTTCTGGAGTAGGCATACTTTTTGTCACCCCTCAAGGTGATAAGTTATTCCCAAGTCATTCAGAATTGTCTTTCCATGTACAAACAAAATAGCATAATATGAAGCCCTTCTCATAGGACTTCAGATGGCAATCAAATGGAAGATCAATAATTTACAAGTATATGGTGATTCTCAACTAGTAATTAGACAAGTCAATGATGACTACGACACCAAGGACGAAAATCTCACACCCTACAAGTGGATGGTAGATAGCTTCAAACAGTATTTTGACATAATCCTCTTCCATCAGGTACCCCATATTTATAATAAAGCAACAGATGTTATGGCTACAATTGGATCTCTCTTGGACACCAAATAATGTGCCTCAATTTGAGTTTCTGGTAGAACAATTGTTGATCCCTACCTTTGACATCCCAGAATCTGAGATGGTTTGTGAACTTGTGGGTCCCAATTCCCCATGGTACCAAGACATATACGACTACCTCCACGACCACATTCTTTCCCTTGACCTTTCCACCAATCAACGTAAGACATTTATTTGTAAAGCCTCTAAGTACTCCATCATCGGTGACACCCTTCATAGACATGCCTTAGACAATACCCTGTTGTGATGTCTCAATACTAAAGAAGCAAAAATGACCTTGCATGAGGTACATGAGGGTATATGTGGAGCTCACTCTAGCATTCCAACCTTAGCTAGAAATATCATGAGACTTGATTACTACTAGCCTATAATGGAAGGAGATTCTTACCATTTTGTCAAGAAATATCAACAATGTCAAATCCATGGAGACTTGATACACACGCCAGCACAAGAAATTCGCCCAATAACATCACCATGGCCCTTTTCTAAATGGGGACTCGACCTCATAGGTAAGATTCGTCCCACATCTTCTAATGGCCATAAGTTCATTATTATCGTGACTGAGTACTTCACTAAATGGATCAAAGCTATTCCCATGACATATATTACCAACAAACAAATCTCTAAGTTCATCCTCAATTATATTATTTGTCGCTATGGTGTTCCTTAGTCCATCATTACTGATAATGGTCGTCCATTCAAAAACCAAGAAGTCTACCAACTTTGCAAGAAATTCCACATTCAACACCATTTCTCTACTCCATATTACCCACAAGGTAACAAACAAGCCAATGCATCTAATAAAATGATCCTTAGAATCCTTAAAACGACCATCAATGATGTTGGTTGTGACTGGCACCTCAAACTTAACCTCGCCTTATGGGCCTACCACACTAGCATTTGCACCCCTACTCGCACCACTCCATATTCACTAGTCTTCAATTCCAAAGCTATCTTGCCTATTGAGGTCGAACTTCCCTCCCTAAGGGCATCCATGAAAGGGCATATTGACGATGAAGAATATCGAGTCCCAAGGCTATATGAGCTAGAAATTTTAGATGAACAAAGATAGAAAGCATTGGATCATCTTCAAGCATATCAAAATTGTCTTCGTCATAGTTATAATAAGGTCTTGAATCGACATTTTGACATCGGTGACCTAGTCTTAATGGAAAATTCGAAGAATCAAGTAGAGCGGGAGAAGCTAGGAAAGTTTGAGTCGAATTGGTTGGGTCCCTATATTGTCACAATAGTCTTTGGATCAAGAGCATACCAACTTTCTACTCTTGAAGGGGAACCCTTGTCAGAACCAATCAATAGTCTGCATCTACAAAGATTCTACACTTAGCTTCTGAAAGTCTTGTTTTAATCACAAAAAAATGAAAAAAAAATTGTTGTCTATGAAAACCTAGCAAATAGGCATCTTGGTAACACCAAAAAAATAAAAAATAAATCAAGAAAATTGTAAAGAGAAATAATTCATCCAATAGTGAAAACCACTTCGGTGGCACTTTGGATAAGTACCATGGTGAAAACCTGGCAAACAGACATCATGTATAGTTTTCTTTGCTCTGTCGCCTACCATCATTCCAATCTGACTTTTTCATGTCATTTGTCTTCCCCATATCACCCATAATAAATGGTTGTCCTTTCCATAGCCTGGAACGATTGACATCATGTGTTTTTTTACCTCCCATAACGCCTATTTCATTTCACCCCTAATAAATTGGTCTTATACTCAACTAGGGGCAAATACTTGACCTATGTCATTGGATCTTACACTTACTATCAAGAGGTCATTTTCATCTAAAAAGACAAAAAAATCAGAAAACTATCAAAAGACAAAAATATCAAATATTCCAAAAATAGCCAAAAAAATCATAAAACCTCAAAAAGCCAAAAAAAATCAAATCATGTCAAAAACACAAAAACATCCAAATAACTTCCAAAAATATCAAAAACAAAGTCATGTCAGTCCAAGCTTAGTCAAACTGCGTTGCCTCTACGACTAAATGTGGCAAGGCCATCTGTCGATGTGCCCCCGAGGCATTAGGTCAATCTTCTTAGGTTTGTCAAATAAAATCATAACTCAGTCCTTTGTAAATAAAACAGATCCATGTCATTTCGAACTACGAGGTCTTTGTGCATTTTTACGTAGGCAAGGCCATCTGTCAATGAGCCCTCGAGGCAACCTAGGTCGGTCCTTTAGGGTTTGTCATGTCGGTCATAATAAAGAAGACATTGTCAACTCAGACACAAACAATCGTCGAAACATTAGACAAGTCACGTATCAACAAGACAGTATGTCAATAAAATCACCTAGTCAACTCAATCAATTGTCAAAATAGTCAAACAATCAAGCATCAAATCAGTCAATCTTATGTCTTATACAAGATGTGTCCTTTCTGAAGCTAGACATTGTCACTAGTCAAACTCAGTCATTTTCCTTATACAGGTGGTCACATGATCGAAACCAGACTAGACATCTTTCTGCATGTTTCTCTCTTGAAATTAGGCTCAATCAAACAATCAACTTGTCAATCACCTAGTTAATTAAACATCAAACAATCATATTTTGGCAAACACTCTGAATGGTTGTTGACCTTGTGGCTTATTTTGTGTTATCTTTTTTTGATATATCTTTGAGTTAGGTTATTAGCTTCCTCAAGGATGTCCCATGAAGGATTTAGAGGAGCGATGATGTCTCATGACTCTTTTCTTTGACTGTTGTTTGTGGATTGCCTTGGCAAAAAGATTGGGGCAACTTTGCCCTTTGTATGAGTCAGGACATTCCTTGTATGTGACTATCTACTTTGGCAAGCGAATGACTTTGCACACCTTGTTTTATGTCATACCACAATTTTTATTGTCCGTTTGTTTCATTTTTACCGCCCAATGATGATTAAATGCAAGGCCTATTATTTACTTGGCAAAATATGGAAGTCCTTTCTCCATACTAACTTCCATATCCTTCATGCTAACATTTCTTCTATCCTTCATCCTTTATTCTTCTCATCCATTTCAAGAGCACACTCGTGTTCTTTAAACCCACATGTCCTCTCGAGGGGGCATACCACAACCCTCCTCGTCATCCTTCCTCATCCTCTTTACACTAGGGCATATTTTTTACTGAATTTCTTTAACACAATGGGATAAATTGCATTGTATCAAAGAAGGGCAAAATGTAGACACTAAAAATTTTCCTAGGCCTACAACTTCTAAATTCTCCATCATTTCCTCTCTTATCTTTGACAATTAAATATTTTTTAATTATTTAATTATTTTCTAAAGTCGTAAGTTTTCTATTAATTAAATAATTTTAAATATTTAATTAATTCATTTTTATCTTTATTCCTCCTTGATTAATTAAATATTTTATTTATTTAATTATGTCACTAATTAAGTCCCCTTCTTTCTAAAATTAAATAATTTTTTGTTTATTTATTTAATTTTTATACCACTTTCCACTATAATTAAATACTTATTTTAATTATTTAATTATTCATTAGCCTCTTCTGTCATAAATTAAATAAATTTTATTTATTTAATTTGGTCCACTCTCTTGAATTTTGAATTAAATTATTATTTAATTCAAAATATTCCCTTTGTCACATTCTTCTATAATTAAATAATTATTTTAATTATTTAATTATTCATTGGCCACCTAGATTAAATAATTTTATTATTATGTAATCTCCTATCACCTCTTTGTTTGTGTCAATCTTATCTTCCACATCAAGTCCTTATTTATCCATGTCTCAATTAACCTCCACCCTTGATTAAACTATTTATAATTTAATCTTGACCGTCAATCCTTATAATTTCACCCTAACCGTAGTCCATAGTACATATTTTATTCTTGGCCATTAATCATTGACGTTCAATCTTAGCCCTTCATTCAAAATTGTCTTTCCTATAAAATACCTTGTCATCGTCATTTTCATCATCTAGAGTCTACACAAGCTTATGTGATTTTATGCTATCAACATCAAGTCAAGTGCATCCTTAGTCAATTGAGAATCTTAAATATTTTGCTTTATCATTTTCATTAGGCCTATTTGCATACTCGAAAATCTAAGGGCAATTATCATATTCAAGAAAAATGGAGAAGTGCAATGGAGGTGAATCAATGGTGGCATGAAGATTTGGTAATATTGCATTGTGTTTTATGTATTTATGCTTATTTGTGCTTCATTGTTTATTAATGGTTTGATCTATATGCTTTATTATCTAACCTTGCTATTTTAGCCCTGATTACAAAGGCTACAAGCTTATAGGTTCATTCATATTCAATAAGCCAAATATCCCATATGAGTTGCCAAAATTGTATATAGTTTACTTTACATGTCAAAATATGGTTTTATGTCTAGGTGTATAAAAGATACCCATAGGATAATTATTCTTTCTTTATAATTTATTAAAGCTAGCAAGTTAGAGAATTAGTAGTACCTGTGTGACCATTATAATAAATTTGCAAAGCTTTTTGAGTTTGATGTTATTTTGTTGACTTATGGAACTCTTGGAACTTAGAGTTACATTGGCTTGATTCACCCATGACAAATATCAAATGGTTGAGACTAATCTTAGATGAATCTTAGTTCCTTATGAATGCAAGGACTAAGGTAGCAAATGAATCCATTATTTTGAAAAACCAAAAGAGATGCCTCTTATTTTGGAACATATTATTTGTTCAATTGCCTAATGTATACCTACACAATAGCAACACAAGAATAGAGATTGCATGAGGATTGATTTTATAGCTCGTTTCCAATTGGTGTAGATGTTCTTTTGAATATTGCAAAGTTATGTAAAGTATCCCTAGGTAACATATTTGAAGAGGAGGAATAGGTTCCCATTGAAATTTCCTTTAAAACAAAGCATTTCTAATGCTAAAGTAAAGCTCTATAAGAAAATCCCATTGGTAAGCAAATAAATGAAAATCCAACTCATTGTAAAGACTTTCACATCAATCAAAGAAAATAAATTTATAGTCTCATTCAATGATGAGATGGAACCCATTAGGACACATGTATGCGCACCAAAGTTTGATGGAGAGACAAAGTAAGAGGATTAGAATAATTATGTGAACTCTCACCAAAATAAATAACTTTTATTTATTTTAAAAGGCAAAGGTGAAAATGTTATATAAAGTCTATATGGATAAATAAATATCTTGCATAGTATTATATAAAATATTTTTCTTAGCAATATAAAAAGATCAAAAGTCTTAGGGGTTAATGTATTGGTTAGGGCTTTAGTGTTAATGGATCTCATGGAAAATAAAATAAATTTACTCAATCACTATTGGAATGGGCAATTTCATACACATTAATTGGTCCACTTCAAACCAATGGTCATGACCAATACAAATATTATTGGCCCATTATGTATCCATTCATTTATATTTTGACATTGTTAGTTACTTAAATTTTGAATATGTTTTTAGATAGTAGGTCAAGTTGGTGGGCATTTAATTTCTCTCTCTTTTATGTATTGGCTTCTTCTTGTCTTCTATGTGTTGAATAAAAGAATAATCTCTATTCCAATCATTATTCATCAAAGCTCCATTCATTTTATGATACCAATTGGTGAGATACAAGGCTTAGACTACTAAAATATGAAAATCTAAAAATTGTATATAAATATGAAATTAAGTTGCCTTAATATGGAATTACCATATAGAGATTTAACTTCTTTATGATGTTAAAATCAACCACTTTAATATGCTTAATTCAACCACCCTAGATTAACTTAAAGAAATAGTAAAAGGAAGATAGCATCACCATGAGATACCAACAACACAAAAATGGAAGAAACTTCAAAAGATCATCTCACAACAAGATTTACCTAAATAAACCCTTTTGGACAAATAAATCCACCAAGAAGAGATAGCAAAACGTATTATCTTCAAGAATAGATATTGCATGCAATCCTTCATTTCTCCTCTTTAGTCTTCACTTCTTCAACACCTGCAAAAAAAAATTCAGTCTAGCTCATAATGTCTTATTTCTACCACCATTAACCCTATTTGTATAGTATTGTTGCACTCTAAATGGGTCAACCAAATTGGTTATCATATCTAAACACCTTGGATAAATCTAAGCATTTATGACATTATTGGTTCTAACTCCATTACTCACCAGTCTTACACATGGAAAAGTAATTTGTTCTTATGGACACCCGATTTGTCTTATCCTCCAAGTAAATTATCATCTTCATGTGGAATTGTTATAACCATCCAAAAAAACATCACATTTCCAAAACATCATGATGATTTAAGCATCCAAAAAAACGTTAACCTTCAATATTCTCTAATGATAAATGGTAACTTATTGTTGATAAAAAAATTAGTTATTGACCCCCAATAAAAATTAATTACCATACCAGTAAAAACCTAATGGTAAAAATAATTACTTATGATGTTGAATCCATCATTCCTTATGAATGGTTTACAAACAATATTAAGAGTAATTAAATACATAGGATTTACAAGGTTGATGTCGATCTTTATATAGTAAACTTTTTCCTTCAATATTTTGTATTCATAACTTAAATTTTTTGTGTGTATTTATAACTTTCAAGATAAATACTATATAAATTTATGAAGGAAGGAAAATATGAGACATGATAAAATAACACCTCCATAGAAGACATATCCCTATATGTGGCATAATGTTTTATAATAATATAAAGGATAGAGGGATTATATGTAATGAAAAAACCAAGGAGCAAGAGCTAAAAGGATTCATAGTGAAAGATATGGCAATAAAAATTACTCCAAGGGTGGATATCCAAAATATTATGTAAAGACCTTGATATGTGTGAGTTAATGGTATAAAAGTGAGGTAATATTTGTCCCCTATTAGAAAATTAGCCCCTAATTAAATGCAAAACAAGTTTAGGATGTAAACCCTAAAGCCAAAACAAGTTTGGGTAGGATGGGTTAAATATAGGGTATGAAGATAAGCACTGCCAACCCAAGAATAAGAATGTCTCAATGAATCATAAAGATAAAATGGAGGTCATATCTTACAATAAGATATAAAAATTAAAAATTGCCAAATCTAAGAACCCTAAAATTGAGGAGAAAACCTTAGGGGAAAACCAGGTCATGTAAGATTAGGTACTTGTTCAAAAAAATGTAAAGGAAAATAAGCTTTCCCTAATTTTAATCTTGGTTAATCATGTTGAATGCATACACCTCAACATAAATCAACCTAGATTAAATTATTATAATCAATAATTAATGATTAAATAATTGAATTTTAAGGTAGGAAATTACATTTTAAGGGTGATAGGATACTTATATCTATAACTAATGTGGATGGATAAACCTCATGTAATATATATTATAATGCTTTTGTGTGGAAAATAGATAATCTAGTTATGACCTTTGTCTTGGATTTTATAAAGAAAGAAATTTGCCTAGGTCAAATTTGGGGATTTGTGTCACTTTTGCAAGTGTAGATCTATCTTACGGCTTGTGGATCTATTCTTGTAAATCATACACATTTATTCTCCAATTCACCTTAAAATTTGCTTTATGTTGAATGCTAAGAATTGATGGCATTTAGAAATATTTGGGCAAGCTATCAAATAGGTAGGATCAAGTTCTTCTAATTCAATGTATTTGAAGTGTTTAGATTTATAACCATGGAAATGATCCTAGATAGCTATTTTTAGTCATGCAAGTGTGCTAGAATGATGATGCAAATTCAATTTTGCTTATTTATCTAAATTACAAGATTCTTATTGTGAATGTTTTTTAATTGCAAATGATTTTTTTCTTGACATTTGATGATAAATGTATGAAAATTGAATGTATTTTAAGTACCACTACATGGCAATATATCATGTGAAATATGTCGTAAGTTGACCCATGACATAATTAAAATGAAAGATAAATTTAGAATCATTTTTTGTCTAATGTAAAATTAATCTTGTGTCCATAAAATTGACTCAAAACAAAAAAAAAATAGTAAAATCGATATAAACAATAAATATCTAAACACTATGAACAATAATAAACATGATACATTTTAAATACATGAAAATACATATAAATATATAATAAAAAAGTGAAATCAAATATATAAATAAATTTAAATAAAGCTTTAAAAAAAAAACTTATTAGCATAAACATAATAAATTTTAAATACATAAAGATATGTACTTTATCTAAATCAAATAGAGATAAAGAAAAAAAAAAAAAAAAACCCAATAACTAAAATTAACATAAATATACAAAGATTAATATGTAAAACTAAGCCCATGAAACTATGATTAAGCCCACATAAAATTAAAGGGATAGGTAAAATCCATCATTGATTAATCCCACACTAAAGTAAAGGAATAAACAAAATCCATCATCGAACTCATTAAAAACTAAGTTGCATTGCTTTTTAATATGTGAATCGACCAAAATGAAATGGTGGGCTAGAGTTGAATTGATGCCCAAGTCCCCCATTCAATGTCTACTTACTTTATTATTGGAATATTAGGTTATCAACCCCCACCTTAGACTTATCAACCAAACCATCTGCACTCCATTCTTGTTGGAAAAGTCGCCTCACTGCCATGATTCACCACATGGAGTAAGAATTCCAAAGTAAACTTTCATATGACAACCATGCAAATGTATCCTCAGGGTCTTTTGGTGCTTGCATTTCTATGGCCCTCCATCAAGTTTACAAACCTATAGATGCATTTCATACATGGCCCTCCATGAGTTTACAAAGCTATAGGTCCATTTCATACATGGCCCTCCATCAACTTAATCAACCCATGAAAAGATTTCATACTAGGCCTCTCTAAAGTCAAGTTATACACAAGAATTTTATACATGACTTTTTGAGAAGTTGAAAAAAAAATAGACTTTAAAAATAATTATAGAATATATATACGAAAATGTTGTTTTCAAAGTTTTTTATAAAGAAAAAGATTTTTAAATATTGTTTTTTTTTTAATTTTCATAAGGGGGATAGAGACACCCTTCTACCAGTCATGATTTGTTGATTGAACGGGGCAATTGTGAAGATCCGATCTGTTGTCGTTAGATTTATTATTCTTGTTGCTTAAGTTTATCAATCTATTTAGAATTAATCTACACTTAAAACGTTAAAACCATTCTTAAATGTTGTTTTTAAAGTTTTTTAGAAAGAAGATAGAGACACCCTCCTACCAATCACAACTTGTTGATTAGACGAGGCAATTGTGAAAATCTGATCTAATCCGATCCACCATCGTTAAATTTATTATTCGTATTACTTAAGTTTATAATCTATTTAAAATTAATCTACATTTAAAACCGCGTTTATGATATTATTATTATATTTCACGTCGTTGCGTGATTCCATTGGCCTACTTTTCTATGAATAACATACTTTTTATATAAAATAATATAATAAAACCTTAATTAAGGCAATTGTGAAAATCTGATCTAATCCGATCCACCATCGTTAAATTTATTATTCGTATTACTTAAGTTTATAATCTATTTAAAATTAATCTACATTTAAAACCGCGTTTATGATATTATTATTATATTTCACGTCGTTGCGTGATTCCATTGGCCTACTTTTCTATGAATAACATACTTTTTATATAAAATAATATAATAAAACCTTAATTATTAAAAGAAAAAAAAAAATGAATGTGAAAGTTACAGAGTGATGTAGAAATTTGAGTGACAAGATTGAAGGTGGGTGAAGGCTCCCACATGCACATGCAAACACTATAATTACCCCGTGACGTCAGCATGTGCGGAATTGACAAGTACTATAAATCGTATTTAATAGGCGGGACGCGGGAAGAAGAATTTGTACGAAACCGCGTGCCATCCACAAAATAACGCTGAAGTGACACTTGTGCCGCGCCAAAAACAAATAAAGAATTAGAAAGAGATTTTTACAATAATTAAACGCTTCACTTTTTCGCTTTATTTAATAATCAGTTTGGATTCCGTCTGTCGAGATTTTACTTTTGTTTTTTCACATCGGGCCGCGACAACCCACGTGCTTCCTAAAGATTAATTCAAAATAACCTTTGACTCGCTCACCTTACATAGGACGGCAGTTAGTTAACGTAAACATAATTTGACTGTACGTTGACAGGTAAAGCGGTTAAATTATGAATAATTATAATAACACGGACTTAACTGTCTCTCTATTTGCCGACACAGAAGTAAATGCTTTTCCCGTTTTAACCGGGCTGCCCTTTTTTTCTTGCTAAAGGACAAAAAGTTACTGAAGATCTGACGAGCAGGAGGGCTTCCAAGGACGTGGGAAGACCGGGGTTATTTGGATTCCTGAAGAAGGTATTAATGGGAATGAACAAGTACAGTTTTTTACTGAAGTAAGAATATTTACATGTGAGGTAAAGTTCTTATGATTCGACTATGCATTTAAATTCCTTACGTTGAAACTAAGTTAGGTGGGGCCCAAGCAGGGTAATTAGTACCGGGAATTCTAGTTTAGTATTTTGGGTACGCGGGTTCTCAATCGGACGGCCGCGTATGAATCTAAAATTGGCGGGACACTGGAATACTGATAAAAGCATCGGGACAAAAATGGAACTGCTCAGCTATTTTGGCTCTGAAATAGTTTAAGGTTTTACCGGTATTGTGGGGTTTCTACAACAACCTCTAAGTCTTTTAATTAATTGTTTATTTTTTAAATTCTTAAATCAAATTATTTGTTATTGCTGTACAACCTTATGTTTTGGTTAAAGGTTTTGTTTGAATTGTAGGGTTTTTATAATGACTTTAAGTCTTTTAATTAATTGTTTATTTTCTAAGTCTTAAATCAAATTATTTATTATTGTTATTCAACCCTCTCTTTTGATTTAAGGTTTTGTTTTAAGGTTTTATTTGTGTAACTTAATTAATTGTTTATTTTCAAAGTCTTAAATCAAACTATTTTTTTTATTAGAGGTAAAGCAAGTTTTGAAGGGGTCCCGAAACCTTTTACAAAAAAAAAAAAGTTGTTTCAAAAGATTACCATACAGATCAACAAATAGCCAACACACAACAAAACGTCAACATAACAAATGCCAAAAAGGAGGAACAAGAACAAAAACTATAGATTCTTTAGAATATTGGCAACCTCCATGTCACTTTCAATTATCTTCTGATGCACATCCATAACTTCATAAATCTCTTTGATAGGAACCCCAGCTTGCAACTTAGTCTTGTTGCGGGTCCTAGCACCGAGGCCAAAAACACTTGCCTCTTTAATCAAAACATCATGTGAACCAGCAACATTCCCATCAACAGCCTTACCAATCGAAGTTTCCTCCATCACCTTCCTATTCCCAATAGCTTCCTTATCACCTAGAGTTTCCTCCATCCATTTCCTAGCCTTCTCATTGAGGATAGTAAGGCCCTTCACTTCATTCCTCATAACAATTTTTGTCACTTCAACAACCTTATCCAACTTCATGTTAACCCGTTCCATCTGCTCTTCCAAGGTCACAATCCTTTGTTCAAAAATTTGCTTTAGCTTAAGCATCTCCTCTGCAACAATCTTTAAAGCATTAAACAACTGGTCAACTTGAGCCTGTAGAGAGGACTCTGAAGTTTCCTCATCTTTACTCACAACCCCCTGAACCTTCGCATTGGTCATATTAAGCTCATGGAAAGCCCATTTAAACAATCTAAATAGGGAGATAGTACCCTCCTTTTCCAAACCCAAAATATTAGGCAGATCCTCTCGATTAAAATTAAACACATCCATGGCCTCTGCTTCACCCTCCTAGGAGATACTATTCATTTCTTGGCTATCAATTACCTCTTTCTCTTTAGCCCCGGTCACTGGCGTCTGTATTTTACGAAGAGAGCTTGCAATTTCGTCCACAATAGTCCTCCTTCTATTCTACTTCTCCTTCCCCTCTTCAGGGATATCCATTGTCTCCTACCCACCAACAACATTAGGAGGAGAAACAACAAACTCTTCATACATAGGGTTGCTATTCCACTTAGCCATTCTTTTTACTGCCATCCTTCAATCCCTTTTTTCTCTTAGACCCCAACACAAGGTGAATAGGAGTATTTTCCCCAGCAACATCTTTCATTTATTTCAAGAGGGTTGAAGGAGCACCTATCCCAAATTTATAGGGTTTGTCACCAACCACCCCCCCTCACTACAAGTTTCATACTCTATCAAAGCATAGGTAGGTTTACCTTTATTGCCACTCTTACCAGGAGTAGGGGGATGTAAGTAAACTTCCATAGAAGCCTCAAACTCAGGTTCATAATCCTCATCCTCTTCCAGCCTAGACTCCTCCAAATCCACTTTCTTCTTTTTCCCTTTAGGAATTTTCTTAGGTTCCTCCTCCAACACAGATTCATACTCCAAATCCAGTTTCTTTTGCTTTCCTTTAGGAGCCCTCTATGGCTACTTAGGAACCACATAAAACTTGGCATAATCAAATATTAGGAGAATTAAACCAACATGTAGCACATGATTTTTAGTATTTTGCTTGTGATCCTTAATTCCACTTTCCAAAGAAGCCAAAAGATAGAAAGGAAAAGAAATTTTCTTCTTGTGTCTAAAGTGATTCAAAAGGATAAAATGATAGCCATTAATGGCAGAGAACCAGCCTTCTAAGGTTATATACCTCATAAGTTCTTCAGGGACATATCCCCACAAAGCTTTGATGGAACTGCACAAGTAGCCGCTGCTTTTAGCACACTTAAGCTTCTTTTCTTCATCCCCTTTAAAGAAGATATGCAACACAACATTGGAATCCTTCTTGTCTCTATACACCTTTATGCCCTCAATAGATAGACCTGCGATGCTTGCAATGAGGTCTTCATTAATGTCAAATTTAGTTCCACCCAACTTCAGAACCTTATTATGCCAACCCTTGACAAATAACTTCTTCGCCTTTGGATCATTCCCATGGAGCCACTCAAAATACGACGTTATCCCACCCAGCTGCAACCTTTCCCACACTTTGGTTTTAGATTTCAAAGTGTCACAAGAAAATGGCTCAACCCTATTTCTATCTCCACCCATGATCACAGACTCAACAAAACCCAAGAGCTTGAGGACTTTGCAAAAAATTAGAAGAAGCCCTAAGAACAAAGGCAAGGAAATACCCACAATCTGTGTGAAAACGACAAGGTGGCAGAGAATAATTATTAGCTTTGAAGGTCGCCCCATACGAAGGATACTCAAATTATCAGAAGCTCAAGCACGATCCAACTCAAGTTTGCTCCAAAGGATAATCTACCACGTGAACAGGGACATATGAACACAATTCATAATGAAGTCGACGCCCACCTTAGCACTTTTGGTAATCATTATTAAGACAAGCAAGTGCCTCAATAGGAAGGGGATCATCCTCATCCCAAAACCTATAGCCGTTAACACCAATATTAGCAAAGACATCCACAAGACCATTGCCCTCCCTGAAGATATGAGAAATATAAAATTCATCAAATGAATTCAATATTTTAATCACATCCAAGATAAGGGGTTCAAAACTCCAAGAGGGAGGAGTAGATTTCTTCAAATTGTTAATAACATTTAATGAATCTCCCTCTAATCAAAACTTTCTAAAACCTTTAGAATGAGAAATCTTCAACCCATGATAGGCAACTGACGCTTCCACAAAAAAATCAAACTATTTGTTATTACTGTTCAATTGTATATGTTTTTTTTTTTTAAATATTTGTTATTGAATAGGTGATATTTTTCACAATGTGTCAACATTTGGATTCAATCAAGTATTTTTTTAGTCTATTTTATTTATGAGTAGTGGTTTACAAGAACCTATCTCTAATGAGTACGGGTAGTCCAATTAACACTTATTGCATCTAAGTGATGCCCACGAGAGTGAAACATTGGAACTTCCCAAGAGGTCACCCTCAATGGTACTACTCCAACTTGAATGTGCTTGACCATAGAATTTCTCACAAAAATAAAACATTTTTTTATTTAAAATGAAAATTGTTTATTTTTAATGAGCGTAGTTGAGGTTAGGTTTGATCTTAAACTATCATTATATTATTTAATGTATTTACAAGAATGCTTCTGGAAGAAACTATGTGTTGAATCGACATTTCATATTGCACTTAGCAATCCATCATCAGGAAGAGGAAGAGTTGATTGCTTAGTGCAATCTAAAACATTGATTCAAGAAAACACACATTGTTTTCTTCCAAAAGCTTTCTTGTAAATACAATATAGACTATGGAAAACTTATGCCAATTATTTAATGTAATTTAATTAATTAATAGTATATAGGATAAATCACACATACATAAATCATCTTATGATACATTAATTAAATAAGTGCAATAATAAAAAACCTTGAAATTAATGAGATGGGATTGTTCGTGTATAATATTTATATGGGGATTACATTTATAATATAAATACTCTTAAATAACATTTATAAGACTCTAACTTGTAAGGTTTTATCCTTATAAATAAAACAAGAGGTGATTTATAAATTTTATAAATAAATAATTAATGTATCTAGTCAAAAGATTTTACAATGAAAGGTCGTGACCTATTTACCAAACCCTTATATTATTGTAACTATTAGCAATCATAAAGTATTGTATACAATGAATACAAAGCATATGCATTAGTATGTGTTGGAGGTAAGAATGTACATTAAAGATTTATTAATGCATCGTATATGCATGTGAGGTATTATGGAAATAAGGAAAGGAAGAAGATATTGTGAAACCTAGGTCCTTGATACATTTATGTATACAAACGTTATTATAAGTTTCCTTAATAATGAATGATGCTTTTCTAGGGGTTTTTAAACTGCAATTGTTTTCCCCATGTACATATTTTAATTAAATTATTTTTCTATATGTAATAATTAATTACTTGTCGATCCTATTTTCTAATGAGGTTTGATTTCAGCTATTTAAATAACTTTATAGAATTTAAATAAATAATATTCAACTATAGTTTTATTGAAGATTTAGAGTGACAAATGTTGTTAATTGATTCATTAATGTGTTAGAAAATACAAACCTATTAGGCTATTATCTTAGGACTAATAAAACTAATGTTTGTTAGTCGAGTCCACTTTTATGCCTACAAAACTAAACCTTATGAATGGATTTGAACCTTTTCTAGATGGATCTAAACTACGTTAAAATTGATACCAATTTTTTTCTTTCCTAGATGTCTAGCATCTAAAAGACAGTAGTGTTAATAGACATTGTTGGGGATTTTATTGTAGGCTAGAATTATTCGCCTTTGGTCTAACACCTATAGAACAAATGATTGAAGATAATAGGCAATCGTGTCATATGCAGGTAGAGTGCCAATACAATGTTGATATGTCATATGGTAATTCTTTGGTGTCCAAAGACATATGCTAAATATCTCTTAATGATTTGTAGATCATCTTGATGAATTAGGGTTTATTCTTTCATAAAACCTTAACA
The DNA here is from genome assembly GCA_007115665.2 of Sequoiadendron giganteum. Taxonomy (NCBI): domain Eukaryota; kingdom Viridiplantae; phylum Streptophyta; class Pinopsida; order Cupressales; family Cupressaceae; genus Sequoiadendron; species Sequoiadendron giganteum. The sequence goes on from CM021106.1 coordinate 288,932,665, forward strand.
TACAATCTAAAATATTTTATAGTTTATCAACTCATAATAGCTAGTTGGAAATAGGTTGGCTTAGGCCAAATTTTAAATTTGATTTTAAAATATTAGGGTTCACATTCATACCCATGGATTTAACCTAGGTTGGATCCACACCTACAAAATGATCTAAGATAAGGAATGGATAACATGAATATTCATGGTGTATCCCGTGGGATGTGTAATGATCAAATTAGGTTAGGATTGTGTTATTTATCAAATTATACACAAATTTACATTATTTTGCATATTAGCCATTACATTAGAGACAAACACATTAAAGTGACTCCAAAATAAAAGCATGAAGAATACAAATTATAAAATAGGGATTCTCACCCTTATACTTTAACCCCACTTTGACTTGCATGTGAACTATAATGAAGATACGCATCAAGGTAAAATAAGCAGTCGACATGAAACTAAAAATTTAGATACCCATAAAAAGATGTAGATAATGCCATTAATTATATGTACTCTCCTCATGGTGAGTGGTCCATCTTAAAACATACAAGAACAAAATAAAAAAATTCCAATGACACAAGTGATGGTAGTTATGTTAGGCCAACTATAGGAGATATTATGGGAACAACCATTTTTGAAGAGTATAGAGCCTCTTACACAAAGATCAAAAGTGTATGGTGAGGTTAGATGGTTGTAAGTCAATATGGTTGTTTATTCAATCTTAATGTGGGTCCAAGATATAGCCACCCAAAAGGTAGAGACCCATGAAGAGTGTGAGGAGTGTGACAAGAGAGAGGTCCTCAAGGCAACCACCTCCCACTTGATATGTATTATACATGATATGTTGATTGTACTTGTTATTGGACACTTGATATATGGTATACATGGCATTGCTTATATTGGCTTGTGACTTGTATTGTTGTATGATTACATCATTAATAATGAGCAATACACTATTTTTTTAATAAATCAATAAGCATTGTGACTCATTATGGAACCATAATAATATGAACCAATAAATGCACTAAAAATAGTCTTATAATCATATACAATTGAATAACTAATTATAGAACATCTGTAGCATTTGTAGGCAATGATGAAAAATATGTATCTTTGAAGTTCACACATGTACGAATTGTAGATACCAATTGTTCCTTTCCTTTTTATTTCCACTTTATCAACTATATTTTAACATCTTTAGGTAAATTTCTAGTGCATATATGTCCTTTAATTTTCTTTAAATCTAAAGGCTCAAGAACACTATTCTCATATTGACCAATTTCTATTGCTTTATAACTAATTTTTTACATAACTTATATCTAAGACCATATAATACTATCAAATACTATAGAAAAAGTAGAATAATCATCATTGGAGATATCACCTCTTAGTTCACTATCACAAACATAAGTTGTTTTTCTTGAGCATTAACATTATTTTACTTTGGAGGGTTGTAGTTGATCATATATAGATGGATCCATATAAAGGAATGTTATAACATTTCATATCAAATTTTAAATCTCTTATATCAATAGGCATGTGTAATCTAGTATACCCCAATACTAATTCATTATTTTGGGAATATTGTTCTTTATTAAGTTCATGTTGCTCTTTCTTAGACATTTACTTATGTCAATTATTATATTTGCATAGTAATAAATTTAGGTTCATCAACCATCTAACAATGATTATATGGATGATAATGGCTAATATCTTATATTTCATATTGTCATATGGACATTTTACAACCATATACAATGTAGATGGCACAAACCTCATATCATGTATATCATAGATGCGCCAATGATATATCTTACAATAACCTTCTAGGAATCACACGAAAAGAGAATAAATAGTAAATGGTCTAGTTGTAATAAGAAGAATGCTAGCATTGAAACATTGTTTTGCGATATTATCAAACTATTTGATGATAACATCTAAATTTTATAATCGTGATATCCACATTTAACTTTTCCAAACAAGCCTCACTATAATATCCAAGCTAGATCCATTATTAACTAAGACACATTTTACTCTTATATCTTGATATTTTATCATAATATATAAAGCCATATGGTCATTAACAATAAAATTGTGAGGATAATCTATTATATCAAATGATATATCTATGTATATTTCATAGAAGCAACTTTTTATGGTGGATGTGAGAATTCAATTAGATATTTTTTAAATATTTTTATATGATATATTTATGTATAGGTGATGTACACAATAAATCCAAAAGAGTGATGTAGGAGCATAAAAATCTTACATGGAATTTTGCACCACCCTAGGATTTTTTTTGTGTTTTATTTTTTCTTGTATGCTAAATTTTGCATATCTATGTCACAAATATATCAAAAAGTACACTTTAGCTACATAACTAGATAGAAATTGGTTGTGCATTACCACTAAGGTATCCATTTATCTTTGTAGTACTACCATGGATTGAATAAGGTGGTATGAGCATACCCATATATGTTTGATTTGATGTTGTAATATATTGTATCAGTTATAGCTTGTCACACCCTTAAGATAGAGCTTATATACATTCTAAGTTACTAGATTTGAATTCACATAATGTCTAGTGTTGTCAATAATTATATTATTCTCTAGGAAGTCTTTGTTTGGAGCCACAATTAGTTCCAAATCCTAGTTCTTGGTGTACATTTGAACCTTCTACCAATGGTCATCTGCATATTACATGGCCATGCACATCAAGACCTACTTCATTTCCTTAGAAAAATAATCATATGTGAATCTAATTAAACTAGTTAGCATTCAATTTTTAGGGTCAATCATGTGGTGTATGAAAATTCATGTGCCAAACCCTTATCTTTAAGCATTTGCATCAAGGTAAGTGGTTCTTGGGTTAGTCCTACCATAGTGTATCACCATGGATATATAAAAATGGTAAAAAAATTAGTGAAGAGAGGAAAAAATAATAATTATTGATCATCAAGGAAGTGATCATCTAGGTGCAATCTATAAATAGTTTCCCAATAACCCTTGGATCAAGAGACAATGTATTTTAGAGAAAATTAGAAGCAACACATTCACTTTGCACAAGAGCTCTTGTAGTTGAAGTTTGAGGATATATCTATTTTATAAGCCTTTGCAGTAGATGTCTTAGTTGAAATTAAAATTATACATTTTGATTTAATTTCTTTTTGGGTAATTTTTTTCTTGTCCTATGTTGATTTTAGTTCTACTATGTGATTCTAAGTGAATTTTTAACTAGCCATATGGATTTATAGTCCTTCATTGGAACCTCCAAAAGTGATAGCATCAAAGTTATATCTTAAACTAAGTATTTTTAATTTGATCAATAACATCACATTCCTTGTGCACCTTAGTTGTAAATATAGGTTCAAGAAGAAGATTGGGATTAGTGAGTAGCCAAATTGGTTAATTAGATGTAACTTTACCTCTAGCCGTCCATTGACAAGTATGGCCTATTGTATGATAACTCTATGAACTAGGTGCCTTGTGGAATATAGGTGTAGGGCTAAGAGGAGGTGAATAAGGTGTAAACTAATAATAACCCTAAGTGAATTCTAGGAGTGCATGACAAATATATAAGCAATATGTACATAAGGTGAAGAGGATGGATGATGATCAAAATATGGAACATGAGAAGGCATGGACACATCTAAACTATCCCTAAGCAAATTCTAGGGATATAAAATTAAGCAATAAAGTCACGTATAAATTTCATAAACGAATGAAAAACCATACAAGATGAGTCAAACATGATAATTCTCTATCACTCAAAGTAAGTCCAAATTCATGCATCAATAATTTTTATCATCTCAGGACTCACAGTGAATAAGAAATTATGAATTAACATGTAGAGATGCGTCACTAGTACCATCAAAGTAATCAAGCAACAAATATACATTAAGAAAAATTACATCATCATATAATGCACATAAAGGCAATGAATTATAAATAATATCTACATGAGAGGATAATGAAATATCATCATGTGTAATGTATCATCATCATGAATACCCATAGAGTCAACATGATATGTAAAAGAAATATCATCATCATGCATACAGGAAGGTAAATCACATATGTCACTATCCATAGGCTCCTCATAACATTCATCATTAAGAGAATATAAAACTAATGACCTGAATGCATCTTGCACTATCATGACACATAAGAGAAGTTTTTTTGTGTTCATCTCAACATCATTAATAGCAAATAAAGGTGGAACATTGCCACATACCACATCATTTTTTGATGCATCACTCTAATATAGGGTTATTAAGCAATAATATCCATCATGTACAAGATGAATATAACCATTATGAAGCATGCGAATAAATTTAAAAGTTTTGAGTTACTTTAGCACCAACAAGTTTGACTTGTTTTAGTTCCACGCCCATAAAAAATACCCTAGGATAAGGAATGGATAACATGGAGAAGTAGGATTTGTCCCTTGGGATGTGTAATGATGGCTCAATCAAGTTAGGATTAGGTTATTTTTTATTCTTACACATAAAATTACTTCACTTTGAACACTATAGAAAATAAATTAGGGATAAACATGCTAAAGTAAGATACAAAATGAAAGAGAAAAGTGTAAAGTGTAAAGTATACATTTTTCACCATTAAAACAAGATAATTTAAATTTCTCCATAATTATATAAACTAATACATTTTAAAATTATTTTTATTGTAAAATTATATTTGTTAAGTGGTTGTTGGTCTATTAATGAGAATTTATGGTTCATAAGTAGCCTACTAGGGACCATTTATTGTTATGTGCAAATGTCTTACCACCATAAGAAATGACGTTAGGTTCAAACTGTAGCCCTAGGTGACTTTAATGGAATGGATACCCCTACTCTTGTTGATTGGTTTATGCACTTGATACCAATATACTTGCAAAAAAATTCTAGGGATGTTTATCCTCCAAACTAAAAAAATATGTTATGGACAATTAATTCAAATTATGTAACCATAAATTTAATATTTGATGTTTATTTAAAATATTTTAGATACAAGACACCTTTAATAATAGGTGGAAAATATTGTTAAATCTAGTTTAAACTTGTATGTGTGTATTCATCACAACTCATGAGATTAAATAGCCACAATTAGTGAATCCACAAACGAAGGAACAAATCCCCTCCATCAAGGTATTTGAATACACCACCATACATATGTTTAATAAATTAAAAAAAGATAATATATGTGTGATAGTGAAAATCATACACCCATATCCTTTTCCCTCATGTTTTAGGCCTACTTCAACTAGATTTTATTTCATGCAATAACAAGTCTATGAGTAGTATATTGTTTCATTAAACTTAGATCGTGACCTTATCCCAACTTATCTCCATCATCAATCATCCCCAAGAACTAATTATGATCCTTAAAACTCTCATGGGATACCCTAGATTAAATTTATGGGTTTGAAACTAACTATAGTAACTTCCACATGCATAGATCTAAACTTCAAAGTTTTAAAAATCACATCTCAAATTGAACCTTGCCACCCTTTTCAACTATATTGTCCCATATATTTTGGGTCCACTTTGATTGGATTATTCTTTATGTAATAATAAGTTTATAAGGGGCACACATTCTTGCATTAAATTTGGCTCAAGACTTATCCTTGCTTGTTTGCATTATTACTTATCCACAAGAATTGAATCTAATCCCTACATTTCCCATTTTCCACCTTGGTTCAAATTTGTTGGTGTAAATTTGACCTAGGCCACTTCCTTGTGCACATAAATCAACCTTGAACATTTAAATTAATTTTTTAAAATCGAACCTTTCCACATTTCGTAGCCAATCATTGTGAGGTGACCTATTGCGTGTTTGTGTTCTTTATTGTTGTATTAAGGATATTTTTATCCATTTCAAATCATGCCTATGCCCCCAAAAGAAAGTGAAATTTACATGAGAGCATCATCACAACATTATAAAACATATAATTGCATTTTTAGCTTGCATCATCATCCTATGTATTATGTTTGCTAGCCTATTATCTTCAACATTTGTTCCTTGTTGTTAAATCAACTCACCTAGGAGCTTGACCAAATAAGAACAAGTATTTTTTAGTAAGTTCTCAAATGATGTTTCTCAATAGAGTCGCACTTTAGACACAAGTACAACAACCCAAACACATCTATAATAATCATCATTTTTTTGCTATTTCACTTATGTAGGTAAGATCATTTTTGCACATTTAGTTCAATTTTAAAAGCACAATATTTAGTGAACTATAGGCATGGATTTAAACAAAAGCAAGAAATAACCAATTTATACAAGTGAAAGAAAATATTTATCCTAGAGAAGGCTACTTTTCTACAAATTGATGGATCAATTCCTAGCATCTTTAACAATACGTTCCTCCATCAAATTTTTAAGCCAAGTCTCACATTTAATTTATTTCAATCTAAACTCTTAAATTGCAAACTTTTATTAATCTTTTATACACTAAAAAATATATTGGTAGCATTTATTTTTCAAAAAAAATGATCATAGATTATTTATTATTATATCGTGATAACACAACACAAAATATTATATCATGGTTGTGTAATTATTAACTATAAACAATGTACATATATTTTAAAAAATTAAACTATAAAATAACTTGTAAATAAATAAAATAAAATAGTTCTTAAATAAATAAATAAATGATTTTAAAATAATTTTGAAGTAAAATAAAAGAATTCTTAAATAAATAAAATATTTTTTAAGTAAATAAAATAAAATAACTCACCTATCAAAAAACACTCACAAATTAAAAAAAAAAAGTAATTCTTAATTACTTCTATATTAAAAACTAGTATACATATATTAATTAATAATATATAAAAAAAAGTTGAAAGTTATCATTATCTAGGTGTCTATTGATTTGAGGAAAAATGTTTACATCTTCATTAACATTAATTTCAAAAGTCATATATGATTTCATTGTTTCTTTTCCAAATAAAATAATTATGTAAAAATCAATATTCAATGTTAAAAAATATAAAATTTAATGTTAAAAATATGAATTTCATTTTTTTATAATTAACATTTTTTCTTTACTTAACATTGTTCTTAAATTTTCAATATAAAATATTTTTTAAAACTTTTTTGAACCTTTATTAGAACCCTCTTAACCCTACATTATTGTTTTTAGAGTCTTAAGCATTTTAGGGATTTTCCAGGAGATATAGCTACAAATGTCAATTTCTTGGCACAATACTTTTAAAAATTATATTCTTTTGATTTGCAGCAAAATTATTTCACTTTTTACAAATTGGTTCCAAAATTTATCATGGGAAGATGTCTTTATAGAAAAAGCAAAATCATTTTTACATGACTTCCACCTCCCTGTCATTTTCAACGAAGCTTCAAAAAGTTTACAGAATATTCTTTTGTTGCTTTACTGTATAACGCTTTCAACGTAATAAATAATTTTAAAATAGTTTTAAAATAAATATAATAAAATAAAATATCTTTTTTACAAATAAATAATTTTATAAAGAAATAAAATAATTCAAAATTTTGATATTTTTAAAATAAATGAATTTAAGATATCTATTTATTTAATTTGTGGTTTTGATTTAAAAAGATATTTTTGTTAATTTGATATATTAGTGAAGTTGAATGAATTTAAATGAATCCACTAAAAATTAAATCTGGTTACCTACGAGACCCTACACTATAAGACTCCTATCCACATATCATATAACTAAAACAATTATATAAATTTAATATAAAATCTTCTAAAAAAAACTATTTTAAAAATTAGATTGAAAAAAAAAAAAAATTATTTGCATCTCTTAGGCTTGTCCATAATTTCCAAAGAGGGAAACATTCAATTAAGAGACGTTGTTTAAGGGCCATCCCAAATTTGAAAATAATGCAGGTAAATATGAGTTTTGAGGAGGGTGTTTGACTTCTAAAATTAGATGTGGAGGCGATTTGTAAGGCATTTTGGGACCAAATTTTTAGTTTTTAAGCCCGGACTTTTTAATTGTTTTTTATCAAAATATTTAATTTTTATTAACGATGAGATTGTGGTGGGAATTATTTATTGTCCTTGCTACTACATATAAGAAGAACACACACCATGAATGCTCATTTCATATATAAAGGTGTAACATAACTCCACAATTGTCATCTTTAATCTTCAAAGTGGGAGACTATTTACATGTTTTAAGGCTCAAATTTCAGCAATAGTAGTGGTGATAAGCAAGCAATCAAGTAGAGTTCAATGTAATATCAGAGAATATGAGGTCAAGTACAAACATTAGGATGTGCCTTTCAACATTGGTAAGTTTATATATTTTCTATAATTTTTTATAAATTAATTTGATATAAATCTTTAAAGTTATTATGAATGTTTTTAATAAAAAAATTATCATTTTTATTTTAGAATTATTTCTCATTAAATCTATTGATTAGTTTTTTTAGTATAATTTAATTGAGTGATTCAAATTTTGTTTCAAATAAATTGTAAAGTTTAGATGTGAGTAGTTTCTAGTTTTACAAGCATGTTTTTTACCTTCTATTTTGTTTAGATTAATATATGAGAGAGTGAGAAAAAAAATGAAATTTCTAATTATATCTTCCATTATTTATTTTGCTTCAGTTAATCACTTATATATTCTAGTTGTTTCTAAAATTTCTTTAAGAATGTCCATTGACTAGTTTTATTCTTAACTTTGTGAAGTTGTTCTCTAATTTAGAGTCACATATTTTTATATTTTGTTGTACATTAATATTCTTTCAAGTTAGATGTCTTTGTTAGGGTTTATTCATTATGTTTATTGGGTACTTAATTTATTTTTTTAAACTACATATTGCATGCTCTAATTCATCTAAATTACATATCTTAAAGATGCTTTGTTTCTAATATTTATCTATTGATTTTACAATTCTACATTCTTTTTAAATTAACTTGTAAGACATTGACATGTTCTATCTTCCACTCTATTTATGTTGCATATCTTTATATTTTTAATAATATTAGAATCAATTAATTTTTTTTTTTTAATTATATTTAAGAACATACTTTAAATATTTTTATTAAAAAATCTAATTGAAAAAAATAAATTATTTTAAATTTCTATTTTTTTAAAATTATTTCTCTTCCCTCTAACTCCAAATATTTGTGTAATTGTTATCTAGCGAAAAAGAGGAATTTAGTTTTCTTGCAGGAAAGAAAGAATATGAAATTAATTTTGAAGTGCATATCTATTAATTACTTTACATTCTTAATATATTTTTAAAATAAAATAAAATACATTTTGAGAAAAGGTCTTGTTTTGTTCGGCGATGATAATGGCTTAAGAACGCGTAAGATGGAAAACAAAGACCTTCTAGAGGAGGAAAAATTTATATACTGAATTCAACTGATCTAGAAATGATCATTATCGCGAAGTTGAAGCAACATACTTGAATTTAGCCTCTGTTAAAAGACAGATCTGTCATTTTTATCAGTAGCTGGATTTGAAAAAAATTGCAAACCTTCAATTTTTCTCTACTGTTTACAACGAAAAGGGCAGAGCACATGCCGTGGCGGCGGCCATGGCGGCTGGGTAGGGGGCTTCCTGGCGGGTTTTTCGGTTTTCTTGGGCAGTGCATATGAACCTCTGTAGCCGGGTCGGAATTGGAATTGATAGATATTGAGCTGTGAATGTACAGCTTCCACATTCGAGGCGTTTCTGCGCTAAAATAGAGACAAATACCTTAAGATGGGGCATAAATTATAATGTATGTAACCATTCATTAATTTTTTAGGGTTCTGCATACATCTACATACGGACAAATAAAGAGTATACAAATGGTCACTAAGTACTTTGGTCAAACTAGTAAAGTCAGACAACGGCGCCCCGGGATATGTGTTGTGGGACAAGCATAGAGATTCACATCACTGCTCCTAGTCAACACTTTGCAGGCATACCATTCGTGCATAAAGTTCAGGTTTAAAAAATTCAAAAAATTGTTCAAATATAAGAAAGAAATAAGGAATTGGACGCGGAAATTCACATGGGAAACTTAGGATTGGAGAAATACCCACAATTTTTTTTTAAAAGACATCAGTGGAAGGATTTTAATAAAAATATATTATGGGATGGTAGGGAAAATCTTCGAAAATTCATTGGATTGGAAAAATACCACCAATTTTTTTTGTGAAAACGTATGAGTTGAAGATTAGTAATTTCTTGTAAAAATAATTTGCTTTTTGGAAATTTTGGATGGTAAGGATAGGTAAAGAAAAAATTAGGTTATTTTTTTTTTTCAGGCATTGGAAACTTGTGATGCCCTCTAAAAATCGTAAAAAATATATTTGGTCGTTGGGAACTTGGGATTGGAAGATACCCAGAAAATTTTGTGAAAAAAACATATTTGGTCATTAGAAAATTGGATTGGAGGGTGGGTGTCTGACAGGTACAAGAAATCTAGCGGTGTCAATGCACCAAAGATTATGTGGGCTAGGGGGGGTGTGACTTTTCAGGACCGAGTGGGTGGACAAATAAGGCCACTTTTGGACTCTTTTAGATCTTTGTAGGGTACATGTTTATGTCACCTGTCGGTTCTGTGATTAGGACAGGGGGTTAGATCTCGATATGTGTGTATGAATAGTTACTTCCTGATGATGATTGTGCAGGGGAGGAAAGGTCCTATATTTAGGAGGCCTTGGATTGCAGAAGTGAGGAAGGGATTCGCAAAGTGGGAAATTGTCTGTTTTGCTCTTTGGCTGCTTTTAGTACCATTTTATTCATCTTTGGCCCTATTATAGCAGATTTTGCTTCCCAATTTGTCGAGTTTTTTGATGAATGCTGCTCCCCTAGAGGTGGCGGCATAGTAAGGAAGTAATGGATAGAATCGGCATGCAGGGCACTTTGCTAGATGGAAGAATGTATCCTCACTGGGTTTATCAAGGACAGGTGTGTTATACTCACAGTATCTGAATTTCCCCTCTTGCTTGTTTCTAATCCTTTTCTCTGTAATAATGCTGTTCAATTTTTTAGACTTATGTGGTTTCTTTAATCTGTATTAGTTGCTTTAGTTTTTGTTAGTTAAATGGCAATGCAGGCAAATGAGACTAGCTTCCAGCTTGAGTGTATGGCTTTTTGGTATTGCTAACAATCTTGGTGCTTGATCCTAAGTCAGGATGTGGTCTAGTGGTAAGTTAGAGTGCTGCATCAGGTCGACTCAGCTTTTATAGGGTACTTGGTCTTGGATTTGAGGATGATATGAGTACTCTATGAAGTCCTGCATACTCCATCTATAAAATGATAGGTGTTTATTTGTGTGAGGGATAGTGATCAAGATTCATACGAGTTAGTGTGTTATGGAGTATCTGTGTATGTGCCAAAGACACATATGTGTGATAGTGTTTTGTAGTATGTATGTTAGTCTCTTTCTCCGTCATAGGATTATTTTTTTGTGTCCTCTGTTTATTACTGAAGGGGTATGCTCCTAAAGACAAGTTGGGCGTTTGGTAGTATCCATCTCTTGTGGCTACTGTCTTAGATTGAAATGTTTACTAGATGAGTTTATCTGTTTTTTGTTCTAGGGAAAGCTTTCATTATGACTGGGCGGGAACAGAATGCTTGGGATTACAGCACAAGAAAACGAATGGAAGTTCAACACTAGTTTTGAGCCTGTCATATGCCTTGAACTGAATGTGGTACTATCCTAGTTCTCTAGAGGAGTTCGCTTGCTTCCTATGGGCTTTATGTAGTGGAGCTTATAAAATGATGCGTCTGTGTTTGACGGAGTTAAGTTCCACTTATGTATTCAGAGGACCTTTATCTACTAAAGAAAAGATTGGATGTTTGATAAAGGTCCATTTGCTGTGGCTAACGCCACACATAGGATTGCTTTCTAGAGCGCCTCGGGTATTTGTTTCATTGAGGTTATTTAGGTCAGGCTTTCATTGGGACTGATTGAGAAAGTGTATGCTTTAGGCTCGAGAAAATAACAAGAGGACAACTCAGTAGTTTTAGGTCTCTCATCTGTATAGTGATTATGGTTACCGTCATATTGCCGCTTCTTATTGGTTTTGTGAAGCGAGGATTGTTTAGGATGGGGTTTCACAGGGACTGGTTAGGAAATTGTATGTTTTGGATTACAGCAAATACACCATGATACTAATCTCGAAACAATTTTGGGGCTTTCGTAAATACAAGGCATGGAAAGTTAGTTGCTTCTTATATATCCTTGTGATTTAGGTTTCATTGCATTGTGGAATCTTCTTTGTAGGCAAAGCAAGTTTAATGACATTGGTCTCAAATCCCTTTGACGTTATCCATACTCATATGTCTATTGTATTTTCAGCGGGGCATGTGTATAGTATTCATGCGTTTATCATGTTTTTATACTTCCGGCGATCTCAGAGTCGCCCTTCAGATATCTGTTTTGCACAATAAGTCCAGGCAGAAGCATTCCCTTACTCTAGTTTATCTTATATTTCCATGGTTTGTGAGTTACTGTTCTGATATTTCAAGGTTGTTCTTACCTTATGTTTCAAGGCAGGTTGAAGTGGTGGTTTTTCATTGCAGTAGATCATCTTGGTGTTGAGTGTGTCAGAGGTTTGCCTTACTTGCCATGCTAATGAGTATATAGTTTCATGTTTCCATTTTAATGTGAACGACATTAATGGAGGACCCAATATATATTGCTGTGGTTTCTTCTTTGCTCATCTATACACCCGGAAGCTACCATTCCTCATGTAGATTATATGAGCAGAACAACAACCTAGAGCATGCTTTATATACTGATATATGGATTAGGATTTTAACCTGCTCGAAGAAAGATTATTAATAGCTTGCATACTTTTCCTTTGTAATAATAAAGCCATTCCAGCAAGAGTTTTGCTTTCACCCTGGCAAGGAACTCAGATCGATCTATTGATTGCACAACAGTTTGTACACAGTGATTATAGACATTCTATCCATATTTTCAAGCACATGCTTGCCTAACACATTTCATCTTCTTAGTTGGGGAATCTATTTTACCTTTTTGAATTTATGGACTTGGGTTGATACTGTTAGAAAATGCCTGATAGAAGGAAAGCTTTTTGTTGATCTTTGGAGCTTCTATTAGAATATAATATGAACAGGAAAATGTTCACAACTCTGAAATGCTGTTTTAGCCCTGGACTGTTTCAAAACAAGAGTGGAACTCCTATTTAATCTACCTGAAATACCCTAACTTTTGTTTATTTTAGAACTACTTTTGGTTTCCATGCTTTGAACGGTTCAGAGGTTTTTCCCACACCTTAAATTAAGATGCTTAACCTGATTATTTCAGAATTATGTCGACCATATGTGAACTTGACTGCAGGTACCTGTTCCTTATGCGGTTATTCTTGCTTTGCATTCAGGATTTCCTCCTCCATGTACTTCTAGAAGGTTTCTAGCACGCTTAGTTCGGGTTGGCTTTACATGGTTACAAACTCACGCACAACTTCTTGTCCCCAAATTTGGAGCTTGAGCCTTACTATCAAGCCAATGACCTATGTCAAAGTGTGTCTCCACTAGGTAATGTTTCTTTGGGAACAAGCTGTTATTAGGGGAACCCATTCATTTTTTGGCCGTGCAAACTTCTCTGATCCCCGTATGACTAACTGTAATTTTGACAACATTCTTGTTCCTTTTGGCATTCTGACTGTCAAGTTTCAAGATTATTGTGGTAAATTTTGATTGCAGAAACCTTTTCCTTTTAAGCGGATTGAGCCTTACCTTCAAGTCTATGTCCAAAGAAAAATATATCTCAGCTAGGCAAGGTCCTTCAGAAACAAGTTGTAGGTTTTGTTGTTAGGGAAAGTCCTATTGTTTTAAACCCCACTGACGCCCCTATGACTAAATGGAGTTTTGATTACATTCTTGTTCCCCTTGGCATTCCATCACTCGTTATTATGGAAGCATATTGTTTTTTCCAAGTTACATGTCTATTTCTGAAATGAATAAAATATGGAAGTTCTTCAGCCTTGCTCTTATTTAAATAATTGTGTCCTTGATATTGCAAACAAAATGTGAATTTACTCTCTGGGACAATAGGGACAGAGGTGATTGAAATGTCAAACAAGATTAGAATGTTCCATGCTTTCCTAAATTTCGATCTGTGCATTTGTTGATATTTCTTTCATTGTCAAGAGTATGCAACTTGATAATTTTTCTACTTCACGAGTGAATACCTCCAACACGGACGGAGACAGCATTGCTTCCCAAAGGAAACATTCGTTGTGCTCAATGGGATTTTCCTTATTGATCCATTTAATCTTTCTCATGGGCACGCTATATAGTGTAGTTATATTGAGCGAATAAAGCTTGCATATGTTGTGCCTACAATTCACGGCGAATAAAAATGACTGTCATACTATGATTGCATTTGTTATTTGATATCATCCTCAGATCTGCATTTTGACTATGAAATTGTAAACATTCCTAGTAATGTTCAGTCACTGGAGTTTAGTTTGCACATTTCTCTGTCTAATTGCTGACCACCGTGGTTGTAATACTCAAAAATGCATTTTGGTTGGACGTTAAATATAAGTATCTTTGTATCATTGTATACATATGCAGTATGCTATTAATTCTTTTTGCACGCCAAAGCATGTGATCGAGTCAGTTGTATTACATAGAATGTGCTATTGAGGTATCTTTTCTGCTGAAGACACTGCAAGGATGCCCTGCTTAGTTTATTTAGATTATGATTTGTGCTAGTCTGTTTAAAGGCATCTAGCTTAATTTTAATGTAGCAAGTCTTTTGGTTTTTTCCCTCATGCATGTTATTGAAATCAAAAACCATGTCTCTGTCTTGATTGAATTGCAAGGTGTATATAAATGTGTAATACATAAATAGGTTTATCATTATTTGCTGGCAAATGTTGCACTCGATAGTAATAGATATTTAGACTTGGTGAGAATAGGACTGATGCACCTAATATTTCACCTATTCCAAGTGAAAAGGAGGCACTAGGAACAAGTACAAGGAGAGATATAACTTAATTCTGAGATTTCTTAGCTTGTTAACCCTTGGCAGACTTATGAATATGATATTAAATATTTCCCAATATTTCATTTTGTTTTACAAATACTCAAACTTTTGATGTGCAGAGTCCTGACGAATTGAAGCATCTTCTGATTTACACAACCCTGGAGTTGGAATCTACCCGATTAAATGCAAAGGATGAAATCAAACGACATGAAGAGACAGCAAGGCAACTAATGCAACTACTCCATGTAACTTGCAAAGAAAGAGATGAGGCAAGGGAGCAGTGTCAGAAATTGCAAGAAAAGCTAATTCAGAAAGGTCTAACCGATCTCCACTCTGGTCTTTCAAATGTGTCACCTGACAGTCCTGCTGGAAGATCACTCAGAGGTGACTCCACTATCACAGAATGTGATAGTATTTCTGGCACATACAAGCATCATTCTTTTGTGTCATCACCTGGGCAATCAATGTTTGATGCTGTCTCCTCCATACAGGAGCCTTCTAAACTAAACCTTGCAGACTCTAGTACCATGGACTTGTTGCAACAACCATTATTTGAATTCTGCGAAGAATACCAGCAATCTTCATATCCTGCACAAAGTCTGCAACAAATGCAGTTGCCATTAGGGTGCAACACAGGCAGACCTGGGAATTATAAGACTCAAAACCAGCTAGGACTGTGCCAGAAAAATATGGGAAGCTCTTCCAATATATCTGAACTTCACCGCTCTTCTTTTGTGCCAAATGACGTGCGGACTATGGAGTCACAATCTCTAGTAAATGTTAGTTCATCAGTTGCAGAGCGCAACATGCATGTTGAGCATCAACCTTCAATTCAATCTGGTTTAACTGTAAATGCATCTAATTATGGCTGTGATGTGCAATGTCAGCAGCAAGATATTTTAAACATGCAACAACAAATCAACGAACAAAACAAGACTAACCATCACCAGCAGGAAATCAACCACTGTTCCCCTTCAGAAGGAGAAACTCAGGGTCCAATCATGCAAATGAGACCCTCTGAACATCTACAATCAGAGGAGCTAATAATTTCTGACAAGGGATTGCAGTCTAAGGATGGAAAACTGTGCTCCCAATTCAGTGCAGAGAATGAGTCGTTGTGGCAAGCTGCTGGATCAATGAATTTTCCAGAGAAAATGAATGCCTTGCCTCATGAACCTTATGTGGGTGAGTGCGGGATGATAAAGAGCAGTCCACCTCCTTCAGCTGCCTGCTTATCCCCAGTTGTAAATCACAGGATTTCTACTATGCCAGTCAATATGCCATCTTCACAAACTATTGCTGGAGCTTCCTCAAATGTGATGCAGTTGCAGAAGCATGGAGATTTGATCGCGAATTCAGTACATGCTCATTTACCTGAACCACCCGAAGCTGATCCTCAAGTAATAATGAAATCTCTACCAGAGAAAGGCAAGCTGCTGGAAGCTGTAATGAAAGCCGGGCCTTTGCTGCAGACCCTTTTACTTGCAGGGCCTCTTCCACAGTGGCGACATCCTCCACCACCATTGGACTCGTTTGATATTCCTTTGGTCTCTATGCCAACTTCCAACCTAATAAACCCTCTTCTGAAGCCAACCCAACTAAATGCACCTGTACGGAATGGAAAACAATTAGTCCCAAGTTCTAGGCCTGTCTTCTGTTCTCTGTATCAGAATGACGCTTCTCAAATCCCTGCTAATGCTCCACTGCATTCAGCAGCTTCAACTAGTTCATCTTCCAAGAAGAGAACTCTGCCTAGTTCCTCAGTCAATGGCCATTTTGTGCATGACCCAAGGTCTTCTCTTAAATATGCCAAATTGCAATAACTTAGTAAATGACTTTACCATATGCTACTAAACTGACAGTTCCAAAGCCTCAAAAGCTCTTTCTTAGAATTGTCATCTTCCATTCTTCTGTCTTGCAGGAAATGGCAGGGACATTGTGGAGGTTGAGATCCAATACTGGTTTCCTGTAGCTTTTATACTTTAGTACTGTTTTTGTAAACTTTTTGTAGTTCATGAGGCAAGAAGATGAAAGGAAAAAGCCTTACTAAACTAAATAGTGGCCAGTTGTACAGGATTGCAAAAGGATTAGATTCATTAACTAATGCCCACCAGGGTTGGTGATGGTCCAGCCTTTGAGTGGTGTTAATAGTTTGTATAAGATATGACTATGTAAATTTGGTAGAACTTTTTAACCAGCTATAATCTTATTACCAGAAATCTTCGAATTCTGATTTTCACCACCGTTCTTTATCCAGAGTTTTTGTCATTAAACTACTTCACTGCACATTTGCTATCCAATACAATGTGATGCCTATAAAGGTGCAACAAATAAGACGTTCAGAGGATTTGCACACAAAATTATACGAAAATATTTTAACTTTTTGAAATATAGAAATGGCAAAATCGAAGATGAACAAAGTTTCAACGCTCTTGTGGCTGTGATGTTCTTTTTGCTGTGACCCTCAAAGAAGCATCCATCTAATTGGAAACTGTAATATGTGCATGTTCATTTCTATGTCTGGAATGTTGATGAGAATGAAGTGAAATGCGGATGTTGTAATCAAGTATATTTTTAGAACAGAAAAACTTCTGATACAAATATTTTTGAAATCAATGATTTGTGTCAGACTTTTTAACCCATAGTCAGGATGAACAGTGTTTGATGATGGGCTATGAAGTGTGACCTGAAACGTTAACTCCTAAATTCTGTATATGCTGATTTCCGCTAGAGCTATTTTGTTTACAGCAATTTGACGGTATAAGTTTAAAATCTAAAAGCCACAATTTTCTGTTTGTTCATGTATGTGCCTCTGAATTTGTGCAGTAAGCTGCTAGAACAGTTTCTAATAAGCATTGCTGGTGTTTCTCAATGTGTATACAAGTAAATCTTTGGATCCTCAAATTCTGACGGTGGAAGTCAAATCTGGATTGGAAGTGGTTGCTGTCAACCAAAATACCATTTGGTTAATTTATAAAGAAGAGTATAACTGCTGCAAGAATTGAATGTCTAAACATGATCTATAGGCCAAGGAAATTAAAACTGCGCCATCCACCATCCCCGTCAAATGTAATGTCCAGTTTGGGTCAAGGGCGACAGCTTTAGGCAGATTATGAAGTTGACTACACTGCCCACTAGTTTTTCTTTCTTCATTGGTGAAGTATCAATGCAGATTGACAAGCCCTCTGTACCAATAGTGGGATTATTGGATCAGAATACTGAGGCACAAATGCACCATATGCAATGGCATAGATTTACTCCAAACATAGGGAATGAATTTGGATAGTGATATGGTGTATTTTTAGCTCAGCTTGTCAATCTCACAAATATCAAGGAGACATCTATAGCTTCATTACATCTCACATGCCTTACAATTGACATTAGCGGTCCACTATTGTTTCCCAGCATGACAGGCAACTCCAGAACATGTCGAATCATCTATAACCAAACGTGAACAAGAGGCAGTTCTCTACCATTCCTAGATTTTTACCTCTCTTTTTCAGAAGATACGATTACTGTAGAATGTGTTGCTATTAAATAGCTTGCAAATCAATGGGCTTGATTACAATCAGAAGCTACAAAGTTCATATGGTTTGACACCAAGAATATTTGAAGTGGAGGGACTTATGATCTCATTGGAGCTGAGATATTTTTATTTTGAGAAATGTAATTATATGCAATTATAGTCCCAGGTTGGATTGTAATAATGTGAATGTGATAAAAAAATATGTATTACATGTCAAATTATTAATATTTAATAATAATAAGTATAATAGTAATAATATTATTCAACAACAAACATAATATTAATGATGTTTCATTCAATTAAAATATAATAGTAAAAACAATTGGTAAGTGAAACTAAAAATTAAAAATAGTAATGAAAACAATTAATAAGTAGAACATAGTATTTTGAAATTACTGTTTGATCAGTTTTTCATCTATGTTTTGCAATTGTTAATAAATGTTGATATTTTTTGTTATTATAAAAAAAATTATAAGATAATATATAATAATATGTATATTTTAAATTAGCATAGATATCTTAAATACATCTTATCTATTCTATGTAACAAATTCAATAATTATTTACTGTTGTTTAATTTTTCTGTTTCTACTCTCTGAACTGGTGTTTGGGGCTTGGATGCCCATGAATTGTTTAATGTTTAATTTTGTTATGTTTTAATTTTATTTTTTCTGAATTCTTGGGTCAGGACCCTTTCCCTACATTTTTAATCAAAAACAAATTCAATAAAAGCTCTCAAGATGTATTTAAGATATCTATACTAATTCATATGCTGTAAGTCATATCCACCAACAATTTCGATCGTAATCATTTTCTATGACTATTCTCTCATATATTCTTGTAATAATCACAACGCAAAGAAACCACCATAAAACACACAAACTGCCACTAAAATACTAACTCATCAATGTGTGAGTTACCATCCAAAAGTGCTTTCAGATTGGCAAAACTTTTGGTGCATTGAATGTCCTAGTGTACAATTATTATTTTTCAATACAAGCACTGCATCAAATTATTAAGTTTCCTTTGAATCAAACTCATCTACAAAGAAAGTTATCATCTAGATTCCTGACTAACAACTGAAAGCTGTTTCCCCACTCCCACAAAAGGATGAAATATACCTTCAATTTCATAAAAGTCAGTCAGGCGGTCCCCTGCATAGGAATGTGGACCGACTTTGATCAAATCTTGTAACAATACCACTTTCAGGTTTCCCCAGGGAATTTGGGATGAAATGTTAAAAGAGGTTCTGATAGACTCATGAATATCTGTGAATATAAGAATGACCCAAAGATGAAGACCCTAGTATACTTTAGTGCATTCAAACATTGAATGGCCATTGCCGTGCATTTTCAATTCCTAAAAGACAATCAAGTTATTTATTGTGCATGTGACTGATCTTATGTAGACCCCAATGGCCTAACAATGCTTGACGTAATTAGACATCTTATGGTATTTTAGCTGGGTGGGTTTCATGTCTTTTCAAATGGCTATTCATGCAGTCCAAAATTCTATTAAAGTAGAAACAATCCCATCCACTCCAGCAACTTTCTCAAAGCAGGTTCATTGGGCTGAATTGACTGATGGGTACAATAGAATCAAATCAAATCCTCACAGGGCGAGAGCTCCTAACAGTGTTGTAGGAGTCTTAAGTCATAAATTATATAGATCCAACTACCTTAAAAAAACATTCTCAGACATTAATATCCTGCTCAGTTCACTTATATGCAATAAGTGAAGTCATAAGCCTTTGCAATGATTTTTACCACATACCTTAATTATATAGGTCCTAACTACCCCACAAAAATCATTCTCAACATAACTATACTGTCTATAATTTTCTTTGAAAATGGAGATTAGGTCGTCCTGTTGTGACCTCCCCACTAATACAAAACCATACTGCTCTGCCCAGATCACTCATTTGATGCAAGTCGTGAAGTTTTCTAATGTTATTTGCCATGGCATTATTTTATTTTAGCTTATTGACTAGAGTCTACATATGGAGGATGAGGATAGCTATCAATCTCATTCATTCCTCTGTTATTGCAGAAAATAGTCTGAGTCTCAATCTAGTATCTACGACTAGACTGCAGGTTGGCAATGCCAAAACTGATTAAAGCTATTGGAGCACCAGTTTGGCGAATAAACATTACTGAAATGTTTTAGCTGCACCTAAGAAATGTCCCAGACCTGTTTCATTGGATCCATTAGTTTAAGATAGAAAATCCCAAAATCTACAATATAGTATTTTTTTCAGATCCCATCATCAGTCCTTGGATGTTACTAATGCAATTAAGTGAGGCCATCTTTTTCAAGTCTCCATCCCTACTCAGAGTAAAACAAGTATAATTGATTATTTAAGTTTAAAATTGTAAATTTGGGTAAATCTTAATGATTGCATAGATTTAAAAATTTATTATGACTAGTACAGATATCTTAAATACATTTATCTTAAAAAAATGTCAAAGCTATCAATCTAGAGGTATTTTAAAAATATTATAATTATTATTAAATATTACAGTTTAACATAAAAGCTAGCAAAATATTTATACATTAAGTCATGTCTTTTGATCCCTCAATTAATTGAGGCCATCTTTTTCTAAGTCTCCTTCCCTACGTGAGTTGAGCAAGTATAATTGATTATTTAAGTTTAAAATTGAAAATTTGGGTAATCTTAATGATTGCATAGGTTTAAAAATCTATTATAACTAGTGTAGATATCTTAAATACATTTATCTTAAAAAAATGTCAAAGCTATCAATCTAGAGGTATTTTAAAAATATTATATTTATTATTAAATATTACAGTTTAACATAAAAGCTAGCAAAATATTTATACATTAAGTCATGTCTTTTTGATGTGTCAATGTGGCATAACATGATTTTTATGTGACTTATTGTTAAAAATACAATTAATTAATTATTAGTAGTGGAAGTCACCAATCACAGCCTCAAAGTCATAACTAACAATCTAAAAGTAAACATTGGGTATTGGATCCTTTCGACTTGTAGAGGAACAATTTGCATACTTAGTATATTTCCTTGCAAGTTTTACTCACTTTAGCCATGTCTCAAGATATGTTGATTTAGTACTCAATTTAAATTATTAATGCAAAATCCTTAAAAAACACCCATCCATTCACCTACCATAACTCACATTCATCAGCTCATTCCATCAATCATCCATATACACTACCAAGACATGACTACCATTGCAGGACTTTCCCTTCGACAAGATTGCTAATGCAACTGTGTTTGTCTAATTTCAATTTGCTTCATACACATTCCAAGCCAACTAGATTTAAAAGTTCGATTGTTGTCTATTGATTTGTGCACAAAGTTATTTGAATTAGGTTATAGGGCATCATATTTAAAGGCATGCTCTAGGCCATTCATAATAACAAGGATTATTGAGAAGTATCATTAGATCATCACTTTGTACATAAGGAAAGCATTGTACAATAATTGAAATCTTGTATAATATTTCTAAAGGATGGATTCTACATTAATAATCTTCTTCATTGTGAAAAACAACATGAGGCTTGACTAATGTGCAAGGAAGTTTCCAACTTCAGCCCTTGCATAGCAAGCCCCCAAACATATTACTCAACACCACTATGTCAAAGATCAAATATTAGGTGAACGTAAGCATGTTTTATAGGTCTACAAGTGTTATAAGCATGACCATATAAAAGTGACACAATCATAGAAGTTGGTCAAGATCATAGGTAAAATCCCATCCAAAACTTAGAGTAGTAGGATTAGTTTATCACAACCATATGTGCTCATTCGTAGCCTCTAGTTTGATTCACAACCAACCTTTGTTAGCATACTAGTTAACTCGCTTCAATGAAATAGATACACAATCTTCACCCCCTCTTGCCAATTATGCTTTTACATGTCATGTTATGCAATTCAACTCTTTTTTTATTTAATTTAGGCCTAATTTATATTAATTAGAGTATCACTTGTCTGGTCTTGATTAATACTTGTATGAAACCCTGAGAATTTTCTTAAGGTCTCATTTTCTTCCTTAACTTTTGTGAACTTGACCCATCTTACAATCCTAGGATTTTATCCTTTTGTTTGTTGATATTTAATATAATCTTTCATATTGCATTAATCTTTATTTCATATATGAGATAATCAAATTTACTTGTTGATTAGACCTTCCTTTCACCCATTTTTTGTCTTTAAGCTAGTGTTCAATGTTTCACTCATATAAATCACTGATTATTTTAGGTTTTGGAGGTTCTCATTATTTTTTGGATATAACCCCTTCTCTAAAGTCATTATTTGACCCACAAACACTCTCTTAAGTTACCTATTTTTTTGAAAGGTTATATCTTAACCAATTTTGCCTTCATCTCTATCATACACTCATTATAGCTTTAAAATAAAGGTGGAAGCATAAAGACATGTCACACTTTTTTGACTTAAGTGGAACACTCAAATCAACATATTTTACCAAATATGTACTTCATATCACTTATAGAATGTAAATCATTTAAGAATTTTGCCCATTATTGAGTCTAACAACATGACTAGATATCTATATATGGGCTGCTATGAATAGATCAAAATGCCCTTATGTACATATATATATTCTATGAGTACTTTCTGTGCATACAAAAACCATAAGCAAGACACACTTACTCAAATTCCAAGTCTTCATGGTTGGATGATCCAATGTAAAAGACCACTCCACATTGGATTTCATAGAGTTCTTGCAACCGTCTTTAAAAAACTATTCCCCCATCTCGCATTGTTCCAGCTTTCTCGCTCATCTACGTCTCCTACTTGTACAATGAAGGGAACCGGTGATCTCACTAAAAGTCTCACTTCCTTTCTACATTCTCCTACCTCAAGCAAGACTGCCATGAACATGAAAGCCACATCTGTAATCACACGGTAGTGGTGTGAAGTTTTCACAAACTAATCTCCCAACACCATTTTGATGGCATGTAGAACAACTATTGCCCTCATTTTAAATGTTCTCTGTAACTTTTGGTCTGTGATGGCACCCACAAAGGCCATCTGTCGTCACTTAGCCTTCAAGTTGAAAGTCACCTCCATTGTGCCATATGTCTGTGGTACCAGTTGTGTTATGTTGAAGCCATATGTAGCATAGTGGCATTACTTCTCATGAATGTCGCACATGCCACTTGAGATTTTTTCCAGTGTCCTCCATCACATCTGAATTAGCAACCCATTTCATTAATTAAATCTCCTGATTATCTCACATGTCTATAGTACTCTGTTCTGATAAGCTCCAAATAAGATCATTGTCATGCATGTTAATCGCCCAGTTTGCCATCTTTCTCCACCAACACATTACCCTCTCTATGAACGTGCGTAATAATAAAATTTCCAAATTTCCAAAATCTCATAAATGGGGGAAATAAACTCGATAAATTTCCAGTTAACTATGCTTCGACACCGAATGGCATTTATCACAATAAGTGAGTTCCCTTCTAAGTGAATCCTTCGAAAACCCTGTTTTCAACATAATTGAAGTCCAAGAAAAGCTGCTTGAAATTCAACTTCATTGTTGGTTCGTTTGAGAGTTTCCAAGTGCTCATAGTCTTGATTTCGGATTTCTTTGTGAGGCCCCATCAAAGTTGACTTCGATTCAGTCAACACTTGGGGGAAACCATCTAGTTTTTGCAAGAGGGGTTAGAGTCAAATCAACCCAAGAGACCTCATGAACGGGGGAGTTAGCATAAATTTTTAAGTATATATCCAAATTAGTATTATTTTTGTTGAAACAAGGACATCAATAAGAGTGTTATTATATTTTTAGAAAATAAATCCTTCCTTTTTTAAAAATCAGGTGTGTTGAACATAAATCCTTCCTTTTGCAAAAGACATCTAGTGGAGATAACAAAAAGAGAGAAGGAGAATTTTGGTCCAAAAAGCAAGGGAAAGAGGTTGACTGAGGAGGGCAAAGAAGGAAAAATTTGTTTCAAAGAATCTTATAGATTTCTACACTCTCTGTCTTGGTCGATTGCCTACAGCAAACAAAGGCAAGATCGACCTCTAATACAATGTTTCCATTGTTTATCGTTTCTTTTCTTACTCCATCGAATTCCTCTAATTTTTTATTGGTAATCTTGATTTTGAAGAAAAACCATTTCTTTCTATCATCTCTACATATGGGTTTTTGGTAAATGCATGATGTTGAGCTTGCCATTTTGGCATCGACCCCTCCCTTTGGTTGAGAAAAACCTATGTCTTTGTCCAACCTTTGGACACAGCCTCCATGGCTCACCATATTTAGTTCGTTTTTCTTTGTCTATGCAAATATATCAAGGTCGTAATGATCTCTGCATGTGAATGCATGAATGAAGGGTCACTTGACCAAACCCTCTCATTTCTAAAATGAAGTCTTCAAAGGCTGAGCAATGTTAATAGCATCGATCTTGTAACTTTGTTTTTGGATGAAGTCTAAACCAATAGATCAATCTTTATGTATATAAATAATCTTTAGTTTGGTTGAACGAACCGGAGAACAATACCATCATTCTAATTTATGTATGTACTTTATTCACTTCAAGCATGTTGTTTTATTTTCAAACTATTCACGTCGTTCCATTTATTAAGTTCTAATTTTAAAGGTAAATCTTTATTCACTATCTTAACATAAGCCTTAACAAGCTAAACGATGCATTTCCAACGTAACATTATTAATATTTCTAAAAGAAATAGAACAATGTATATATACATACATGTATATATGTATGTATATATATACATATATATGTATGTGTGTATGTATATATACATATATATGTATGTATGTATACATACAATCATCCAATACGAATATGATTTAAACAAAGCCAAGCATTTCTTATTCATTGTTCTCATATCTTGATTATAATGGTGTCTTTATTGTCTAAACAACTGTTTCCATATCATTTTAAAAGACATTGAGTGATTTTAATGGTACATAAGGCTAGGCGATAGCATGTGTATCATTCCAAACTTGATAGTAATTGTTTTAATGAATGAATTAAACAAAACAATATTCATCATATCATTTTGAACAATATTAAATGATGTTTAAAATGATATGATAGTAATCGTATCATTCTTAGATGTTGATTCCCTTTAAAGAATGGATAGGTCTGAACGATATGTTTCGTTCTGAATGAGTTACCTTATTCTAGACTCTATTTTCAAAACATAGCAATACATATATCGTTCTGAGGTACAAAACGGTATTTTTATCATTTTCAGATTTTCCTTTAAATGTATCATTTGATTATTAACCAACTAGCATAACCATTTGATATTTCTTACATTGAAACGAATAATGACTTTATAGCAAGTTTTAGAACGTTCTTGTTAAAGAATTGAACATAACAAATCATGAGTAACCTTGTTATATATTTAAACATTAAATGATCACTCTCTGAAAGGAAGTCAAATTAAATCAAGAATGTATAGACTTTGTTTAAACGTAGAATAATTATGATGTCGATTTCAATTTGTTTCTATGTAAAATGACCTTGTGACATTTTGTTTGGAATTCATATTCATACCAAAGTCTAGAAACTGCTTGTTATTTATGTTCCTTATATTTTCAATTGAATCTAATTGTGCATTCGATGAAAGTTGACATCTTTTTTAACATGGAAATTTGTATGTAGAATGTATCTTTCTTTTTCAAAAGAATGTATACGCATATTACACAGTTTTTAACAGAAGACCATGTATGTGTACATGTATAAATCTTTCATTTATGCATTACACATACATGCGATATACCTTTTTTAAAATTGATTTTTTTTTTTATCTGAAAAGTGTAGAATTCATTTCAAGTAGAAAGGAATAAAGGAAAAATTTGTAAATTTGTATGCTAATGCATTTACTGTGATATTCTTATCTTTATTGATGAAATAGATCATGTATTGTGAATAAATGTCTGATTGCAATAATATCAAATCTGGTCTAGTTTCTTACATATATTTATTGAACCGAAATAGCCAAGATGAGACATATATAGACTATGTTGTAGATTGTTTGATTCTTTATCATGGAAAGATTGGCTAACAAAAACTACTAGAAACCACGTTGAATGTTTTGCAAACTATGTAATTTAGATAATATGTATATTATCTTATGAATGTGGGAGGTTACCTTCTAGGACGAGAGTCGAAAATGGATTAACAAAGAGTATAGGTTTTTCTTTTTTCCAAAACCTATCTTTTCTAGCTATATGCTTGGCCAAGCGTTTGTAGTCCATTATGTTGAATGGTCTAATTTTTATGATGTAACTCTCTATCATTTCCTAACATATATCTTACATGTTCTAAATGTAGATAGAAATGCATGTGTTTGTTAGGCACACACTAGATTCCACCTTGCATATCATATTCTCTTACTAAATATTTCATGTAGGGTCGGGTATTCTTCGAGTTGGGAAGAATTCTTAGGATGCACAGCTTCGTGGTTAGGTGGAAAGCACCTGAACCATGTTCTTGCCCACCAGATGTGGCGAGCATTGAAGAGGAACCACATGAAATTCCATTTTTTATTATTGTACTTTGTACAATATGATGCAAACTTGAGTTGACTAAGTGACAATGTTGGCCTAAGTCAAACTATATAATTTGTAAATTGACATTTGGAAATGAATATAAATTATTATTTTTGGACATATTGTGCTATGATAGAAAATAGTTGATTGATTATTTCTTTAATTTATTATTCATAATATCATAATTCATTCATTTGTTATTATTTAAGTATGACACATTACATTTGGTATCAAAGCTTAGGGTTCAACTCTAGGCCTATGAGTCCAAAGTGGTCGAAATTAGGGTTAGCCGACTCTTAAATTCGATTTTGAGTTTAATGAAGCTAAATTGAATGTAGGTATGGGAAGTTCAAAGTATTGGAAAAAGAAGGGTAAGACAATTAGGACTACTAAAAAGAAAGTTGTTGTTGAAGAGAACCCAACACTTGAAGTCCAACTTGCGATTCTCGATGATGAGACCTCAACACATGCCCTCACTCGACTATTAGAGAGGGGAAAGAAGATCAAAGATTCTAAGCACACCATTAAAACTAAGAAACCTTTTACAATTTGATATTGGCCTTTGGGGTACAAACCCAATGCACCCATTCTAACTAAAGAGGAAAAGAAGTGCCTGCATGAACACCCTTCCTCTTCCAAGAAGGTTGTAATATACTCTAATGAGGACCTAGAGGATTGTCCTCTATCTGATGATGAATAGCCCACCTAGTAAGGGGGAGATTTTGTAAATAAGGATCTATGTAATCCTTTATTATAATAAATAAAGGAATCATTGCTTTGTGTTAAAAGGTGTGAGCTTGAATGACTTATCCTTGTTATGAATGAACGTGGATATCTTTTTAAGATTGCATGTCATAATACTTAGTATTATGTGTTGAAATAATTAAACATAGAAAACTCGTGTCAGTTGCACTAAATGCAAGTTGTGACGCAAGTCATTCGTAAACCATCATGGTGAGCACTAGGAATGGAGGTTCAAGTGGGGGTCAAAACGAAGGTCAAAATGAGGGGGTTGGATTTAATCCTTGACCTCCTAAACAAACAAGAAAACAAGATGGGCCTTTTGGAAGGAGAATTCAGAGGTATGTGAGATGGTTAAAACCCGAGGAATGAGGAGTAGCCATGGGGAAATAGAGATCAAGGTTGCAATAACCAAGAAAGAATCAAAGGAGAGCTCAATAAGGACCTGAAAAGGGTAGCTTCGTCGAATTTCAATAGCAAAACCATCGGAGATGGAGTGGAAGCATGGATCATTGAAATGGAGAAGTACTTCAGGCTCTAAAACTTATCAAATGAAACTAATGTTGTATGGGAAGCTTATCAGCTCTCTGGTGAGGCAACCACATGGTGGGACAATGAAATGGTAGAACAAAAATTGCAACCTAGAGAGACCACATTGGAATAGTTTCTTCAACATTTTCAGAAAATGTGGCTTCCTTAGCACTTTTTCAATAAGAAGATGACCGAGTTTCAAAACCTAGCTCAAGAGAGTATGTTAGTGACTCAATATTGGGAAAATTTCACCCATTTTCTTAAGTATGTGCCTCAATATCATAACGATGACCGCTTATGAATTTGAAAGTTCATACTATGGTTAAGGCCCTAGATTGGAGTAGAGGTGGATATAAATAATCACCTTAGTATGGAGGAGGTCTTAAATAATGCCACCAAGCAAGAATAGAAGTTGCAACAACTGTCCAATTTCCAAAAGAATTTAAATTCAAAGTCTCGGTTCAGGAATAATAAATTTCAGAAAGGAGACAAACTCAACCAAATCAAGAATCTAAAAATGGGAAGTGACTCTCAAGAGAAAGGAGAGGATAGTAGTGGCAGAAAGAATAAGAAGGCCAATAGCAACAAAGACAATTTTGATAATAAACAGAAGAGCTCCAAGGAAGATAGGTCGGGAGGTCAGAAAGGGCCTCGTGATGGGTGCTACACCTGTAGAGATGATCATTATGCCTCAAGTTTCCCACAACATTCTTAGGCATGAAAGAAAGGAAACCAACATCAAATCCATGCGGCCAAGCTAAGTGTAAAGCTTCACCAATCTAGTTGTCGGGTAATCTCTTTGGTGAATTTCTTTCTATTTTAATTGACACTAGAGCCACTGAATGTTATGTAGACCCAATAATTATCTTTAAATTACCCATTAGACCTTGACACGTGGCCAATTCTTGGATGGTGCAGTATGTAAATCAAGCAAAGCAAAGGATGGATTCATGTCTCTATTGCAGTGAGTTAAAACTATCTAGTTTCCACACCCGAGTTGATCTTTATGTGGCACCCCTAGGTTCCTATGATGTAATCTTAGGGATCAATTAGCTAATTGAACATAAGTCCACTGTGAATTGTGAGGACAAAATTATTAGTTGTTTGGACGACTATGGGAACTCGGTTGAGATACATGGGTTACAAAGACCACTAAATCTTAGGAAGATCTAAACCATGCAACTCAAGAGGGCTCAAAGAACAGGGTGCACCATCTGTATGGTATAAGTTAGTGAACCTAAAAATATGAAGCCTTATTTGGATGATTACCCTATTCTCAAAGAGTTCCAAGATGTGTTTCCTAAAGAACTCATAGAGCTACCTCCTAAGCGAGAATTCAATTTCTCTATTGATCTTGTACCAAGAGCTAAACATTAGTATAAGGCCCCATACATGATGACTAGCACTGAGTTATTTGAATTGAAGGCCTAGTTGCAAGAATTGTTGAGCAAGGGGCTTATTCGACCTAGTGTGTCTCCTTGGGGTGTGTCGACGGATGAGTCTAGAATTTGGCCTAGTTAGAGGGGTAAAATCTCTTGTTATTTTCTGAAATTACCACAGACTTTGATATTATATGCCGACACTTCTATATAGTTTCTCTCAGTCATATGGCATTTGGACTAATTTTATTTATATTGGTTTTAATGATATTTACCCATTATGTGGACCATCGATATTTATCTTGCATGTGATTGATGAATGTTCTTTAAGGTGGTTATGATTATGCAATTATTATGTGTACTGACATTATTCTACAAACATGATTGAAATGCTAAGTTGAGAAATGCAGTCGCCAGCCGGTCAAGTTGAGGAGTCGCGCAAAGGTCAACTAAGGACGGCTGCGAAAGATTCTCGTGTCAGCTGCATGTAAATGCCTTGCACCTATCTTTAATGGCATTGAGCATTGTAGGCATTATTGCAGTGGTCGAGTCCACGTTTGGTCATGCATGTCTAAACGGATTCCCCCGCATGCGTAACCGCCCTTTCTTCTCGCTTTCCATAAATGGCATCCTCTCAATTAGTGGGATTTGATGGCGTTGTTTAGTTGATAAATAAGGCTCAAATCCTCCTTCCTCGAGCTAGCAATAGCGAGTTAGTGAGTTGATCACCAAGTTCTTGTACAAGCTAATTATTAGCCATATTTATGTAATTGCATTTTCTGATGAATGGAATAAGATTCTAAGTTGAGTATCTGAGTTTTATATTAGTTTAGAGGATACTCATCCAAGGGGGCCCACTTGGTGAGTAATTTGTTCCTTTAGTTTAGTTAGATTAGTGCTAGTTTTTGTTCAGTACTTAGTTAAGATTTTGGCATTGACTGCTCCTACAGCCACTAGAACTTCGTTCTATGACTGTTTCTGTAGCCAAGGCGGGCAGAGTAGTTTTTTGTTGGATGCTTAGATTTTCCTTCCTTTTATGCATAATCAGTTTAGATTTTCTTGAGTGATGTTCAAATTTTGTTTTGTTTCTTTTCATGCAATTTTATTTCAGTCTTAAGTTTCTCTTAGTTATAAAACAAAGATGACTACTCTAGAATTCCTAGTGCACATATTGTGCTGACCCATTTCAAGTTCGCATCCCTAGGTTGATAATTTAAATGTACCTTCATGATGGTTAAAATGGCTATTCAGGTCAAATGTCCAATCTCTGAATCATGGCCGGTAAGAGCTTAGTTATTGAAATCATTATAGGAGGCTGACATTTTTTTGGTGTCATTGTCGAGGATGGTGTCAAACTAGGGAGTCCTTTGGATTCATTGATAGTTTTTCTGCTGTAGTATTTCTGAATTTTGCTCTTAGTGTTAGAAGTATGATCCACTATTTTTCCCCACCCATTCTTTGTGTGAGTTGGCTGATACTGAGTTGATACCGCATGCATAGAAGAAGAAGAAGAGATGCTTATGGGATATTCCTTCCTAATAATCTTGAGCCATTTCAGCTAGTAGAACTTCCAAATCTTCCCAGAGACGAAGAAGAAGAAGAACCTCAACCCTTTGCTGATATATTCCCTGACTTGACCAGCTCTGAAGTTTCCCTTGAAGATCAAAATCTTGTTGAAGAACCCTTTATTCTGGAATTTCATCAAGCAATCATGGTTGATGCAAATGGAGATAGGCCTAACAGGCAGAACCAACCAGCTTTCCCCTTTCCCATTACTGAACAGAATGAAGTAGATAACCTCAAAAATATCCCTGCTTTAGTCCTTCCTAAATTCTATGGGCTTGTCACATAAAATCACGATACCTTCCTATTTGAGTTTGATATACTCTGCAGAAGCTATGACTATACCACCGATGCCCACAAACTCAAGCTATTTCCTACTACTCTGAAAGAAGTTGCATTAAGATGGTTTATGAGCCTTGGAAAAAATATTGTGAGAACTTGGGAAGATGTGAAGATAAATTTTCTTGAGAAATACAAAGAATATTGCAGGGGTAGTGACATGAGAGGAGGTAACATTTTCATAATGCAGAAAAAAGAAGATGAGAGCTTGGAAGATTTAATCTCAAGGTTGTTGTTTTATCTACAGAAATCTCCACATCATACACTTAATTAAGAGTCACAAAAGTTACTTTTCCTGAGAGGAATTAATGAAAGTTGCACTGATGCCTTAGACCTAATGGCAGGAGGAGATATCACTCATCCCTTGGGATGATATCAAGAAGATATGTCAAAACTATTCTAGGGCAGCTTCAAAGAAAGGAAGAGCCTACCAATCCTCTATGGGTAAGTCATCCAGCAGTGGAGTCTCAAGGATGGAGATTACTAATTTGTTGGTAGATTTCAAGCAAGATATAATTAACAATCTAGCTACTCAGTTGGATACACTTCAAGCTAAAAAGAAACATGAGGAGGCAGAAGCAATACTGACAGAATATTGCCCTTGGTGTAGATAGAAGAAGAGGGACTGCAAATGCAAGGTGATAGCTAACATTGACAGTAAGCAATAATCCACTTGAGTTCAAACCAATTCAGACTAAGGAAGACCAAGTCACTTTGTTGCACAAAAGAGGCCATGGGCTTCAAGACAAGGTATGCCACCAGATCCACTATCTTTTGTTGGACCATATTTTAATTCTTATTCATCTGGTAACCAATGGCAGCCACCCTATCCAACTATGGAGGATACCCACCTCAGTTTTGGAATAACCCACCCAATGCTTGGTCCAATTATCAAAATACCCCACTTCAATGGCAGCAACCTCAGGGGAATTGGCAACAGTTTCAGGGACCTTGGCAACCACCCCCAGGAAATGGGCAACAAACATCTCAATGGAGGGGTGGCTAGCAATGGCCAAACCAACCCACCAGCTATATGCAGCCATCTTCTCAAACCCAACAACTTGCTATAATTCCCCCTCTTACTAATCCAAGTGCCAATATATCTAAACCTATCCAGTTACCAACCCAACCCACACCCAACCCAAATGATAAACCACAGTAACAACTCATATATTCTGCTAATCCAAATCAATTTCCTGCATATGTTGTGAGTTTAAGTGACATACGTCTACGTTCAGGAACAACTTTGCAAGCTCCTTCCACCCCCATTATCACTGAGTTGCCTATGGAAGAACATGAAGAATCTTTGATTGATCCCATTCAACCTTGTGCAACTAAATCTCTTGAACCAACTCTAGCAAAGAAGATAGCACAAGAACCACCGTTTCCTCAAAGATTAGAAGTTGCCAAACAAAAAAAGACAAGGAAACTAGCTTTGATATCCTAGATCAGCTAAAGCATATATGTGTCCAGATACCTTTGTTTCAGGCCATAAAAGATGTCCCTATCTATGGCAAGGCAATCAAGGAAGCATGCCTCAAGAAACCGGGCAGGAAAAAGAAGGACTCCACTACAGTCCGTGTAGTAGGGAAACTTGTTGACATCATGCTTGGAAAAGTAACTATCCCCAAGTATAGTGATCCAAGTAGCCCTGTAGTCAAAGTTGTTATAAATGGAATGAACATAAAGAATGCTTTGATTGACTTAGGTGCAGAAATCAATGTGATGACTAAAGACATCCTGCAACAAGTGAATATTTCAAACATGAGATCAACTCCTACAGTCATGCAGCTTGCCGATAGCTCCACTGTTAAGCCAAATGGCATAGTACAAGACTTGGTGGTGATCCTAGACTCTTGGGAGTATCTAGTCGACTTCATGGTTCTTTTCCCTAAAGCCACACTAGGAGGATATCCACTTATCCTTGGTCAGCCATGGTTAGCAACTGCAAACACTTATATTGGATGTCGATCAGGTGATATGACCATTTCGGATGGCACAAACACTAAAAAGCTTGTTATGTATCCTCCAGGCCAGCCATCCCCCAATGTAGAAATATCAATATGGCCACATATTAGTGAAGAAGCCAAAGAAGTCAACTATGTGGTGCAGCTTATGATGCTCGGAAGAAGTCCTTTCCTGCAACTTCAAGATGAAGATGAGGTGTTATCTAGTATCATTCAGAACCAATGTTAGATAGAGAAAACATCATCTGGTTCCGTAGACATCGAGCTTGAACACTTATGTTCGTTCTGCATGATCTTCTTGCAACAACTCTTCCGACAAATAGACTTCCTGTAGCCACTCTTTTTGCAGCAACTGTCTCTACAGACAAACTTCCCACAACAACCCTTCCTGCAGACAAAATTCCTGTAGCAACAAGTATGTTTCACACAATATTGCCGCCTAAACTTAAGATGCCTTGTATTAATGAAGCAACTATGATAGAGCTAGTCACACAAGTACAGGTGTCTAAGGGACGCTCTCTAAACATCAATAGTAAACTAAATGAGGGACAACAATTGATATTGGAAAATTTGTTGAAAGCTCATCAAAAAGCATTTTCTTAGGATTATCATGACATGAAAGGATTAGATCTGAAACTCTGCACTCATAGAATCTATATCAAAGATGAGTGTACACCTATAAGACAACCATAATGAAGAATCAACCCTGTCTTGAGAGAAATTGTCAAAATCAAACTATAAAAGCTACTAGAAGTAGGATTTATCTACCCTATTTCAGACAACCAATGGGTGTCCCCATTGGTGATTGTGCCCAAAAAGGGAGGGAAATGGAGAGTTTGTTTTGACTATAAGGAACTCAATGCTGCCACTAAGAAGGATCACTTTCCCCTACCTTTTGTAGATCAAGTCCTAGACTCTCTTGCAGGAAAACAATACTTCTCCTTTCTTGATGGATTCAGTGGATACAATCATATTCAAATTGCACTAGAAGACCAAGAGAAGACTACATTTACATGTCCTTGGGGGACATATGCATATTATGTGCTTCCATTTTGGTTATGCAATGCACCTGCCACTTTTTAGAGAGAATTCATCAGTATATTCTCATATATCTCCCTTGACTGCATGGAGATCTATATGGACGATTTTACTACCTATGGTGCCACCTTTAATGAAGCACTGAGGAATTTGAAGAAAGTACTATAGAGATGTGAAGATCAAAAATTTTCCTTAAATAGTGAAAAGTGCTTCATGATGATGCAAGAAGGTGTAGTTCTTGGCCACTACATTTCACACCTTGGCATTCAAGTTGATCCAACAAAAATTGAGGTAATAAATAATCTACCTATACCTGCAAAACAAAAGGATGTTAGGATTTTTTTAGGACATGCAGGCTATTACAGACATTTCATCAAATATTTTAACAAAATAGCAGCCCCACTATATAATCTTCTGACTAAAGATGTTGAGTTTCAATGGACAAAAAGCTGTGATAAAGCATTTTCTTATTTAAAGACAGCTCTAACTCATGCTCCTGTACTTAAGGGACCAAATTGGGAAATCTCTTTCCACATCCATATTGGTGCCTCGGATTATGCAATACAAGCAATCTTAGGAAAAAAAGCATAAGCTATTGAAAATTCCATTTATTTTGTTAATAAAAACTTGCAGGGAGCTAAATTCAATTACACAGTCATAGAGAAAGAAATGATGGTAGTAATCTATGCTTTGAATAAATTTAGGCACTATATCACAGGTTATCAATTTTTTGTACACATTGATCATGTAACCACTAGATACCTTATGAACAAAATCCTAATCTCAGGAAGATTAGCCAGATGGTTGCTATTAATGCAAGAATTTGACATAACTATTGTAGACAAACCAGGGAAGGAAAACGTGGTTGCGGATTCCCTCTCAAGGCTGACCACATCAGACGATACTCAAGCCATAGATGAATCCTTTCTAGATGAGCATCTATTATCCTTTAGTGTGTAAACACCGTGGTATGTTGACATAGCCAATTACCTTGTGACAGGGAGAGTTCCTCCTCACTTCTCCCCAAAAGAGAGAAGAGTGATGATTGAAAAATCCTTCCCTTTTTCATGGATAGTTGGATGCCTATTTTATACTAGACTCGATCACGTTATGAGAAGGTGTGTGAGGGAAGATGAAACCTATGACATTCTGCATGCATGCCATGATGAACCCTGTGGAGGCCACTTTGTAGCTAAAAGGACAACAATGAAAATATTGAACATGAGATACTATTGACCTACATTACACAAAGATGCATGAAGATATACAAGGAGATGTGATAGATGCCAGAGGATGGGCAGGCCAACAAAGACAGATGAGATGCCACTTTGTCCACAAGTGGTAGTCACTCCATTTGAAAAATGAGGTTTGGATTTTGTGGGACCCATTGATCCTCCATCCAATGGTAATTCCTATATTCTAGTGTGCACTAATTATGTAACAAAGTGGGTAGAAGTCAAAGCCATGAAGCATGCAAGAGACAACAAGGTTGCAAAATTCCTTTATGAAGAAATTTTCATAAGATATGGGGTACCAAGAGAAATAGTAATTGATCAAGGCACTCAGTTTACATTGGCCCTTGTTACAACATCGGTTAATGAATATAACATTCAACATAGGAAATCCACTCCTTATCACCCTCAAGCAAATGGACAAGTTGAGGTGACAAACAGAGAGATTGAGGCCATCCTAACCCAAACAATGCATTTAATAGAAAATTTTGGGAAAATATATTATCAGAAGCAGTTTGGGCTTACAGGACCACCTGGAAGACAACTACAAGCTTCACCCCATTTGAGCAGTTATATGGGAAAACAACCATGATGCCTATAGAATTTTAGCACAAGACTCTCATAACTGCTCTAGAGTTGGGGATGGATATTTCCAAGGTAAAAAATGAACGGATCATGCTGCTGAATGAATTGGACGAGATGAGGAAAACAACATTACATCATACTGAACTTGTGCAAATTCAAAGAGTCAAATGGCATGACAGATTTATCAAAGAGAAGAAATTTCAACCAGGCGATTGGGTATTACTTTATGATTCACAGTACAAGGATAATGCAGGTAAATTGCAAACAAGGTGGCTAGGGCCATATGAAGTTGCAGAAGTCTTTCCCAATGGAGTTGTGCAGCTCATGACCATTGACCCAGTGAAATTCAAACTACTGGTGAATGGGCACCGTCTCAAACTATATCACAAGCCAGCTTCAAAAGAAGAGTTTCTGCAACATTTTATCCAACACACAATTCCCGAGCACGGTTCCTGTAGCAAAGGAGTTCCTATAGCCGAAGGTAGTGGACCTAGTGCCCCTCCTTCCGGATAAATGAGGTATGCACTTGTCATAATAAAAATGTCTACTTTTGTATAAATCCATTTCTTCATCCATTTGTACCACCTTTCTCTCTCTTCCATCATTTCATTTCACCTCGCACCATTCCATCATCATTAATTTCTCAATTATTCTTCAACAACGCAAGCAGTACTTTCTCCTAGATCGATGCAATGCATTCTCCACAATCATGTTTGTACACACTTAGGTACGTGCACATTAATTGCATTCTTAATTATCCTTTAGACCGTTTCATTTAATCACTATACGATAAGATGGACGTTAATTTTCTTTAAACCCCCTGGTCAAATCAATCTTGTCATTTTGCATGTGTGGACACATGTCCAAATTTAGGTTGGGGCAAGGGGTAAGCAAGATGCATAAATTTTGCCACATGTCGATAGATGATTGTCTACGTCAGCAAATCTTGTTGAGTTGATTCAAAATTTAAAATGAATGAAGGCTCGCATGTGTGATGCGACATTAAAATACCGCTGCCATTTCCTCTCATTGTGATTCCTTTTATTACCATTTCTTGTTATTCTTAACTTTGTCATAATTTTGAAATGCAAGTGGTAAGTTGCTAAAAATAGAGTAAAAGGAAATTCAGTCGACAGTTCACCCAGCAAGCAAGCAGGAAAGAATTTGAAAATTACAGAGATAATTTTGCAGAGTGACAAGCTGAGTATAGAAAATGGGAGGCAGAATCATTCAGAATGAGCCCTCAGCTCATGATGCCTTGTTACAAGATGCAACGTTCTTAGCCGAATTTTAGAATTGTGGTTGGCTAGATTATTTTATGAAGTTGGATGGTTTTAACGAGGGTATTGCATTGGAGTTCGCTCAGACATTCTCAGACGAAAAGGCCATGGTGAAAGGACTAGAGGTCATAGCGACTGAAGAACAAATTGTTAATGTTTTAGGGTTGCCAGCTAACGATGAACCTTACCCTGTTTCTAGGGATGCTAGGATAGCCAGGGCCATATTTAGAATGCATGGTGACCCTCCACTCACAATTGACAAACAAGGCTCCAAGAGGCTCTCTCTACCCGAGCCATGGAAGCAGGTTGTCGTGCATATCATCAGATACATCACTTGTGACAATCGGTTGTCGAACCTGCATTCAGTACAATTCAAATTGTTGAGTCATATGCAGCACATGAGGAAGATGAACATGCCCAATGTACTGTACAACCTTCTCTCTATTATGGCAGCAGAAACACAAAAAGGTAGAGAAAACTTTGTATCCCACCACTGTCTAATTAAATTGTTGGTTATGAGACCTTTGCATGATACAAACCCTAGAATGGCCTAGGATGATTTTGTGAATATTGAGTAGTATAGACATGAGCCCTCTTAGCTTAGGGTTTCATCTCAGTCACATAGGTCTAGCAGAAGATTCAGCACAGCTAAAGGCACCCCTAGTGCCTCAACCTCTGGTGTTGGTGTGGATTCCCCCATTGAAGAAAAGACTATAAATGTGAGTTCCTCTGATAATGAGAGTGAAAAAGAAAATCCATCACCAGATTTTGATGATGATGATGTCCCATTGAAAACTGTAATAAAAACAAGAGCACAAAAGAGAGAGGCAAAAGCAAGGAGAAGAAAAATGAAATCTACGCAGAAAGAGGCGCCAAGCCCTAAGAAAAGGAAGGCTAGCACTGTTCATCCTACAACCAAAGGGAAACGAAAAAGCCCTCTCAATAAATTGAATCTGGTCAATCCTGAGCTTGGCAAGACATCGTGTGAAAACACAGACACTCCAATGGAGCGGGAGAATGTACAAGAAGAAGATGTATTCAAAGAGGTAGCAAAAATGACCCTGGCAGATCTTGCCACCATTGTTGAAGAAGTTGAAACTAAAGAACATGAAGAAATTCAAAACTTCCTGCAGCAAGACCAACACTGGGACTTCTTGCAGCAAAGTCAAGAAATAGATCAGGAGTTCCTGCAGCCACCACCAGAAGAGGAAAAAGAGGTCATGCAGCAGAACAAGGAAAGAGGAATCATATCTCAATAGCTTGAATCAGTGAGACCTCCTGAATCTATGCAGATAGTTCTCTATGGGAAGTAGCCATCTAAAAAAAATCTGGTTGAAATCCATAACCCTCCTAATTTTTCAATGCATACAATTATTTTAAATTTATGGGAAGAAATACAAAGAAGAGAGGAGGAGTGGAAAGAAGAGAAGAAATGGTTGAAAAAGGAAATTCAAATGAGGGATGAGTTGATCGAAGAAAAGAATGAGGAATTTTTTTTCTGAAGGAAAGGGTAAGTGGCATTTCAACTCTGGTGCCACAAATTTTGGAATGTAGGACCCCTCCAAGGGTTTATTCTTTGCACTTAAAATTTAGAAATACCTTTCCTTTGGAATGTCAAGAATCATCTTAGGTCTAAACCCCTCCACTAAAACCCCTGCCAAATTTTTCAATGCCTATAGGATTGCTTCTCCTAAAGTGAAAAATTTCTTATGTGAATTCTATCTGCACAACTTTGTTGTCCCAAAAGACAAAGACTGGAACCCACTGCCTTATGTTGGAGACATACAATTGAGATAATTTATGTCCTGGGTGCAAAATGAAATCAGTTGGAGTGAGCAATACAATGCCTACAAGAAGAAGGAATCCAGTATTCCCCTAGACATTAGGGTTGAATCTAAGAGCCCCAAAGATATTTATACAGATTGGAATAGATTTCTCTCTAGGCCGAGTTATGGTGCCGAATTATGCCTTGGATTGAGGCTGTGTACAGTGAATATGAGGTAAAAGTTGTTGCAAAAGAGGATACTATGAGGGGTTATCTATCCCAGCGATGGAACCTATTGAATGATGAGCTAAAACAAGTTGAGCCACATTTTGTTCACAATTATGTTGTTGCACTGAAAATAATTGAAAGATACATCCAGCTTGGGAGAACCAAAGGGTGTGAATAGCTTCCCCTGACTTTTCAGTCTCCTATCCTCCTATGGCCTGTACCTATCTTCAGATTCTACAGGTATGACATTGCAGAGGAACAACAGAGATGGAGAAGGCTTGATAGGTTGGGCGGATTTTACTGGAATCCCGATTCACCCATGGAAAACATTGACATTGGACAACTATCGATCGTAGACTTCAGGGCCTTAACAAAGAAGAAGCATAACTCTTCCTTTGTTGGAGGACCAGTAAAATGTTAGGTTGGGGGAGTGATGAGTCTAGAATTTGGCCTTGTTAGAGAGGTAGAATCTCTTGTTATTTTCTGAAATTACCACAAACTTTGATATTATATGTTGGCACTTCCATATAGTTTCTCTCAATCATATGGAATTTGGACTAATTTCATTTATGTTGGTTTTAATGATATTTACCCATTATGTGGATCATCTATATTTATCTTTCATGTGATTGATGAATGTTCTTTAAGGTGGTTATGATTATGCAATTATTATGTGTACTGACATTATTCTATAGACATGATTGAAATGCTAAGTTGAGAAATGCAGCTTGCAGTTGGTCAGGTTGAGGAGTCGCATGAAGGTCAACTAAGGACGACTACAAAATATTCTTGTGTCAGCCGCATGTAACTACCTTGCACCGATCTTTAATGGCATTGAGCACTGCGGGCGTTACTACAGTGGTCGAGTCCACGTTTGGGCATACATGTTCAAACAGATTCCCCTGCATGCGTAACTGCCTTTTCTACTTTCTTCTCGCTTTCCCTAAATGGTATCCTCTCAGTTAGTGGGAGTTGATGGCCCTGTTTAGTTGATTAATAAGGCTCGAATCCTCTTTCCTTGAGCTAGTGATAGCGAGTTAGTGAGTTGATCACCAAGTTCTTATACAAGCTGATTATCAACCATATTTCTATAATTGCATTTTTTTATGAATGGAATAATATGTTGAGTTGAGTATTCGAGTTTTATATTAGTTTAGAGGATACTCATCCAAGGGGGTCCACTTGGTGAGTAATCCGTTCCTTTAGTTTAGTTAGATTAGTGCTAGTTTTTGTTCTGAACCTAGTTAAGATCCTGGAATTGATTTTTCTTGCAGCCACTAGAACTTCGTTCTATGACTCTTCCTATAGCTAAGGTAGGTAGAGTAGTTTTTTGTTGGATGCTTAGATTTCCCTTCCTGTTATGCATAATTAGTTTATATTTGCTTGAGTGATGCTCAAAATTTTCTTTGTTTCCTTTCATGCAATTTTCTTTAAGTCTTAAGTTTCTCTTAGCTATAAAACAAAGATGACTACTCTAGAATTCCTAGTACACATATTGTGCTAACCCATTTCAAGTTCACGTCCCTAGGTTGACAATTTAAATGTACCTTCATGATGGTTAAGATGGTTATTTAGGTTAGATGTCCAATCTCTGAATCATGGCAGTAAAAGCTCAGTTATTGAAATCATTATAGGAGGTCGACACTAACTATCTTTGTTAAGAAGAAGGATGGAACCTTGTGTCTGTGTATCGACTATCAAATGTTGAACAAGGAGATCATCGAGAATAGATATCCTCTCCCTAGGATTGATGAGCTATTTGATCCGATGAAGGGAGCAACAATGTTCTCTAAAATAGATCTCAAATCCGATTATCACCAATTGAGAATAAAAGAAGAGGACACCCCTAAGACTACTTTTCAATCTTGGTATGGACACTACGAGTTCACCGTGGTACCATCCAGTTTGACCAATGCACCAACAACTTCTATGAATCTCATGAATAGTGTATTCATATATTATCTAGATGATTTTTGTCTTGATCTTCATTGATGACGTCTTGATTTATTTCAATTCCATTGAGGAGCATGAGAGGCATTTAAGGATAGTCTTACAACATTTGAGAGAGAAGAAGATTTTTGGAAAAGCTATCCAAGTTCTTGTTTTATCAAGATAAGGTGCAGTACCTAGGTCACATCATATCATCAAAGGGAGTCTCTATGGATCTTGAAAATATAAAGGCAATCGTGGAATGGACAACGCCTCAGAGTGTAATGAAATTCTAAAGCTTTATGGGACTTGCGAGATACTACAAGAAGTATGTAGAAGGACTCTCTCAAATCACAACATCAATCACCTCACTTCAAAGGATAGTGCTACATGGGAGGATGCGGAGGAAATAGAATGCTCCTTTCCTCATTTGATTTCTAGATAGACTCTTAGTGTTCATTGAGATACTATTGCTCTGACATTTTGAATTGGCATGTTATGATATTTTGGCTTGAATAACAATATGATTGAGTGTTTAAATAGACATATATAATTTAGTGTTGTTTGGTAAGACATCAAGATAATGTCTCTTCCTAGCAAAGAAGGATGACATGTCTCAAATTTTGCTTACATTTAATAAATGTTAAGTTATTTAAAAATTTATGGAAAATAAAATTTATCAATTTTGACTTGTGATAAATTTAAGATTTAAATGATATTTTGAAATATCTAAATTCATATGATTGAATACAAAGGATGAATGGTATGATGTGGAATGGAATCTTTTTGTTTCAAGCATTGGTTAATGGTTAATGATGAAACTTTGTGACTGCAAGTGTGTGAATACAGGAACAGGTTGAAGACCGAGAAGATGGTTGAGGTAGGAGTATTTAGTCAGATGACGATCGGTAAGCATGTTGGAATCTGGAACGTGCACACACCACTAAAAAATCATAACATTTGCTTTGGAATCTTTGCAATATTGGTAGATATCATTTTCATGTGAAATGCATTAATGGTTAAATAGGTGAGCTTGTGGAAAATGAATTTTTTTAGACCATTTGTCTACCTTGTTTATTTGATGATATTATATTTCAAAAGAAAAGAAAACTCTAGTGTGTGGGATATACTCACTTGTGTATATATATATATATAGACTGCATGAATTGGTCGATTATTCGCCCCCCTGTAAACTGCAGTGTGCCTAGTAAAAAAAAATTCACGTGACCGGTGGTGTCGGCATGACACGCCCTCTAGTACCACAATTTTGGGGGGAGACTAGATCTTGTGACCTCTTGCCTACAATAGGATGCTTTGGCCAATCGAGCTAGGCCCCCCGCCCCATAAGTAAATATATACTTGACTTCTCATTAAGAAAACAATTTAAATAATAAATAATATATATATATATGGAAAAAAAAATAGCTATGGAAATAACGTTTAAACGAAGAAAAAAAAGTGTTATTTGAAAGTTATTAACTTAATAGTTAATACTTGATTTATATCCAAATTTTAACAAAATGGAATTGAATGGGTGGGAGGCCACCCTTAACTCCCTAAATAGAGGATCAAATCTAAGTGCAAGAAGTGGGGGGAAGCTAACTTAATGGAGCCTTTCAATTTAAGAAAAAACACAGTTTTTTTTAGAGGGAAAATCATGCAAAAGATAGAGGAGAGATAACACGAAGAGAGAAGGATAATTTTGGTCCAAAAATCAAGGGAAAGAGGTTGATTAAGGAGGGCACGGAAGGAAAAATTTGTTTCAAAGAATCTCATAGATTTCTACACTCTTTGTCTTGGTCGATTGTGTGCAACAAATAGAGGCAAGATCGACCTCTAATAGAATGTTTCCATTGTTTATCGTTGCTTTTCCTACTCCATAAAATTCCTCTAATTTTCTATTGATAATCTTGATTTTGAAGAGAAACCATTTCTTTTTATTATCTTTGTATATGGGTCTTTGTAAATGCATGATGTTGGGATTTCCATTTCAACATCAACCCCTCCCTTTGGTTGAGAAAAACCCATGTCCATGTCCAACCTTTGGACACGGCCTCCATGGCTCACCATATTTAGTTTTTTTTTCTTTGTCTATGCAAATATATCAAGGTCGTAATGATCCCTACATGTGAATGCATGAGTGAAGGGTCACTTGACTAAACCCTCTCATTTCTAAAATGAAGCCTTCAAAGGTTGAGCAATGTTAATAGCATCGATCATGTAACTCTATTTTTGGATGAAGTCTAAACCAACAGATCGATATTTATGTATATAAATAATCCTTAGTTTGGTTGATTGAACCAAAGAACCATACCATCATTCTAATCTATGTATGTACTTTCTTCACTTCAAGCATGTTGTTTTGTTTTAGAACGATTCACATCGTTCCATTTATTAAGTTATGATTTTAAAGGTAAATCATTATTCACTGTCTTAACATAAGCCTTAACAAGTCAAACGATGCATTTCCAATGTTCCATTATTAATGTTTCTAAAAGAAATAGAACATTGTATATATATACATATATATATATGTATGTCTATATATACAGTCGTCCAATATGAATATGATTTAAAAAAATTTATAATTCATTGTTCTCATATCTTAATTATAACGGTGCATTTATTGTCTGAACGACAACTTCTATATCATTCTAAAAGACATTAAGTGATTTTAATGGTACATAAGGTTGAACGATAGCATGCATATCATTTTGAATGGTAGCATGCATATCGTTATGAATGGTAGCATGCATATCATTCCGAATGGTAGCATGCATATCGTTTTGAACGGTAGCATGCATATCATTATGAACGGTAACATGCATATCGTTATGAACAGTAAAATGCATATCGTTATGAACGGTAACATGCATATCATTATGAACGGTAGCATGCATATCGTTCTAAATGGTAGCATGCATATCGTTCTAAACGGTAGCATGCATATCGTTCTGAACGAGAGCATGCATATCATTCTAAAGTTGATAGTAATTGTTTTAATGAATGAATTAAATAGAATGATATTCATCATATCATTTTGAACAATATTCATCATATCATTTTGAATGATATTCAATGACTTAAATGATGCTTAAAATGATATGATAGTAATCGTATCGTTCTTAGATGTTGATTCTCTTAAAGAATGAATAGGTCTAAATGATATATTATGTTCTGAATGAGTTACCTTATTCTAGACTTCTTTTCAAAACAACGCAATACATATATCATTCTGAGGTA
The DNA here is from genome assembly GCA_007115665.2 of Sequoiadendron giganteum. Classification (NCBI taxonomy): domain Eukaryota; kingdom Viridiplantae; phylum Streptophyta; class Pinopsida; order Cupressales; family Cupressaceae; genus Sequoiadendron; species Sequoiadendron giganteum. The sequence goes on from CM021106.1 coordinate 288,977,516, forward strand.
TAGAATGGTACTTTTATCATTTTTAGATTTTCCTTGAAATATATGATTCGACTATTAACCAATTGGCATAACCATTTGATGTTTGTTACATTGAAATGAATAATGACTTGGTAGTAAGTTTCAGAATGTTCTTATTAAAGAATTGAACAAAACGAAAAATGAGTAACCTTGTTATATATTTAAACATTGAATGATCACTCTTTGAAAGGAAGTTAGATTGAATCAAGAATGTATAGACTCTATTTAAACATAGAATAATTATGATGTCGATTACAATTTGTTTCTATGTAAAATGACCTTGTGACATTCTGTTTGGAATTCATATTCATACCATAGTCTAATGACTACTTTTTATTTATGTTCCTTATATTTTCAATTGAATCTAATCGTGCATCTGATGAAATTTGACATCTTTTTGAACATGTAAATCTATATGTAGAATGTATCTTTCTTTTTCAAAAGAATGTATATGCATACACAGTTTTTTTTAAATGGCCATATATGTGTACATGTATAAATCTTCCATTTATGCATTACACATACATGTGATATAGCTTCTTTAAAATTTATTTATTTTCTTTATCTAAAAAGTGTAGAATTCACTCCAAGTAGGAAGGAATAAAGGAAATATCGATAAATCTATGTGTTGATGCATTTATTGTGATATTTGTTGAATAGGACAACTGAGAGGGGGGGTGAATCGGTTGTCACATAATTAGGCCTTTAATTCAATCACCAAAACTAAGATCCTTAATACTGCTTAAATGATTAATCATCAAATTCCAATGCAGAAACTTAAATCCAACGCATAGACACAATAACACCAGATTTACGGGGAAAACCCAATACTGGAAAAACCATGGTGAGGATTAAGTTGCACTATAGAGAATATCAAAACCAATTACAAAAGGTTCATTTCCTGAAACAAGGATCGCTGTCTGAAATAAGGACTCATTGTTGGAACAAGGACTCATTGTCCAACAGGGCTACAACCCAAAGGGCTCACTACTATAGAGATACAAAGAAGAAAAATAAGAGTTGTTACAGAGAGACTACAATCCCAATGCAAGAAAGTATTTCACCACAATTATTTGCACACATGCATGAATGATAGATTTCTCCTTGTGCTCACTGCATCCAGAAACTCAGCATTAAGCTTCACATTGATCTGCCACACTCTCAACACACACACTTACTGAATAAAATCAATATCGCGTAAAATTGCACTTTCTCTTTTCTCTTATTTCTCTACTTCTTCACTATTACATCACATCTTCACCATTAACTCGTCTTGCATTTATACCATCTTCAACTTTGAAACATATCCAAAGTCGGACATCCAAATTCATATTCAAATTAGGTTGATGCCAAAACATCCTAGGGTGGAATTAGAATGAGGGTGACCCAAACACACGCTTCAAGGGACCCAAAAATATCTAACACACTTTATCATCCTCGAAAGTAGTATTTCACACAAGGTCGGCCAAACTAGTGTAAAACACATAAAACCATTAAGCATGAATCTTCCAAATGTTGAAACTATCTTCAATAATTCCAGGGAAACACAACTCTAGAACCACAAGTCATAAGACTTCATCAAAGAGAAATCCAAACCAACAACATTTCTCTCGGACCTCAACTAGAAATATAGAAAACCATAGTTCACAACTGGTAAACACAACTTGCACTATACAACGAATCGACAACCAAAAATATGGATATAACATCTACTAACAACCATGAACATCATATCTGAACCGTAAAACCACAAGAGAAAATCTGGACCAAAAGATGGAGCAACCATTGAACACATGCAACATATCTTTATTACAATTTTCTCAATATCCTCGACATGTACAGCCAACAACAACTAGTAGATAACCATTCAACTGGTTGACATCAATGACAACATCTGCAAACTTTCCTCAACACCTTCAATTTTTTCATTCTTGCAACAATATTCTCATCTTAATTGATGAAATGGATCATGTATTATGAATAAATTTTTGATTGTATTAATATCAAATCTGGTCTAGTTTCTTCCATATATTTGTTGAACCAAATTAGCCAAGATGAGACATACATAGACTATGTTGTTGATTTTTTGATTCTTTATCATGAAAAGGTTGGGTAGCAAAAACTACTAGAAACCAGGTTAATTTTTTTGCAAACTATGTAATTTAGATAAGATGTATGTTATCTTATGAATGTGGGAGGTTACCTTCTGGGATGGGTGTCGAAAATGGATTAACAGAGAGTATAGGTTTTGCTTTCTCCCAAAATCTATCTTTTCTAGCTATATACAACATATGCTTATCCAAGCATGTGTAGTCCATTATGTTGAATGGTCTAATTTTTATGATGTAACTCTCTACCATTTCTTAACATAGATCTTGCATGTTCTAAATGTAGATAGAAATGCATGTAGTTGTTAGGCATGCACGATATTCCACCTTGCATATTGTATTCTCTTACTAAATATTCCATTCAAGGTTGGATATTCTTTGAGTTAGGAATAATTCCAAGGAAGCGTAGCTTTGTGGTTGGGTGGAAAAGCACCCAAACCATGTTCTCACCCACTAGATGTGGCGAGCATTGAAGAGGAATCACATGGAATTCCATTTTTTTCTTATTGTACTTTGTACTATATGATGTAAACTTGAGTTGACTAAGTGGAGATGTTGGCCTAAGTCAAACTATGTAATTTGTAAATTGACATTTGGAAATTAATATAAATAAATTATTTTTGGACATATTGTGCTATGATAAAAAATAGCTGATTGATTATGTCTTTCATTTATTATTCATAATGTCATAATTGATTTATTTGGTGTTATTTAAGTATGACACATTACAACACATAGGGGGAGCTAAACCTAGTGTTAAATTGTCAAGGGTGGTAATTTTTGATGCTACATTTAGCCCTCGATTTAGTGTGATTATGACTCAAACTCACAATAAAGTATGGATAAGCCAATAAGGATTCAATTATCCAAACATTGAACAAATAGGTTGGCATTTCATCTAGGGGATGAACTAGCCCCTAGATTCAAGATCCTATGTTAAGACAATATAAGGGAAAAATAACACACACATGAAGTATAATGCAACATGACAAACATGAAGTATACACTGTGAAAACAAAAAACATAACATAAAAATGAAATGAAAACACTACACAATACAAACATAATGCAAACACAAATGCAAACATGCAAAGGGGGTATGACAATCACAGACTAACAAGCTCCACAAAAATCTTACTAGGATCCGTACCCAAGGCATTCATGAGTCACAAGCTAACAAAGTCTGATATTTGTTAGGTGAACCATGAACCAAAAATTATAGGCTAGTGAAGTTTGATATTCACTAGGTGATATTTGACAAGAAATAACACATGTTAGTAAAATATAATATTCATTAGGTGAGTTTTTGTATTTGAAGTAGCAAATGAAAAACAAACAAGGGCTAGTGAAGTCTGATATTCACTGGGCATATTCTCATGTCAACCATACCAAGAATTATGATAATGCACTACAAAAATGATCAATATGCCAAAAATTCATTACCAAGATCAACATGTGTGGATAAAGTGAAGTTATACATAGTGAAATGCACGCCCCCACCTTAAAGTAATTGCTAACACCCTCTGTAATAAATTTCCGTTAAGGTAGAGTAAACCAATATATGCAACATGACAAGGCCATAAAAGATTATTAGAAAACCCTATACCAATGATATGTTCCCAATAAAGCTAACTTATAACAAGGGGTTGCCCTCAAGACAAAACTACATAAAAATACAACAAATATCACATAAGGGATCCCTGGATTCAGGGTTAGTATAGACTATAGATAATATATAATATGATTATGCTTGTAATTGACATCATTTCCTAGATACTCGTGAAAAAAGTAACACAATGGAGGAATGGCACATGAAGATAACATACACTCTTTTGGGTAAACATGGAAGAGACCTCAATGTCTCAACACTTCACATCATTCTCAAAAGGAAACAAAACACCAATGTTTATAACATAAAGAAGAATGAAGATACAAATAGATGAGTGTCACAACATATTCATTTTCTTTGTATCCTTGTGCCAACAAAAACAACATAAAAAACATGCCAAGCAACACATTATGAGAGATCACATCACGTGCAAGCAAACACATATAAACACATATAAGGGTATTTCACATGCAAGTTGATTGAAATAAAATCGTTTGAATCTAATTTTTTCTCATCATAAATGTAATGCAAAAAATATTCTAAAGGGACTACAACAAGTTTTGTACAAGGAGTAGCACTGAGTTCAATGCATGGTGAATCATTCTCATCAAGAGGATCATCATGATTGTCTCGATTTAAGTTCATTGATAAATAGAGAAATATGAGAGCTAATTGATTATGATCTTTTGTTTCTTATTTTTTATATTCTTCTTCATTATCTACAATAGGTTGCATATCATTATTATCAACATGATTGTGAGAACCACTATTTGTATGAGCCTCTTTCATCCTTTGCTTAGGTTGGTATAGGTAAGGTTCAATTTCATAGTTTGGCAAGGGTGGTGGAGTGGATTCAGGTGATGATGAGGATGGATGGGTAGAAGGTAATTAATTGGAGTTGTATTGGATGGATGGATGATCATTAGGTAAGGTTCAATTTTTTTAGCAAGTTGATGAGCTACAACACGTCTTTTTTTTACGCTCTTTTGTACTTCTATTTTCTCTTGCACAAGTTTTGACTTGTGAAGGGGTAATAGAGGTGTTTCCCAATATTCATCTCTTTTCTTCCTTAGGAGGAGGAACTGAAGGGACCATCATGGGTTGGGAGACCACTATATTCTTAGGTCTAAAGACTTATTTTTCCTTCAGAGGCACAAAGTTAATTACATGATTATTTCTAGGTCTTTTATAGGATGGTGGAGGTGGAACCACAACATACATGTTAGGTTGATGAGGTGGGATACTTAGTTTGGACTTATGTTACTTCACTACATTTGGGGTAGGAGAAATATCCATCAAAGTCACTATAGACAAAGGAACCTTAAGCGGGATATTACTAAGGGATAATTTAGCTATACATTTAGCTTTAAAATTTTGATATGACATGAATAAAAAATCCTCATGAAGCTTAATGAGTTCGATAGGTTGAGGCAAAAAATAATCTAGAAAAAAAAATCCACAAGAAGCCAAAGATCTAAATCCACTATGATAAACAATGTGTATTTCTTCTTCAAATATGAATTTTATACATTTGTGAATAATCGATGAGATCACATTCATGGTGCATAACCATAGATACTATAAATTCACACAAAATTGGTTTGACTTCAAAACTATGGTAAATGAAACTTCTAGAACTATTTAGGTCCAACTTTTATCGATAGAGTTATTGAACCTGTCGTAGGGAAAACAAAACCATCATGATTTTTTAACCATGATTTTGATTATTTCACAATTATCTTTGTAAAGTTCATGCAAAAATAAGAATTCTTCGATGATCACATTCTCTACACATACAGGATCAATTATTATGCCCCTTGTGGGTTTATCATTAATTCTACCAATGATATAAAGAGGATCATCAGGTGTGTTTATGGATGCATCAATATGTGTGAAAGCAATGTTAGGCAGTAAATTGGTTCGGTCCTTATGAGTTTGAACTTCAATTATATTTATAAAGTTGAATAAATCATTATCATCTTCATTAATTCATTACGTTGCACAAAGTTTGATGAATGATTTGGCAATGGGTTTGTAAATATTTACAAGTTTTGGTTAGGTGGTGATATTGATTTATTTCCTTTGTCATTAATATCGGCCAACTAGATTTGATTAGAGTTGATTAGGTATTGCACTTTATTCTTAAGTCACATACATTATTCTATATCATGTCTAGGTGTACAATGTGTTTTGATGAAAAGGGACCCTAGGTCTAATGTATAGAACACTAACATCAATCCTTTTTCAATATAACATTAGGATGCAAATCAAAAAGGTGATTAGATTGACTTTCAACCATGAAGGTGAGTCAATCGGACCTAGATCTGATCCTTTTGAGCCTTGGAAATTGACTGTAATTGAATTGTCTTAATTAACCTTATTAAACCATGTGACCTAATTTGTAAATGCATCTTTTTGACAATAGAAAGACTGTAATAAAAAAAAATTGATAGCAGATATGAGGAAATCAGATTTTTGTGCACCTGTCCTACAATTTGGGTGAGTGTGTCCTTGTAGAGATATTTCAGATATATGTTCACAATCCTTTGGTGCCAGATCAAAGCTTTCATTTCCTACTTTTCACACTATTGGATCACCGTCGAATAATTTTGTAACATGTTTTGAAGATCTTTGAAAATGTTATCACATTATGATAATAAGACCACTAAATCTTTATCAAATGACCATTCTTATAAATCCATTTGGAAACACAACACTCCCATTACACTCATTAAAGCAATTACTCCATTCTTTGAACAAAAGGCAATAACAAATGCAACTCAAATGCAGCAAATGTGCATGAAACAATCCAAGTAATCTTTGATTATTGAATTCAAAAGAGTATTACATCTCAGCCATGGAGGCAGTCATTAGATAAAATATATTCATGAAGCATGATTCAAGACACAAAAAAATCTCAAATTAATGACTAACAGTTACATATTCCATCCCAACTTTACAATTTTTTACAGAGTTTCTTCTTGCTTTGCAGAACTTTCAAAAAATGGAACCCCCAAGAAATGAGAAAGAAGAAGAAGAAGAAGAAGAAGAAATATCCCTAAAATCCATCCATATGTGACACCTGGCAGTATTCCTCCCCTTGATCAACACATAACTTTGTTTTTTTTTTACCTTTGTACTTTGCTTGCACTCATCTTGATTCTTCAACAGAAAATTTACCTTGACCATGAAAAACCTCCACCTTTTCTTCCATTTTTACTCCTGCAGTTGAGAAAATATCAACTCTCCCATGAAAGCCCTTTTCACTTTGCCCTTGCATTGTTGCACACTACATCTTCACTTCCAGCAAAGAGTGTCTTTTGCTTATATAGTGAATATTTAATTAACTCCTCTGGACAAAATAAAAATTTTACCCATGCCTCCTTTTTATTTTACTTCTTACCTAAAGCCTTTATTTTTTATGGTGGAGAAATTTTAAAAACATTGTCAAGAAAAAAAATACCTTCACCATGCCTTTTACTTTCACTTTATATTTAAAATCTTTCTCGAATGATGAATATTTTTTTAAAAATTGTTATTGGGCATTAGGAAAAAGATTTACTCCCACCTTTAATATTCCCGTAGCCAAAGAATTTTTTAGTTCTTATATTGGAAAAGGTATTTAAATTGTTTCATCGGGCTTCATAATAAAAATCTATAACCTTTTGATACTTTAATGTTTTGCCTTTAGAAATTCTCCTTAGGCCCACCAAGCTCTACCTCATGCACCCCGCAACACTCCATCCTCCATCCCATGGGGTTAGCGGGTTGGGGTGGAGATTTATCCACGCAACCTCAACTTTAGTTGGCCATTGATTTCAAGCTTCATCTATTTTCCCTAATTCACCATGTTGGTTATCTTTGATTATGGTAGCACTTGCAAGCAAGTGTTTATAGTAGTCAACATACAGCTTCATCTTCACTGCATCAAATCCCATGTTCAACCTAAATGTGCATTTGAAAAATTGAGTTTGAAGGCCCATTCCTGCAAACCAACATCAAAACACAGCAAGTAATTAGAGGGTTCCAAATACACTACTAGAATGCTTCCTTACAGTATTCCCCCTATACCACTTCATAGTGTATTCGGGCTTGAGCAGAACTGCCCTACTAAGATTTACCCACGGGTTTCATAAATTCCATGCACCAGAAGATGTCTCCTATGGAAGATTCATGTATTAGTGTAAAACTTGCTTTGTAATACCAAGATGACCCCCCACAACAAGCATGATGGTGCCAACAAGTAGCATGATCACTTCATGGTCTGCACCTATAATCTTCGAGCCTCCTCACAATGAATTGATGTGTTCTTTGGATCCTTACCCTTATGGTGGCATGCTGCAAGGTAACTTCAAATTTTCAAGTGGAAATTCAATATAGAACTCCTTGCATCTGATTCATTTCATATTGATTCAATGGTTCTCTTTGCTGCTTGAAACTATAGAATGTTTCGCTTTATTTGCATAAAAATATCAACAAAAGAATCCCTCGCACTTCATTCACTCGATGCAACCTTTAATTGCTTCTTTTGCCTCTATTTTTCTCTAAGCCAACCACTTTACAAGGCCCCATGATTCTTCTCAAGACCTATTGAGTACTTTGGGTTCCTCCATTTGTCATTGCAAAGGTGAATTTGAACACCATTCGGCCTCCCAAATGGCCAATCCATTTTATTCTCGAATACATAGATCTTTTAGTGAATTTTTGAATCATTTTAAAGTGCATTCCCCATAGATTCAATGCACTTCATTGTAAATCTAAACCGCCTGTGTAAACAAAATCATCTTCAAATGTCAAATCGATCCCCATTTCATGTAGCCAAGCACTCTTAAAGCCTTTTGTTGTGTTTTATATCCACTTCCAATTCAAAAGCTCAAACCTGATTCCAAGCCTGGGCCATGGATTCTCCTCAAATATCTTGCATATAATTTGATTTATTTCTTTTTTATTATCAGAGTGTTATTTTCAATTTTGGGGATCAATTTTAACAATTTCTCGTGCATTTTCTCCATATACTCCAAAAGTTGGTATTTTTGTCCTTTTATATTTGCTACCCTGATTTTCAAATTCTTGATTTGCTAGTTCTTTATATTCAATTCCTTTTCAATCTTTTCTTTGAATTCATCTTTCAACTGATTCTTAGTTTGAATTATTTCAATAAAGTCAAGCATGACATTAATTATGTTCTACAAAACCACTTGGTTGGTAGCCTTGACCTTCTTTTGACAAGAGATTTAGGTAATTTAACAATGCATTTGACTTTGGATCCATACTTCAAGGTGCCAATTATTTTGTAAATGCCCTTTGGATCAGTGCTTGTACAAAAATCATCAAAATCTTAGCCTTGTCATCCTCAAAAGAATCTTGGAGAAGCATGGTCAATCTACTATCCCTGTATGGGATGTAATTATCTCCATTTTATATTTGCTTCTACAACCCTTTTCAATGCTCCGCTCCTTAAAGTATGCCCTCTTTGAACAAGTACAAACACGAGCTCTTGATATGCTTCAAGAGCTCCCTCATCCTTATGAATGCTTTACTTAGGATCAAATTAGTTATATTAATTTTCATTAAGATCAGCATTATAAAAATATTCAAGTTCACTGAATAACAATATATTAGATATAATAATTTCATTAGCATAGTTATTCTCTTTCACTAGCATCCAAATCTCTGAGAATTTTACTTGATTTATTTTTGTCAAGTGGTTGCAAATGAGCTACTGATATATCATTGTCATCTACCTCAATGGGACTAATGTACCCAATCTAATCATAATAAACCTTAGCAGTCTCAACCATGTCAATCCAATCAGGAACTTTGAGCAATACAAGATGGCTTTAATCTTTCAGGCAAACAATCACAAACCCGGATCATACATTTCAATAAACTAGTTAATGCACTCAACCTCTTGGAGCTTGAAACTATAAATAATCTTCAAAAGGGCATCAAGGAACCCTATAAACAACACACATCTTGACTCTCCCTCATAACTATGTAAAGCATGTTGAGTCCCCCTGTGGGTCCGCATAAAAAAAAAATCGTTCTAAACAAATTTCACCCTGAATTGATCTAAGGTTGCCTTTGAATGCACCTGGCATGAAAAATTTAAGTGGGTTGTCATGAAAATTTTCTTTCTACAATAGTTGCACAGTGATCAAAATTAGCCCAATAGCCTCTTGAATCGCCTTGGAAAACCAGCCAAATGACCACCTGAAGTCATGAAAATGCACAGGCATGTAGACATTTGATCTAAAAACCCATTGCAATAAATGGTTCGGTAAAAGAGATTTTGAGGTGCAAGATATTCAATGCCAAAGTGGCTCAATCAAAAAATTTTGCAACTACAACTGTTAAAAAACCAATTAAGACTCACCGAGTCACCTCGAAAAATACCAAATCACCTCCTGGGAAGCTACCACTGGAAACATTATATCATTTAGGTTCAATGAGTATGTGTATAAGAGGGATTTATTTCAGTCAACATTCTTCACAAAATATTAGGGGTCAAATTTGACCACCTTGAACCATTTTGAAAATGTAGATGTAAAAATAGAACAAACTGCATTTGCTTTTAATATGGTAAAAATATCAAATCAGGTCTTGAGGCTATGAAATTGGACCAGGGAGCATATGAATTTGGAAGGAATTCAGGTCACCAATCCATTCATCATAACAATCATCCAACTATGAAATATCAATTTGAACAGGAGACCACTTCGCAGAACTAAGAGTTTGCAAATAGCAAAACAATCCCAAAATCCTTCAGCTTTGCTTTTCAAAACCCTATCAAAACTCATCTCGTGAAGTTGAAATCGGACATACATGTTCACATATGTCAAATGAATATGCACACCAAGGGATCTGGCATGAAATTCAACTAGCTCCAAATTATGACCTTCCAAAGTAGGTTACTAGGGCAGATTTTTTAGGGGCATTCTGAGTGTGCAAAGCCAAAATTTTCAACATGGGCACTTCAAATTTGCAAAATTTGAAAGTTCCACTAGTGGCTCTGACTGGGGACGTATTCCCCCTACAGGCATAGCAATAATTTAGATCCTTGGGGAGTAGACCAAGTGCTAAGTCCATTGGGTGCTCTAAGTCCTTATTCAAATTTTCAACCTCACTTGGTGACCCCAGGCCACCAAATGAAAAAGGGGAGTCAATTCTTACCCCTGTCAAACACTAATTTGTTAAAAAATCTTATCTCCCTCAATCCATACTTGCCTCTATCACAACACAACAACATGAGTGGCTGCATCCCTGTAAACACAAGTGTCAAGTTGCCTTTGTATAAGTAGAAACTTGCTCCCTATTTAGCTTTGGTGTCACATGCCAACCAAATCACATAGAGCATATCACTACCAATATCTTCATTTTCTAATTTTGTAGCAAGTGATAACATATGAGGATAATGATCATGACTACATGAATACGCAGTCTTATCACATTTACTAACCTCCTCACAATTATTATGCTCAGAGAAGATGCCATGCCTCAAAAATAATGTGCAATCCTCACGTGTGTTGAGCAAAGAATGCTCACATATTTGTAACTCCTTCAACTGAATTGCACCATAGGTAATTTTATCTTCATCCCAACAACACAGCTCAGTCACATTATTGCATGCCTCAAGGTTCTAAAAATGAGATTCATCAATACCCAAAGTACTTTCATCTTCATTCAAATCATGGCATTCATAAGGAATGTCAACATCCCAAACAATGTTTCCTACTTCAAACTCATCGACAAGATTTTCAACACTCATTATGTTATCACAAAAAGAAGCTTCAAGTATAGGTTCATATGACTCAAAATCTTCATTTATAAAAAATTCATCATAGTGAGTGTTCAAAACACATTCACTATTGCAAAGAGTATCATTCTCAACATTACCTCCTACTACACCAATATAAAAATCTAAAGCATATTACTCATGAGAAGAACTGTGAGTTGCAGATCTATAAAAAAGGTTCTCATATGCATCCATATGATTAACACAATCACATTCTTCAAGTGAAAACTCATCATAAAGAGTTTCATTAGTTGTACTAAGATTTGTCTCTACATTTTTACTTTCATGTATAATCGCATTTGTGTTATCCTCATGCAAACATTCAGTAATAACTTGAAAACTAGCAAAAGGAATAGAAGGAGGTGGAGAACCAAACTAGAAAAGAGTTCCTTATTCATCACTTACATTACCAACATATGCATTCTCCTCATAATCAACTACCTGAACCGATTCATCCAATGAATCTCTTGCACACATATCTTCTTCTTTATTCATATTGTCGCAACAATCAGCAGGGTCACATTCCTCACTATCAAATTGAGAAACATTGTTTTTTTCCTCATTGCAGCTACTTGTGGATGATCTCATCAACTTAAATTCATCACACACTTTTTCATTTGCATCTGATACACTAAAATTCTCAAAATCATTTCCTAAATCAGCAAATTCCTTTATCTCATCATCATGGAAGCTTGTATCAATGCCACACTCACTTGTAGAAGAAGCAAGACCAAGTGTACCATAGCATTGTTCATCACATATCTCTTCTTCAAAAAGTGAACTCAATTCATGTCCCTCATCATGCTCTTGTCTAAGAGAACTCAAAATCCCATTGTTCTTCGAAACATCACACTAATTGCTTGAAGGAAAAATATCATCAACACAGTTTGAATTGGGATGATCATTCAGGAAATTATCTGCATCACTGTAGCCTTCATCTGATATAGAAAAGTGGCTCTCTACTTCTATATTTTTAGAGAAACAGAAGAAACTTCATATGTTTCATTTATTTCATCCTGACTATTATGGTTGCAAACTTCATCTGGGTATGTTTTCTCTATGGGCTTATCAGAAAAAGAATCTTCACCACTAAATGATGCGTTATCATTGTCTTTTGCTATACCATCCAGATCTATTTGATCAAGTCTAGAAAAGGTACCATCACATAGGCTAGTCAAGAAACCACTTTCAAGCTTCCCTATCATTTCTCCAATCACTGAAAACCATTGATATAAAAACTTAAGGTTAGGGGGCTTCAAATTAGCTGGCATGGTACTCAAACCTGGCTCACAATTCTCATAGAATAGATCAATGCAAAATGATTCATCAGGTCTTTTTTATTCTGGTATAGCAAATAAAAATCCCATGAGTTTATCATGAAATTCATAGGGGGATTCATCCTCATATCTCTTTATACCACACAGTGCATCAATGGGTAACATGGATTCAAATTTTCTTTTAGATTGCTCTTCAAATTCCTCTTGAATATGTAAATGTCTATGGTCTAAAAATCACCCATTATCTTCAGATATTCCTTCATACTGATCAATAAAAAGTATTTTAAAATATCGCCATGAACATATGCAATGCCTTGGAAACCTAGAAAACCAATGTTATACAACATTTTCTAAAGTTCTCACAAATAACTTCATGATAGCATCCTCATGATCTATTTGATAGTCATCTATCAAATTAATGAAACTTTGTAAATGTTGTGATGTTGATTTAGACTTCTCACCATTTAATCTTAGTATTTTATCTATGATTCTAGATGGAATAACATTTGGGTAACTATTAATGCCACTAAAATTGATGGTTCTATATCTTTCAGTGTTAAAACCTCTTTAAAAAATTGGTTGGGGCTGATTAGAGACCATGGTTACACTAGGAACCATACAAGGATGCATATATTGATGCATTTTGACACACCTCTTTCAAACTTAAAATATCAACTCTATAGTTGATCATTCATTTCCCTATTTCTTGCTTTCATCATGACCTCAGAATACCACAATGCATAGCTCAAATGCATCGATGCCTAATATCTATTTAGTGGGGATATTTCAAGAACAAGCATACTTCTTCAACATAATACATAGGTTGTAAATCATAACTCAGAAGTATGCAAACTCAATATCACTATCCTTTCCCTTTCTTAGTGCTATTTCACTTAATAGTAGCTAAATGTTTTCAAGACTTTCACATATAGTTTTCTATCAAATTTCTTGAAAAGCAAAAAGTGAAAAATACCTGGATATGTTGTAGTTTCTGCAAATTCTTCTTCTTGATTGGACATATTTGTAGATCTGAAACTTTATTCACATACTCATCAGGTTCTTTTGATAGAGTTGCCACCTCTCTTCACAAATGACTAAAATTCAAATAGTATGAAGCTCTTTCAAAGATAAATCTCCTTCTAAGTTCCTTTCACGAACAGAGCACCACAGATCATGAAACTTTCAGGTTTACTGCAACAATTTGTTTCTCTAGGTGTGAATTCATTCAATATTTGAACCAAATGTTCAGATCAACAAATAATATAACTATATGAAATATCAATTTGTAAATAGAGATTCAAAGTTCTCCCCAATAGAGTCACCAATCTATTGGTTTCCCAAATCAACATATCCACTAAATCCTAGAAGTAAGCCACACTACATGCTCAAATCTAGTGTAGGATTTGTCCAATGAATAGGAAATGAGATTGAAACACATTTCCCTTGCACTTCAGGCTCTATAGGACCTAGAGGGTGACCCTTTTAGCAACACCTAAAGATTCATACACACACTCAATAGAGTATTATTGAACAGATAATGTTCTCACAATAATATGCCAAGAAACATGAAAAATCACTCAACATTGGCTAAGATATTGGGAAACTTTCATTAACTAGCATGGAGAACATGGTAGATACAAATAACCCATAAAATAGGAAAAACTGAATTGAATGTATTGTTTAGATTTTAAGATTTGGGACCAAACTGAAAATAGAAGATGCATAGGACCTGACCAGTGCCAAGAGAAGGGCTATAGAGTCATATAACCAACATTTCATCCCGCAATGTTAAACATGTTTTGAAGATCTTTGAAAATGTTATCACATTATGATAATAAGACCACTAAATATTTATCAGATGACCATTCTTATAAATCCATCTGGAAACACAACACTCCCATTACACTCATTAAAGCAATTAATCCATTCTTTAAACATAAGGCAATAAAAAATGCAACTCAAATGCAGCAAATGTGCATGAAAAAACCCAAGTAATCTTTGATTATTTAATTCAAAAGAGTATTACATCTCAACTATGGAGACATTCATTGGATAAAATATATTCATGAAGCATGATTCAAGACACAAAAACATATCAAATTAATGATTAACAATTATATAATCCATCCCAACTTTACATTTTTACAGAGCTTTTGCCTGCCTTGCAGAACTTTTAGAAAATGGAACCCCAGGAAATGAGAAAGAATGAGAATAAGAAGAAGACGAAGAAGAAGAAACAGTCGTAAAATCCATCTGTATGTGACACCTAGCAGTATTTCTCTCCTTGATCAGCACATAACTTTCTTTATTTTTTGCCTTTGTACTTTGCTTGCACTCATCTTGATTCTTCAACAGAAAATTCACCTTGACCGTGAAAAATCTCCACCTTTTCTTCCATTTTTACTCCTACAATTGAGAAAACATCTGCTCTCCCATGAAAGCACTTTTTATTGTACCCTTGTATTGTTGCACATTACATCTTCACTTCCAACAAAGAGTGTCTTTTGCTTATACAGTGAATATTTAATTCACTCCTCCAGAAAAAATAAAAAATTTACCCATGCCTCCTCTTTATTTTACTTCTTACCTAAAGCCTTTGTTTTTTACAATGAAGACATTTTAAAAACATTGTCAGGAAAAAATAAAATCCTTCACCATGCCTTCTACTTTCACTTTATATTTAAAATCTTTCTCAAATAGTGAAGATTTTAAATTTTTTTGTTATCGGGCATTAGGAAAAATATTTACTCCCACTTTTAATATTCCCATAGCCAAAGATGTTTTTTAGTTTTTATATTGGTAAAGGTATTTAAATTGTTTCATCGGGCTTCATAATAAAACTTTATAAAATTTTGATACTTTAATGTTTTGCCTTTAAAAATTCTCCTCAGGCCCACCAAGCTCTACCCCACGCACCACGCAGCACTCCATCCTCCATTTCGTGGGGTCAGCGGGCTGGGGTGGAGATTTGTCCACGCATCCTCAACTTCAGCCAACTGTTGATTTCAAGCTTCATTTGTTTGCCCTAATTCACCATGTTGGTTCTCTTTGAGTATGGCGACACTTACAAGAAAGTTTTTACAGTAGTCAACATGC